>WARS01002947.1:0-450000 GCA_008933995.1 Datnioides undecimradiatus | reverse complement strand
TACCCGGCATCGCTAAGCTAACCCAGCATTAGCTAACATTCTGAACTGTATCAGTCCATAACGGTGTAGGAATGTTTAGTCACCGTGCCAATGTTGTCTATCTTATATCTGATAGAACAGCTATTATGTATCTACCCTAAAACATAAGAAGGATAAACATATCGCTCATTGGGATCCGCTGAGCGGTGAGCTGCGCTAACATTAGCTTCGTTGCGGGCTAGTCACTGCATATACGCCAAACTCCATTCAAATCTGGTTAGATTTTTTTGCCTGACTTAATGACTATTGCCCATGTTACTTACAAGACAGTTTTACAGTCTGTTAAATTAATGTCCACGGCATTAATATAATGCACCAAGCTGCACGGCAACGTTATCCAAATACTGAAATAGTTAACTTTCTGATATGATTAGCACAGCACCGCAGCGATAACGTTGGTGAACGTTCATCTGCTGCGGCGGCGGCGGAACTACTTCAGCATTTCTGGATACCGAATAGATTACTGGGTCCTAAAATACCTTAAGTCTTAAGCCCCGAATGTGGAGTGATAGTTGATTGTATTAGCATACTGACAAAGCTACAGCCAGATGTTTTAACAAAGGAAGCCGTGAGCTCCCGTCTGACAGAAAACACACTGAGGCTAGGCTAGCATTAGCATTCCCAGCCACCACGCTCGCGCTAGCCTCCATGGCTGAAACAGCAGAAAGAGGCTCTTACATTTTCTCCACTCCGTGTCTGCAGCGACCAGTTTGTCGACGAGCGTTACATCTTTAAACCTCTTCCTCTGAGTCTCGCGGACAATTTCTGGATCGCCACCTTTGTCGGTCCGAAACAGGTCCAAGTCGAGCACCATCTTTCCACGCTGGCTGTCAGAGAGAGCCTGAATGAGCAGCTCACAACGATGACTCCTCCAAACGAGTTGCCAGATCCTGCTACTTCAGTCACTAAATGGTAATCACAACTAGAGACGTTATTTACACGAAAATTACACGAGTAACGAACCAAAACTTCGCTTTAGATTATTTACAAATCTTTATAATGGATATCTTTCCAATGAGGTTTACCACTCACTATTTTAGATACAAAAAGGATCTGCGGTTTTCCTCCAACCTGGCAAGCCGCAGCATCAGTCATCGGGCTGTAATTCTCTTCTGCTTTTTTCTCTAAACAGCAACTAAAGACTCTTAATGTTACTATGGTGACAAAGAAAAGAAGAAAATCATTAAAGTTAAGCAGCTGGAGCTGAAACTTTTTTTGGACGTTTTTGCTAAAAATATTACAAAATTTATTAATGATCAAAATATCTGGAAACTAATTTTCAGTTAGCCATCAATTAATACAATATTTATTGCACTTCTCATCGACAGTTCCTCTGCAAAACTCATTCACCTGTCACAGATTCATACATAAATGTCATGATTACCTCATATATAATATGCTAATCTAGATAAAACATTTTTTATATTATTTTATTAAATGTTTGGAAGCACAAAGAAAACCCATATTTCATAAAAATGCAAGCAAAATGTCAGATAGCATACTATCCATGTGAAACCTCACATCAGTATACAATGAAAAATGGCAGGACCTATAATCCATTCTTATGTGAGTATAAGAGATATGCACATGCTTTAATAAACTATAAGCAGAGCTCCAAACTTGCATGTATACAATGGTCAGGGGGTCTTCAAGGTAAACATTCTCATGGAACAACTTCAATAACTCATGAGCGACATTAATAGTTTATTTATGTTCAAAGCTTATGTCACTTACATCATTTACAACAAGAAAACAAACAGAAATTGTCAACCACATACATCTGTAAGACTGAGATACTTTAATGACCGTTACACACGGTATGATCAACAAATCCTTCCTGTATTCAAATGGAGCAAGTTAACACATTTCATTGGTCAAGTGCACATTTGCTGCCACTGCAGCACTACTGAGGCAGAGGTGTGTAGTTGGTCAGTTGTTGAAGGGCACATCAGCAGGGACGGTACAGTAGATGTACTAGTGACCTAGATGTGAGCTCAAGGCCTCTCCCTTCTGGCCGCAGGTGGAACTATCAAGTTTTTGCCCTTCATGGTTGACTGTCTGTAAGACATCAGTTCTCCTACACTGGTTTGAGGACCATCATTAAGTCAGGTTGTATAGATTCTGTTTTTTAGACAGAAGGTTTGCTTTTTGCCCTCATTGCCACCCCAGCCTCATGGATAGCCCACTGCAGAGCTGCTCCAGCTGGTAACTTGGTAAAGCCTTCATCTGAGATGTGGTTTATCTTCAGATAACCCCCTGGCCTATGAAGAGCCACTCCATGGAGGTGGGAGAAGAGCAGTGCTAGGTCCCTCATCAGCGTGTAGTGCGATACCAGCCTCAGCTCAGTGGGGATGTCCGTTTCCTCAGAGTACTCAAAAATTGCTGCCATGTATTTGGACAGGTCCTGCCCTCTGGCTTTGGCTCTGCCCACCTCCTCTCCAATTAGTCGGACGGCTGCATTAGAGCTGAAAGCACTGAGCCCATACTCTAGGGCCCCATCGGCTTCCTCATCTTCCTCATCACCCCTTGGTTCTGAAGGCTCAGGTCTGTGGTTCAAGCCCGAAGAACAGATCACCAAGATGAAGTCGCTCTCCTGGATCTGACGGCAGTGCCAGGCCATACTGCCCTCTCCAGCCACGCTCAGCGAGTCCCACAGGTCCAGGCACACCTGGGAAGAAAACAGTATCATAACAGCAGATCTTAAAGATACAAATACATGTACGATGTAATCAGTACATTGGTAAGCTGTTCCCTAATTAACCAAACATTTATCCCTTAATGTGTTTCTAACTTTTATTCTGCCTGTTTCATTGTTGTAGTAAAATTCACGCCATGAAATGTGAAGTCCAGTACCTGAGTGGCCATGTGCTGTTGTATAAAAGCCCCTAACTGCATGACAGCTTTGACATGAGCAGGACCATCATAGCTGCTGTAGCAAATCAGAAGACGGGGAGGGGTTAGCCTGCTTCTGTGTAATAACACCACTTCCTCCTGAGTCCTGCTCTCTGGATGACGCTGTATCTCACACAATGCTGGTACGGGTGAAGACGGCTTGGAGGAACAGGAACGGTTCTCTGTAACGTAACCATCAACAGGATTTAAATTAAGCCTTCATGAAATGCAAACAGTGACTGTAGAGGGCGCCTTTGTTTGCTTCTGCACCTGGTCTCATGAAGAGTTTCTTCATCTGTAGGCTGGAGCCCCTCCTGTTGAGAGCAGCCAGTAAGACTACAATAAGAGTGACCACAGCCAGGCACAGTGGAAGCATCAGGGCCAAGGAGGGAGTGACAGAGGGTCGCAAACCACCTTCTGAGGACAGACAAGGTGTGTTGACATGACAATTCAGTGACAGACCTCCAACTATTACTGTGCATAGTTTTACATTTTGGGAAATGCTTATTTGCATTAGTGCAGAGAGTTTAATGTGTGTGCAGTGTACCTAAATACCAAGCTAGAGCTAGCCATCAGTTATCTTAGCTTAGCATTAAGTTCGAATGGCCTGCCAGCACCTGTATGACCTGGAAACTAGCAGAGATTACAGAAAAAAGTGATTCAGGCCACTCGTGGCAAAAACTAGATGCAGCATATAACTTGTGTCATTTAATAAATATAAAGAATGACAGGCTGATGGGACTGATCACACAAGTATCAAAGATTATGTCTGCGTCTGACACGTACACTGACTATATGAGGTCCAACGCACATATCATCACACCTCCACAACAGAAACTAAGGCAAGGCTTGCATAATACCTGCTGTGAATCAGTGTGATTGTGTGATCAGCAGCAACTGAACAACTTCCTTACCTTTTTGAATTCTCATGACCCAAACACTGAATGTTTTCCTCACTGCATCCACTTCATTTGCTGCAATCTGTGAAACAAGAAATGTTCAGCATTGAAGGAACATTATTGACCTTGGACATTTGTTGTTTGACAAAATAATCTTCTCTATTAGTTCATTTTTTGCCACTTGGTAACTGTGCAACATTGATATTACCACCTAATAAAGTTTAGTTAGTGATTGTGGTTTTGAAATAGCAGTGAGCTTATCAACCAGAGTAGAAGCAACATTGGTATCCATTTGACATTTTGGTAAACCTCTGGAAACCTGATTAAGTCCACTATCTTTTCTCTCCATCATCACCTGAGTGCACCTAACTTTGTCACAACAGAACATGGGCTGTTCTGCAGGAAATGGATGCCTGCTGCTGAAAACAACATTGATCACAGCAGTGAGAGTGAATCGGCCCAACAAAGTTGCAGGATGGTGAGCCAAAAAGTGTCAAGTGATAACTCTCAGTGGCTTCATCCTGGACATTGTTTTAAGCAGAGCAGTTTTAACTCAAGGTCCACTCCTCCCCTTTTTCAAGATTCAATTTGTAACTTCTTAAGTTTGATACTGAGGCCAAATAATGACAATGGAAAATGATGAAGTCCTTCAGATGTGGCAGAAAGCCCAAGAAAAAAGCTAGAAGTGGACCTTGAGTTAATATTTATCTGTACAAATGTATCTGTTTCAAGAGAAAAATAAAAAAATATACTGTCAAGCTATGTGACACATTTTTAAATACTGGTATCCTTCACATGCAATCAATGTAAAATAAAGTAGATTAGCCATAATCCATTTTTACTTTACCTCGCAAGTGTAGTTGGTGTCTTCTTTAAGGTCAGTCATCTGATAGCTGTGGTGCGTTTTGTTATTGGAGGAATTCTAGAGAAAATAAATTGATGGGTAACACAGTCAAACATCAAGTTCACTTATCAAGTATTTCTACAATACAGACAACAGAAGCAAAAGGTATTCATCCAGTGCATGGAACCAAAGGCACTCACAGGTGTTATGTCTGTGTATTTCTTCATGCCGTTTGCGTAACACAGGGAGAAGTAGCTCCTAATGCCCAGGTTTGGAGGAGCAAGGTTAAAGGTCACATTGATGGCAGTCCCTTCCTGCTGGATCTCAATATATTTGGGGTACCAGTCTACAACCATACATGGCATAATGATGAGAACCATAAAGTTGATCACGAGAAGAAACATTTCATCACAGTGTGGCATGTTGTACCTGGCTGGAGTTCATCTGGGAACTACCATCTCTCACCTTTTTTGCACTGCTCAAGACCATTCTTCTCTGCACACGCTGCCAATACATAAGGTGCATGTTATTATGAATTCACTGTTTAGAAGGCTGACATGTTTCCTTGAGACAGAGCAACAACAACATGCACTGTTAACAAGCAAACAGGTAGAGGGGTTTAGATTTTAAAGGTTACCCTGAAGCAACCGTACACTCTGTGAACTCCACTTATACTGTGTGTGTGTGTGTGTGTGTGTCTCTTTTAAGGTAATATGTAGCCTAGAGCTTGAAGGGGTCTCACAGCGTGTGGAGAAGATCTCGCTGTGGTAGAACCTCTCCCACTCCTCAGGCACTGGCAGGGCCATGACTGTAACAGCATACTGACACCCAAGGGAGAGGCCAGGGAAAGGGTCCGACTTGTACACCTGCAGAACACAGTCATGACCTTGGTTTTTTTCAAACACACTGCACAGTTTTATCTGATAAGGAGAGATAAGGGTTTTTGACAGAGGGTGAGTGGCCCAGCTGTCTAATGCTAAATCTCTCCTGTATACAGTTTTATTGTAGAGTCATTACAGCAGTATATCCTGACAAGGTTAGGATGCTTTGGCCAGAGCCTGAATGAATTGTTATCTAAGGTGATATAACATCATGCTGGGAACTTCCCTATGTCAAACTCATTTTCTCTCTTTTAAATGGATTCTGTATCATTCTGCTTTCTTTTTAACTTGGGTACAATGAAAGTACTGCCACTATTATGAAATCATTTCTGGATCTAAATTTTTACTTTTTTTAGCATTTTGTTATTACTCTTATGCTATTGTGCTTGTTTTTGTAATTTCCCCTCACTTG
This sequence comes from Datnioides undecimradiatus, assembly GCA_008933995.1. Taxonomy (NCBI): domain Eukaryota; kingdom Metazoa; phylum Chordata; class Actinopteri; order Lobotiformes; family Datnioididae; genus Datnioides; species Datnioides undecimradiatus. The sequence goes on along the minus strand of WARS01002947.1, from coordinate 444,033 downwards.
ACAGTACTCAAATACAGAAAAAAATGAGTAGGATTATTTTGTTACCACACAGTTTGTTCTTCAGTTGTTTTCTATCGTTAACTCAAACAGTTTCCAAACCCAGAGAAATCCAAACCTTGAATCCTGGTAAAGATTCCTTAATGAGTTTTATTTGGTTGTCACCGTTGTGGCTGTTGGCCCCAAGTCACAAACTGACATCTGTAAGCCACATTTTACTCTACACCTTTGAAATCTCTGTGCAGTTTGTAGCATGCCTGGTCACATACCACAGCCGTTGTTGCATGTTGTTCCACTAGTATAAACATATATGTGATAATCCGCAACCATCAGGAATATTGTTATTCATAAAAATGCATTTTATCTGATATAAACTGCTTTGATACAGGACCTAGTGCACAATGCACTTCTATGGACACCTCTTTTAAACACTGTATTCAGTGTTGTGGTGCTCTTTTCTTTGGATATTCTGTTGATGGAGTTAAAATTGATGAATGTGTTGTTCTTTCCCCTCCCTCACTATGTGAATTGATAGTCTTAGGTCCCACAGTTGAATTGTGTTTCCAGAGGTAAGTGATGTCATACATGTAATGGTATGTAGGGGCCTTCAGGACGTTCCCGGAGCACAGCGCGACATAAATAATGGGCCTCCCTTGGTGCAGCTTTTGGATGATCTTCACCATAAAATGTACAGCTGTTTCCTCTGAGCACATTTTTTTGTTGTTTTCTTTGGAAGGAGATGTCTCTGTGAGCTCACCCAAAATATATCATCATCAACATCACTATCACCAGGTCACAATTTGTGAGTACAGCCAGAAACTAAAAGGTGGAATGCAGCAAAATGACCAAAAATGAAAAGTAATGTTCGTTCCTGCGAGTAAAAACCATGAGAACTGTGAAAAGCTTTCAGCAAGAATGTGTGATGTCAGGGACAGGAGAAGAAAAGCCTAGAGCAAGTGAGCTCCTGCCTACCCTTTGAGCATGTGACGCTGGGAGGGAGAGGTTACGGTGGAAGAGAAAGAGCTGACAGGCCACACTGGACCCTCCTAAAGCCTGGAGGGACACCTGAAAGCCTCGCAGGAAGGCGATCCCTGCAACAAACACAACAAAGGGACACAGTAAAATCAGTGATTGTGTGGAGATTCATCATCCAAACATGGTGTCCATTACATGAAAGTCTGTCAGACTGTCACCTGTTAAAGCCTTAGACTGACACAGAATGTCTCTGAGACTTTGACACATTCTCATCATACCACACTTCATCTCTACCATCCAGTGATGATTCACCGAAATAATAATTGACCCCAAATAAATCTTGTTTATGTCAAACAACAATATGAGGAATTACTTTGGGGAAGTTAACTCACGTCAGACATGACTCATCTCTTCCAAAGCTGGCTGGAGTTTTAGAATCAACCACAGCTCTGCATGACCTCCACCCAATTTAAAGACGTGTCTTGATGGCAACTGCGTACAGAAATTGGCAGTAAAATACTGGGAGAGAGCTGTGCATGTAGTTCTACATACCGTAGTAACTTGGCTTCCAGGAGACAACTATGGTGTCAGATTTGGGGTTTGGCTCATGGACAAACTCAATCTTCACATCATTGGGTGCTTGGACATAGTGCTGACAGATTTTTGGATCTTCTTTTCCCAAAAACTCATAACAGGGCCATGGAACACAACCTGAGGAGAAATAACAAAGGACAAAGCGAATTTGCACCAAACACAAAGAACGGCTGGGGCTCATGTTCTGCTGGGATTTGCTCATAAAGTAAAATTATAGCACAAACTGGTTTTGATTAGATTCAGGATCATTACAAGTTACACATTTTATGAAGCTCCGTCCTTTGGAACACAAATGTTCCTCAAACCACCTATGAAAATTACGTTGGCAATTGACGTTAATCCACGTGGACCAAATGTTGTTGGCCTTAAATAAATATTAGCACTGTTGCCGGCAGCAACACTAAAGGTTTGACAAATATTTGACATTGGATTACAAGAAATGTCTTTTTTAAATGTATTGTTTGAGGTAATGATAAGACACAGGCTTAAAAACATTTAACATTTGTTTTTTATGACATCTGGGAGTACTTGTTCTTAAGGCTAGTCTCTGTTCAGATCCTAATATGAAGTGCAAACACTGACATCTCCTCAACACAATGCTAATGCTGTGAAGTGGAGCTTCAAGTTAAACATATGCAGGATAGATACCTTAAGGGTCCAATGGACACAAAATCTCCCTGCTTCCATTAAGTGTTTGAGCAGTTAGGTTCTATGTGTATTCAGTGTTTAAAGCAGAGTCAACAGTCCAGAGCTTACTTCCAAATGCTTCAATGGAGTTAAAACCCAGAGTCCTCCTGACATCAGCTCTGGTTATTCTGCAGTATTCACACCCTTGTCCTCCCTGCAAAGCAGAAAGCAACAATAAATTCAGATTTCCAACTGCTTTTTCACCTGTATTATACAATACAATGTTGTTTCAGGTTGTGTCTGTTTCATGTCAGATGGACAACCTGGATGAATAAAGATTTAAGAGGAACAGGGGAGTCAAAGACAAACACCGTAAAGACAACACAGCACAAAACAGAGCTATACCCACAGTTATACACACCAGCAAATCTCATTAAACATCTTAAAACCTGAATTTAAACATCACATTAGATTATGGACACAACAGTTCCAAGAGTGTGTACATTCCCTGCTCAGCTAGCAAGACTGAGGGGGTCTGGGTCAGGCGGGAATATGGGGGAACTCTGCTCACCCAGGAGGGAAATGAAAAATTGCAAGCAATAACAAATAACTAAATGCTACAAAAATGTGCATATAATTAAATACAGTCTACAACAAAGTCCCCACTTGCACTGACCACCATCCTGCAACCTTTGTGAAATTCATTACATCTTAAGAATCATAGGACTCAAAAAATGTCATTTCTAACACGAGATAGAAACAATAACAGCTGCGCTTACACCCCCACATAGTGTAAGAGTGAACATGTATAATTTAAGTGTTCTACCCCCCAGGAAAGAAACTTGAACCCAGAAAATGTCCTATATAATGAGCCAAGCATAGACCAAAAAGGGTCTTTGGTTTCCAACATCTGCACACACTTTTCTTCGAAGGCTCAGACCCTTCATCAGCGCTGACACTGCTGTCAGAGTTAGTTTAATCACAGTCAGAAACAGGTCTGTGGCCAAGTACATTTTTGCTTTTGCTGTGCAGAACAATAAAACATGAGTGAGAAGAAAAATGTGGAGAAGGATAAAAAGCAAGTGTGCAAGTAAGCCAGTAACAACAGAAACAGAAATATGAAAAAACAGGTGAGTGTTATTTAAATGAAGGAGTTGTACAGTTTTGTATAAATGGTTACAGTAACAAGTATATAGAATATTTACAGTCTGCAGGGTTCTTATATTCTTTATGTTTATGGAATGTTTAGTGTCTAGTGTCTGGGGATAAGGGACAGTGTCAGTGGGGCTTTGCTGTTGAGGCTGGCTACAGTCTGAAAAACACTGCCGTAGCTTGGAGTTTACCTCCTGGTCCTGGGTGGGAGGGGTCAGCCATACTCCGCTCTGCTGACCTTTGGGTACTGGAGGAGTACAAGTCCTCGAGTGGAAATAGCCAATCACCTCCTCAGCAGGGCAAATAATCTGCCCCTGTCCTTGGTCTGGTTGCCACTGTGTTGCCCAGTGAACATGTTGGAGGAAACACCACGGGCACATTCTCTCAGATCCTGCGTTCCATTGAATGTGTTGCCCATATAGTGAATCAGACCCCATGATAGTGATAATGACTGTTGTACACTTAAGACTCATTTTATGAAATATGGTTCCAAGTGTCAGCTCCAGCTGATTTGGTTGCTCCTGTCATGATAAACACGCACAGATCAGAATGTGAGTCCAACTGCCTGTGCGTGAAAACTTCAAACAGAGTAAACATCAGCGGGGGATGAAGAACACATATGTGAGTACATTGTTGAGTTGCCCTTCAGGTTTACAGATCACAAGTTGACAAACAGGTGGAGAAAATGAGACAGGAAGAAATACTCCACCTGCCCCAGGCGCCAGGGAGAAGGAGTAGGTGTAGGCGTGTGTCTGTGCATGTGTGCATCTTTGAGAACCAATCAGAGTTGGGAGTGAGGACATTTTTAGAAAGGGAGAACAAAGTATTATGATTTTCTTTTTCTTCTTTTAATGGTATATTATGATAAAACAGGATCCAAGTTCACCCGTGAAGGATGCTCATTTCACGCACAAACAGCAAATAGCTATGTGTCAGTTTACTTTAAAAAGTATTTATTAAACTATTTTTATAAGCAGTACTACAGTGAAAGCTCAGAAAGACAGACTGCCACGTGCTGTGCAGTGTTTTTGCAAAATATGACTCATGACAGCCTGTCGCAGTGTACGATTCATCTTTTTCCCATGGTCTAGTTGAGTCAAGACAAAGAAATGTAAATGTAAATATGCAATAAATCATAACATTAAATGACAGTACTTATGTATTACAACAGATATTGAATCTGCTCCTAGGTATCATCACAGTATCAAATCAGGAAATAAGCACATCATCCCTGGTCTAGTTAAATTTGGGGTAAGGGCCATTAATGATGTCATTAGGGGTCCTCACACATCTAGAAATACAAACCTGTGTGCGTGCATGGTGGTTCAAATAATGGCAGTTAAACTGTCAACATAAGTAAGGGCCTTCACAAAGTCTTTGTGGCATAAATAGTTACTTGCACGCAAGTTCATGACAGAATGTAATCAACACGCATGGCACGCACGGCGCAGTCCACCACTGACATGCTCACAATGTGGGTGGCTTCACAAAACACACCACAGGACAGGGAGAATCAAAGCCACAGGGAATCTGGTCACATGTGCACACTGTGATCCTCGTGTCAGCATCTGCACAGGTTTTTTGTTTTTTTTTTAAGAATTCTAAAGTTTTCGGTCACACCCAAACACACTGTGACAGAAGCTTGAAAGAGAAAAAGAATTTGCCGCTTCATCAAACTGACAGGTCCTGTTAGTCAAACAGGATTGCCGTCTAACACACACTAACCTTAGAGTTCAGTTTGGGTTGACAACTTCACTTTCTCCCCTTTTCTATTTACTGTTTATGAATGTTAACAACACTGACAGAGGCTGACAACAGCACACCGAGGCTCCAACCTGTGATAGCATCATAATCCTTACTCTCACTGAGAATTACAGCTCATGGGACCTCTGGGACGGCTGTTCCTAACCTTTTCCACCTGTGACCTCTTAAAGTTTTGTTCTTGTGACTCCCCTTAGCTCATGTTGCTTGTGTGTCTGTTCAATTCAGAACCATTTCTCCTTCTCAGATTGCTTGATAGTGAGTCCCCTCAGTTTCCGGGACTGTGACACACTAGTCACATCACAGAAACATGATTTGGTGCGGCAGAGATATATTTGTTCCACATTCCAAATCTGTTCACTCCTGACCCTTCGGATTTATCTTGCAACCTAACGGAGGGGCCAGATCCCCAGGTCGAGGTTCACTGCAGTATGATACGATTGAGTCAACCAAAGAGTGATTTACTTTCGGCTTCTTTTACATGATAAATGCGTAGAGAACATCTTCAATGTAAAGACCTTGGAGTGTACACTCCATTCAGCATCTAAAAACTAAATGTCAGCTGTCAGATAATCTTTGAACCACTCTCAACTGCTTCATATGTAATGTGATTGACTGTATATTTCACACACAAAGTGTATTAGTTTCAGATTCCTGGATACAGTTTCTATCCAAACATGCCACAACTGCAAGAAAGAAGAATTAATCAGTGTTGGTGTTGCTGGTTATGTAAGACACGCCTGATGGAACCTTTAATGTGAGCACGACACAGGATAACAGCTAGTCGGAATATAATTGAGTGTCAAAAACCACAATGAAGCTAATGTTTAATAGTCACGACAACAAAAGAAACAATGCAGATGCAACTGGAGGTGAAGTAGCACCTCACCAGACCTCACCAGCGGCAAACCCCAGGTCAGCAGTAGTTTTAGGAGTTACAGTCTCCCTGCATACAGCAAAAAACTAAATAATGTAGACACATACCTACTACAGAGGACAAGCCTGCTTATTTGTCAATACAGCATCACAAAACCTACAGACGTGTGGAAATGAACATGGCTGACCTGTTGTATACAGTCCAGGCTGCAGTCCTGAGGAATGACGGCTGTGGCATCATCCTGAGCCCACAGAAGCTGACCAAGTCCCAAGAGCTGGTACAGAACAAGAGCTGCCGTCCACATGCTGCTACAGCCAGCACCACATTGTCCAGCTGCGAGCACCAGACCTCCAATTCACACACACATGCACACACGCCAGACTAATGACCGTAGAAAGCCACCACTCACTGCAAAAGTATGCTGTCAGAGTGTCTTTGAAGGTGCATGAGAGTGAATGACAGGGCCGTGGGAGGAGGGAGAGACGATAAGGGGAGTGGTATCTTCAGGCTAAAGCTGGAGGTTCATTGTACGTACATGTTTTAACAGTTAGGCTGCCAGACAAGTTCATTTTGTGCGGTAGGAGAAGGAACGTGGCAGGTTTGACTCTCGCAATTTAGAGTTAGAAGCCAAAGCCAGTAAAGTCATGATCACACTCCCATAAACACACACAGGAATGCGCATTGTTCAACAAGGGGAGAGCAGAGTCAGTGCCAAAATAAGAAGTTTTGTATTCAGTCCAGCGAGTCATAGCCAGGTCATAGCCAGGTTCATTTTATTAAACACAGATGCTTCTACAATTGTATGAGCTATATACATATGAATGTGGGTTGTTTTCACAGGAAACATCGTATTGGCAATTGGAATACATGTGGGAGGACTAGTATCAATGACCTAGTGACATCACCAATCATGAATTATGTCAAAACAATGTTAAAGGAAAATAAAAGTTCAGTCCAGGACTCCGGAGAGACTGAAGACAGAGGCTGTTTCACCGGATCTGAAAAATGCAAAAAATATGGAGCCAGTCAGCAAGGATGAAACATGTCGCGAGCAAATGACTGACTTTGACATCCCAGACTTCCCCCTGGACGATCCAGTCTGCTGAACATCTTTAGTTAGTGCTATGCTGTAGTCAGTATCTGGATCTGTGGTATGACATAACGTGCCCATGCAGGATGAGGTTGGCAGCTCCACCACACTGCTGCAGCAGACTCAGTGGCCATACGCTGCGCACACATCCATCCCCACAAAGGAATCATTAAAGTTTATACTTCCAGGAATTTTATGATATATTTCTTTGTGTGGATTGTGAGCATGGATGTATTTCACTTGTAAAAGCCACATGCTGTTTCTGAACTGCATAAAAAAATCACGTAGGTGGAAAACATGTTCTCACAGCTCCAAAACAACAGAGCTGTACTGAGATCCAGGCCAATATCACCCTTTAAAAAGAGCACACTTCAAAGCCTGTTATGTTCCCTGAGAAAATGTATGGCACACATGAAGTACCTCCTGCTTTGAATTCTCTTAGGCATGAACAACAACGTGGTCCAGACCTGTCATACCAGTCATTTACAGACAGGCTGCCTCGCTCCAGAGGACAACAGTCACTTTACCTGAAACCATTGTTTTTGCCCAGAACTGCACTTTAAATGCAAACAAGGAGCTAAGACCAAATGAGTGCAGATGTATTCCCTCGCTCACTGTATGAGATGTTTTTATAGTTTTATTGGCAGATTGTGTCCTGTGTATCATCTGCCAGCATAATTTACAGGTTACGTGTCTGTGTCACATGACCATTTCTCAAGGAAGTGATGGACCACTTTGGTTTAGAGAGATGTTAAGCATCTGAACACACCTTAACTCTCTCTTCATCCTGTCGCAGTGCAGCTCTACCGCTGTCAGCGGCACTGTGGCTGTGCTCACACCACTGTACCAGTCGTTCTATTTGTCTGCTCAGAGCTCTGAGTTGTGAATTAAACTTTTCCCATAAACAGGAAATGGAAACACAGCTGTTGTTGTCTCTCGGTGTTCTGCTCCAGCTGGACCTAACCGCTGTCTTGACAAACACTCTCTCTGTGCAGAATTCCAGCTTTTAACTTCTCTGGCAGTTTTGCCCCAACACAGAGGCATGACGGGGAGGTTGCAGTGAGGTCAGGGTCACACAGAGAGGTTAAATTCCTCAGCTGCATACTACACAACAAGTCCAGCTGCATTTGACTTACTACTAAATATGCACACAACATTGTCGCCCTCTGAAAAACCATTATGAGTTTACAGAGGAAATCCATTTAGAAAGGAAGATGCCTCTCGGGTGTTTTACCAGTTTGAAAGAAGATTTGCACTGGAGGAAACCAGAATGATCCCCGAGTGAAGCACCACTCTCACCGTATATTTGTCCCATTTCTTCTCCGGATCGTACGGCTCCCAGCGGCTAGCAGGGAAGATGTGCTTGTTCTTCTCGTACCAGCTCCGCAGCACCACTTTACCTGCGTGAGACTTTAGGCAAAAGAACACAACTGGCTTAGCTTCCTTTACATGCTGACAGAGTCCATGTCAGACTCATTGGTACAGATGTGCACCTGTCTCTCCATCCTCACACTGGCCAGGATGTGGACTGTTTTTTAGGTAAATATATCTCAATATGGTTTCCTCCATAAAACTGTGCCTGTGTTTTCAGCACTGGGAATGTGTTTAGTTTAGGTAAGGGTCGGCAGAGGAGGACAAATCATCCATGGTGATGACTGCTTGGGTTGATATCAATACCGTGTGTATTTGGACAATTTTGCTATATCAAGGATTGTTTGGAAAGCAGCACACACAATGACCTGCTCCATTCACACTTGGCTTAATGTGACATTACACTGACAAGTAAAAAGATTTCAATAACGACTGAAATCTGTTTTCTATGGAAGCGACAGGTCAGCAGAGAGGTGTGTTGTTTGAAAGATCAGATTGAGGATGAAACTTGAATGATTACTGAATGGAGCGTGCTGTCTCTCCCCACAGATTAGTCCCACTTCTCCTCAGGGTAGACTGGAAAGTGATATAGTCAAGCAGCAACACTCTGAGTGAAGTCATTAACGCTGACAACACACCCACTAACTTTGTACGTAGGAGCTGACAGGACAGAGTCAGGGTCACGATGAGTTCAGAGTTGCAGTGCATGCGTGAAAGGGACTGTGGTTTGTGAGAAGAACAACAATGGTTCAGTTACATGGTTTGGATTTCAAAGATCAGATGAGCAGCAGAAGCAGCACAGCTCTGTTTTGTTTGGCAGGAGAGAAACCAACACCTGTAACTGTTGTCTGTTTTAATACGTCACTGTTGTTGGTGTTGAAAACAAGCATTCGCAGAGAACACTTTCTTATTATAGATTAATATTGGCTAGTTGTTAGTTACTTATTATTATTGTGCGACTGTATATTTTAAAGCAGGAAAGGAAACGTTCATCTCTTGTCAAGAAATCCTCACCTCATCTTTTTCCACAGTGGCATCGTTCACCAGTCGAATATCATCGTGGACGTCAAAGCTGAAAAGAGGACCTGCAGGACAAAGATCAACTGACTGACGATGAAGAAAACACAAACTCCCATTTTCACATGTTGTACAGAAACAGCTACTTCCCGAGTTTCAAAATGTAACATGTAAACGCCAATCCAGGTGTTTTCAATCAGCGGGATGTTGGTCACTCACCAGATTTGCCTCTGGCTTTGGTCACAATGAAGTCGTAAAAGCTGTGGTGCTGAATGAAACAAACACATGAGGCATTGAGTGAAAAGGTGTCCCAGCTGTTGGACAAATCACATCTTACACACTGATGACAGGAACAACAACGTCAGGCTAGCTCTTTAAGATGTGATCAGTCTGAATGTTTCCACTTGATAAAGTCTGGAGGTGCAACCAGAGTGTAAAACTCCTCTGTGACTGACATCAGAGGTGATGACTGCTGTAACACTTGAACTTTAAAGTGAGGTCAAGCAAATTAAAACAAGGAGCAACTGTTTCAGCAGAGATGTCAGGAAGCACATGGTACCTACATGTGGGATGATCAGATCCTCTTTGATGTACATCAGCTGCTCTACTCCAGCAGACCTGCACACAGAACAAATCAAGTGTAACACTCTGTCAGGGTCCACTCACTTCCAAGTGGGAGTGAGAGAGTGAGAGTGCAAATGACTCCTTTTTCAGCATTCCCACATCTATGGTTAGAGGTGGAACATTGATGACCTTGGTGACTCCTGACAGTATCAATGAAGACACTGGCAGAAAATAAAGTTTAATGTTTTCACTGCAGGGATTTAAATGATTAAATAGAAAGACATACACCCAGTTCACACTACAGAAATTTTAAAATCCCAAGCAGTTGTGAAAACTGGTTGTGTCAAACATGAAGAAGAATCTTAACAGGCTTTAATCTCAATCTCTCTAATCTCAAACAGGAACACACTACAACAACTGGCTGCTGTGATGCTTGGCTGGGAAAAAGAAAGGAAAGAGCTGAATGAGTCTGGGTGTTCATTGGAGAGGTGCGGTCAGCTCAGGTCTTCTGCTCTTCAATAAGAACTGGAGGTGAGATCTGAACCCTTAGTTTTAATATCTGTTAACAGTAGCATACAAACTAGCTTTAGCCTGAGGGCTAGGCTGTAGGCAAAGCACCCTCTCATTCAACCTTAAACATCAAACTGGTGCTGTCTGAATTCAGACTTGAATACGGCTGTGATGGCTGATTGCATATGTGCAGGTCCACATTCCTGGTGGTTCACTTTGTCGTATTAATGGATTTCTACTGTTTAACTAATTGTTAGATTTTTTCAACACAATAAATGACTCTTAACTTTTCTGAGTTGTAAAATCCTGTGTCAAGGGATCATGAACATCTGCGCCTCATTTGCCCTCTGACTCATGTAACGGTGGGTGGTATCCAGACTTTGAGGGACTCATGGATCATTGCGATTCCATATCCCACCACAGGGTGGCTGCAGTGTATTTAAACTGTCATTTTCAATCTTCGGTTAGCGTTTGGTTGAGAACCCTTCTTCTTGAAGTCTCACCTGAGCTCACTAAAGTCCTTTCTGAGGACCTCCAGAGCCCTCTGCAGAAAGTTCTGGATGGTGTTTCCCTTTTTCATCTGCAAGCAAAATTAATACAAAGACATAAGACAGATATCAGGAGGATAAACACTAGGTTGAGTAGTCTATTTGGTCTCTCGCTCTCTGGTTTCTCTCTCTCTCTCTCTACAGACACCTGTGGCTCCAGAGCTGTACAACCTCTGGTGGTCTGGTGGACATTCAAACATTTGATCTGTGGCCTGGCTCCACCTACCTGCCCACTGCTACCATTTATTATTATTATATTATTATTATCATGGTTGTTACTGTACTGAGAACAGTAGCCATAGTTAGGATTCTGTTGTTCTACAGTGAAAACAGTGAACCAGCTCATCCTTCTGTACCTTGACAGTCTTACGATGTCCAGAGCCATCCCAGTAGCTGAATGTAATCTCAATCTCCTCACCTGAAGACAAACACACAAATAATATTTGTGAATTGACAGTAAGTGTGAGTGTGTGCATGTGTTCATGGGGCAGGAAAAAGATAAAAAAGTGAGGAATTCACCAAAGCTGTGACACTGTCAAAGATGGGACATTAGGACAGAAAGTCTGTCTGTGATCAGAGCTGAGGAGACAGAATCCTGACACTCACTTTTGATCTTCTCCTGTTTCAGCTCCCATTCCTGCCTCAGTTCCTCTCTGAGACGATTTTCCTCCTCCTAAACACAAGAGTCAGACAAAAGCAATGCAGTGAAAATGACATGAAATGTTTCTAGTTGAGGGCCACTTTGGATTAAAGCTGCAGTAAGAGATGCCACGTTCCAGCCACTGCCAAACAAGCTGACACACACACACACACACACACACACACACACAGCCAGAAAGTCTCTGGATTTCACAGTAAACAAAGTTTGGAAATCTGGTGTCTGGTGTGACATTCCTGCGATGACGCACTGACAGTGATAAGTTTTACATCAACCGGCAATGATCGGTGCGCCAGAGAAGAACAGGGGAGCAACTGTAGCTATGGAGTGAGCTGTAGCTTGCAGCATGAAGAGGCCTATGGCACGGCCACAGTGTTTGCATAATTACTCTCACTGCACTGCAGCTATATCATAAGATTAGAGACTGAAGAAGATGATAACTTAACCAGTGTTTTAACGGTTTGAACAGCCTTTTTTACTGATGTGTGAATATGCCACCAGCCATGAGTGTTAGATAATGTTTTGTTAAGCTAGAATTTTTCTGGAGTCTGATTGGTTTGTTAATCTGTTCAAAGGCAAAGATTCACAGGAAGACAGGTTGAAAGTAAAACTACTTGTTACTCTGAAGCAATGTCAAGACGAGAGGTCTTGTCTTCTCCACAGCAACGGCTCTCTGGTCTTGCCAGGTAAAACAGAGCTGTCTTGAGTCTTGAAAGCTGGATTTGCAGGGTGATGACACACAGCTAAACACATCTCTAAAGCAAACTGTTCGAACCAAAATACTGCCAGAATCTGAGCAGTCCCATGCCATCACACTGTAAATATCTGAATCTCACCTCTCTGTCTCGATCAGGAAGGAAACTTGTGTCTACGTCTGGATTCTTCCCCAGTTTCTTCTTCTTAACTGGAGCATCTATGTGACAGAGCCAAACATTCATCAGACAAATGTCCCGGGTGTTTTAGTTTGTCCTCATACAATCTTAACATCAGTACTCACAGTCTTGCTCTTCCTCTTCATTTTCTTCCTCCTCATCACCTTCATCTTCAGGATTAAAAGATAAACTGGCAATCTTCCTCTTCTGTTCCTCCTTCCTCTTCTTCTCTTTCTGCTTCTCTAGCTTGCTGCAAACACAAATGCATAAATAATGAACGCCAAAAAGTTAACAAGAGTTCGCCCCTATATGACACAGCATGATACACTGTATTTGTATGTGTTTACAGGCCAACATCTGGGGGCATCATAGCCTTCTCTCCTCTCTCTTCCTGTCAGTTGTGGCAGGTATTCTGAAGCTGTAGAGTCTGGATCTGTGAGCACAGGCCACAAACTGCCCCCTCAGTCCTACTCAACACTTACTTGTGCATGTAGCATTACTATTATGGCTTCTATCACTACAATTACCATTACTGTTTCTTTATCTGTTACAGTATCATTGTATGTTGTAGAATTAGGCCTAGCTGTAAAACTGCAGTATTGCCAACATAGTTCTGGCAGTTGAATATGTCTCTTTGGGAGACAATCAGCTGGTCTTGTGTTTTACTTCTTGTTCCTGTTTCAACTCTTTGCCTGATGGACTTTAAATTACTGGGAGCAGCAGTCCGTGGATTGTCCCTTTCCCCAGAACTGTCAGCTGTCAACAGCTGAGGTGCAGTAGTCTGACTCACAGCTGGAGCTCCTTGGACTGCTCCTTCTTGGCCAGTTGCTTCTCTCGCTCCTTCACCAGTGCCTCCTGCTTTGCCTTCATATCATTCAGTGTCACCAGACCTGATCAAGACATTAGTACACAGGGGCCAAATTAGAATGGCGTGCATATTACGTCTCTGTTACGTTATTACATTTATTAAAGTCACAAGTTGCTGTACAGTGATGAGAACTGTGACAGGTGAGCTGTAACCGTGTCATCTCTGTGACTTGACCTCAGTCACACTGCTGTGACACCGTTCATGAGCATCATGACACTTACCCACTGTGCTGGACTTGAGCTCTGCCTCCACAGCATCGTAATGGGCTGAGAACTTCTTATCAATGTTGGACTTGACCATGTTGTCCTGTGAGAGACAGACACAGCAGCGGGTGGATGTGCAGGTTTGACTGACAGGGGGTTCGCAGATTAAACTGTTAGTATAATATCAAGGCTTTATATCACAGACAGCTCCATGTAATGACTTGTTCACAGACCCCGCAGGTCGCTGTCCCTCGAGACTTTAAAACCTAAACAGCTAATTAATAACTCGCAGTCCGGAGGTTAGTTTAGTTTGTTAGTTTTATTGAGAGAAAAAGTTACAAACCTCTGCAATCTTCTGCTTAAGTTGCTCGAGCTGTTCTCTCTCCTTTTCCCGCTTTTTCATCAGCTGCATGGCTCTGCCAGCCTCACTCGCGGCTCCTTTGTACTGCGCCATGTTTCTTATTTCTCTTTCACGCGCGTATAACAAACGAAAAAGGCTGAATTCTGAAACAATACACAGATTTTCCCTCAACTGTGAAGGTGCACCACCTAACACACAACAACAAAAATGGCGACGACGAAGTGCATGCTGGGTAGTTAGCTGATACCCGATGGTGCGTTCACGACCACAAGAGAACTCGGAGTAACGAGTTCATGCAGCCGTGAGCGAGCAAAGAGTGTCAAACCTTCCATTAAATTATCTTATGGAAAGAAAATTAGGATATTGTCGTTACACAAATTATTGGTGCAGCACACAATGCAAGGAAGACCATAGAGGTTATTAGGGTTGCAAACAATTATTATTATCACTTATTATTCATAAATGTATTGATTAATTAATGGGACATTCCAGAATTGGAGGACATTTTCTGTCCCACCCAAAAATATTCAACCAATCCAAGCACAAAACACTAAGACATGCACTTGTTGTGTAAATTGTTCTTGTGCTGAGGCAAAATGTGAATATGATTGTAGGAAAATATGTTCCAAAATATTATTCAAAATACTAAATAGATCTCCAGCACTCCTTCTCTTGTCCCACCTTCTTTGATGACAAACTTGCATGTCAAATATAACCATTAAAATCAGTTGTCTCAATGTGTTTCTTGTAGTTGTTAAAACAATTAGTGTAATTATCAACATATTTTAAATAATAGTAATGATGCACTGAAGTTGTGTCCCACAACATGTTACATGTTACCTGTTACCGAAACGTTTTTAGCATTGCAGCAGAAGAAGAAAAACAGTGAGTCAGGTAACACAGAGGAAATGACATCATCAAGCCCTATGCTAACACCAGGGCAGACCAAAGGTATGTCCTCTCTTCTATTTTTCATATTTTTCCCATCTTTTCAACCTTGACTGATTGTGTCACTCTAACCAATGCAACCCTGTTAGTCATATTATCGGAATAAGACAACTTAATTCAAAGTTTTCTGTATTTATTAATGTAGCTTAGTCTGTCATTGACACTAACAATAACATTACATTCCACAGCTAGTATCTATTTCTGAAAAAAAGCTAACATTAGCATTGATTTTCAGCCCTGTTACTGTAATTAGAATAACAGGGTTGCATTACAGTAACAGGGTTGCATCTCCTTCAGTTCACTCAGAAGGGACAGCCCATTATCTATAGTAAAATCAAATGTGCACGTATAATTTAGAATAATTTACTTGTTTTAAATGTATTGCCATATTTTCCAGAACATAAATTGCCATTTTTTTCTTTTATTGCCACCAGGTAACATAAGTATGTCAGTGTTGCAATAACTACCTGGATGGGATTATTAACTGAACATGAACTCAACTGTTTTTAAGTCTTCATGTTCAGATTATTTACAATAGACATTTTAAAAATCTTTGATTGATTTGACTGATTTCTACAGAGTTCTCGCACACCACTGAGCGCTGCTGAAAAGCAGAGACAGTACCGTGCCAGGTGTGATGCTGATGAACAGAGGAGACAGCTTAGAAAAAGAGAGAGAAGTGGAGGAAAGATGTAGAAACTGAGAAAAAAATGAGACGCTGGAAACAAATGTATTATTATTTTGCTTAAATTATGATGTTGGTGATAAAAGACTCCCAGGATAGACCAGAATGGTCATTTTCAATTCTAGTAATTAGCTACTAACTGTATTTGACAATTGGTGCAAATGTCTTTAAAAGCATTTAGTAAGTCTTATATGCTGAAGCAAAACCTGGAATGCTGAAGGTGCGTGTGTTTTAATATGTTTCTGTTGTTGACAACCAAGCTCTCACTGTGCTCCATTCTGAAGTGGCTTACCTGACTGAGGTCATCTCCCTGGTTCCTAACATCTTCTGGATATGTAGGAGACGCTTATATCTGGACCATGAGCTGATGTAAAGACTGTGGTGGCTTTTACACCTTTTGTTGAAATGGACTCCTGGTGACACAGTTGTTTCAAGCGCTGTTAAGCTGCTACACATTTAGTGTAGTTAGTGTAACTTTCAAATGATGTCGAATAAGCTCCGTCGTAACCCATGCTTTTGTTGACATCCACTTCCAGGAGCTCCAGGAGCTCCAGGATTACCAAAGACCCAGGAAGAGTCCTGCAAATCCATCTGGTCATAAAAATGGTCTTGATCTGCTCTTGGTGTCTAAAAAACGTCTTCCTTCTCTCCTCACTCATATCACTCTTATCTCGGTTCATGTTGCTGTTTCTCAGCTTTCAGTCCTCATGCTAATCTAAGCTACTTGAATGCTGACTGTAGTTACATGTTTAGAGTATAGGCAGTAGAGCAGCATCAGTCTTCTCAACTAACTGTCAGCAAGATAGTAAATAAGCACAAATCCAAAGTGTTGAAACTTCAAACCTCTGTTTTATGGTTCTCTTGCTCAGTACTGGATCAATTTTATTTTCATAGCCTGATAATCTTACCAGGCCACTCAGAGAGCCCAGCACCAGCAAGCCAGTACACTGAATTTAGGGTTATCTAATTAATTAATTAGATTGTACAACTATGAGGAGAGCTTCTCCATAGTCCCACAAAACATTTCTGCTGTTGTTCGGACCAAACTTGGTACTCAACCAAACATTATTTAGTTATAAATGACGGGGTATGAAAGAGACGGCAGCATCCTGGACACAGAGACAAACACACTCACTGAATACTGTATTCATTTCTTATATTAGTCTATAGTCTGCATGTGGGCACGCTGCTCAGTCAACCATCTGCACTTTTGTATGAGTTGTTTTTACTTTAATTCTCTGTTCCTGTAAGTGGCCAGACTTCCTTTCTCATAGCATGTATGACTGACACAAGAACGTGCAGACTTTTCTCCAGAATGAGCTTGGACTCCAGTGTCAGACACATTAAAATGAATATTTATTTATTGATTGCTTGATGCATTTTTTTAAAAAAAAATAAGAATTACAGCTGAAGTCAGTGTAAAATGACAATAATAATAATATTAATAATAATTTGTATGAATAGGCTTTACAAAGGAAAGATATCAAACGGCATTAACATGACCAGGTTGAAGAACTGCGCCAATTAAAAAATATACAAAACTCACTTTAAACAAAATGTTTCCAGTCACTCACTCACTCACTCACTTGATCTTTCTATCATCATCTCACATTCATACAGCTTCTTTGTCTCTCACTGGCTGCCAGTCCTTGTTTGACAGTGAAACAACAATTTGACTGTAGCAGAGACCAAAGGACATGCACAAGGGAGAGATGCACACATTCACAGCACACAGACACAAAGACCGCAGGCACGGAAGGAAGGTGTTACTCAGCTGTATGCAAGGCACCACAAACCTAGAAAAGAAGAGGGAGAGAGGAAGTTATTTACATGAGTCAGTCTCCTTTTGTGTAAGGACAAACAGAAAGAGAAGATTTGTCATGTGTGAAAAGAGAGAGAGATGTTGTTATGGAAACTTTTAGGACTGCAAATCAAAAAGAAGCCTTGCCGACCCACTATTAGGTAAAGAGTGTATACTTGCGTAACATTCCATTTCAGAAGTTTGAGTTATGTGACTATTAATGTAGCAGCATCCTACCTGTTTGGGTCATAAATTCCTGAACAGTTCCTCTCTGTGACTGTGTTGCAGGCAGAATGCAGACAGGAAACTCCCTGAAAGATGCCCTGGGCCAATGTGCCTCTCCAGTGGGACGAGCTTAGCTTAGCAGAAACAGCTAGCCTCAGGACGTCCAGCAATAACTAACTGAGACCTCCAGCACCTCTTAACCTCGCTCACAGATTATGTCTTGTTTGTTGTTTAAAATCCCAATTGGTATATATGCTGGCTGCCTAGCAACCTCAAAGTGAAGAAGACCTCATCTCCATCAACTTTTCTAGAGATCAATAGATATGTAACATCTAAATGTATCCATTTAAAGGTGCAGATATATAGCTTTTGTTACATTTTGACAGGCTGTTGTCTCAAGTCTTTTTTAGCTAACCACCTGTTGGCTGCTGTTTCACACAGTGGTCAACACAGTGCTATGAAATTACAGGATTTTGCAATGTAAAGATGGGAATAACAATGTAAATGTGAGCCTTGTTCCATTTTAGTGTCATCTTATAACAAACAAAAGTTAACAGAATAAAACTTATAGTTGCCTTCAGTGACAGTGATTCTGATTGAAACCAGATAAAAGTTAGCTGTTGGTGCAGGATTTGCTTGAATGTTGTTGTATCTTACTTTGTGAACCATGGACCACAAAGAGTTGCCAAAGAAACTGTGAGATCTGATTGCTAAACAGTACAAACACTCAGGAGAGGGATAGAGAAGAATATGGAAGGCTTTGGATGAACCATGGAGCTCTGTCCAAACCATCATCAATAAGCGGAGGAAATGTGGCTCCACAGAGATGCTGCAAAGATCAGGACGAGCCTCCAAAGTTGATGAGAGGACAACCCACAATGGTTACAAAGCCCTTTCAGTTCATCATTCAAGCAAACCAAGCTGATCTAACACACTAGTTAAGATCCTCCCTGGTATCTTAGTGTATTTTGTGTATTTGATGTATGAGTGAACATATGGTCGTGTGTGTCTGTGTGTGGGAGCATTTGTATTGCATCAGCATACCAGACATGTAGACAGGCAAGAATGGCCAGGGAAGTACCACAGAGGAAAGCGAGGGGCACGGCAAACAGCAAGGAGAGGCAGCGGTATGTCCAGGTACGAGCCTCTTCAAAACCAACAACACTGTAGAGCCACACTTGGTCTATGCTACGAGGAGTGGTGGGCTCTGCTAGCACGTCACTCACCTCCACCTGCGGACAGGGAACACGAGAGGGTTGGTACATGTTAAGTCAAGTCGAGTCAATTATTCAACAGAGCAAATAAACAAGTGCAGAATCACGTGCTTTGCAGAGACGGGGATTACTGACTGACTGACACCCAAAGACAGCAGACAGAAAAGCCGAATTAGATCACAGAAATTGCCAAATGCTCTACAGAGTGGTGTCATCTCAATCAAAATGACAAGTAGTAAGGTGCAGTCACAGAAGGCATGACAGGTTTACCTCAGGTTTAGCATTTGGGCCACTGACTGATTCTAACTCTTTGGGCTCCAAACACTTAAATACATTCATTATTTTTCCTGAATCAGTTTGAGATAAGTCAGAGGTTCCTTTCAGAAACAATATATCAGTGTTTGCCAACAAATGCCAATGGTCCATGCTAATGCAATGATTGCCCATCTAAACCGCAGCTGAGGAATACTGGAGGACAAACCCTGGACTATAATCCACAGGGAGAGAGGAGACAGTGTCAGCTGACAAACACCAAGACATCTGACCACTGAAAGGTGTATATTATGGATTATTGGACCCAAATATTCAATACTAAGGAAAGGACAGGTGGGTAGAAACAATCAGTACAGCAGAGAGTGTAGTTTCGATCATCTGACAGATGATGGAGGTGGTTAAAAGTCTCATAGAAGACAAAGAAGAAAGAAAACCTTCAGGTGCTGGTTGATACCATAAGGGTCCCTGTTGACAGGAGAGGTGGGTGTGGGAGTAGCAGAGGCTCTGGTAGGGGTCGGGGGTTTAGGCATCGGAGTTGGAGCTTTGGATGCAAACTCTGGAGGAGGAGGAGGAGTGTTCATCTGTTCCTCTCCTACATCTTCCTCATCAGTGTCATCATCAATCTTACACTCCACCAGGCAGTCGTCGCTCACCATCATCATCCTCTCTGAGGGAAGAGGAGCGTACATCTTTTCATGAAGATTAATCAATATGCAGACTAGTAATCGTATGAGGTTACCCACAATCCTATCCAATATTAACATGCATACATTTAGACTATTAATCAATTCACACACCACACACACACACAAGCAGAATCACTCCTTCAGCAGACTGCCGGCATGTTGTGTGAACAGTGAGCTGAGCACTGGTACTACCACCTGTTCTTAAGCTCCCAAAAAGGAAGTCATACCAAAATCTGTAAATAGCAGCTGGTAATTATAAAGTGCAGTTTTAAAAATGAAACAATAAAATATATATAAATATAATCACTAATAATCACTGGATGTGATTAAAAGTCTTTGATTAGAAGTTGTTTAATTACCTTGTATGTGTTCTATAACATATACAGTAAAAATGAAGCAGCTGGTGTGCCATGACAAACTGCAGTAACTGATAATTCTGGTGAGAAATGATCGCAGCAGATCTAGAACAGGGACAGTAACAGAAGAAATGAAGACTCACGGTGGACTCACCTCACTTTTAAGTACTATCTTGATTCTGTATCAGTGACCACTTGAAGAGAGACGGGGCAGCGGGGCCCTGCAGACAACACTGATTTCAAATATCAATGAGATCAGTTCAACCTCTTAACCACAATGTCCCTCAGAGCTGATCTGGCATATAAGAAGTGTTTAACACTGACTTAGAGCAGCAGAAGTGCTAATGTGGTACGCTGCCTCTTATTCCCTGTGTGTGTGTGTTAGGTGGCTCTGGTAAGGGGGTTATTTTAGGAGGAGGAGTGGATGGGTCTAAAAGATCGTGTTACAGCACTTGGGTTCTGTCGTGACACAGAAACCTTAAACAATGAAAAACACACACACACACACACACACCAGTGACACAGTGAATTATGTAATTTAGTGTTTCAAAGACTCTTACTGCATACTTGCATTAATCACAGTGATGAGTCAGAAAACAGCAGTGGCAGAGATAAACATTTTATATGGGACAGCAAGAAGTGTTGGCAGGGTGTCGCAGGCGGGTGGTGGGTGGGGGTCCCATCTTAAAAATATGCACTGCAGAAAATAGCCAATAACTCAAAGCGCAATGCTTTATTTAGAGTTTAAGATTGTTTCTGTCCTGGACTTTATATGAACACAAAACAAATATTCCACGATGCCCTGCTGGATTCATTTTGTGTCCCCGTCTCATCCTTCTTCATCCAGCTCTTCAGCCCTCACATTTACATTTTCTCCATCTCTGTCTTCTCTTTGTCCCATTTCCTAATCTCATGTCTCTATCCATTTGTTCTTCTATAAGTCTCTTCTTCTAGTCCTCCCTGCCTCTCATCCTGCTATCTTTTTCTATTTCTCTCCATTTCATCACCCTGCAATCTTTAACACTGTCTTTTTGCTTCTCTCTGTTAAAGCTGGAAAATCTGCTCTGTTTCATTCATTTTCATCTTCTATCAGAAGCTCCAGTCCAGCTGCTTCTTTGGGTGTGTATTACTGCTAGTTGCTCTAAAAATACTGGTTGACTACATAACAGAATGAAGAAGAATTTCTACAAAATGTGAAATGATCTTTTGGTTAAAATCTGTGTTTTATATTGTCAGAGCATGTTGTCAGTATAGCCTACTGACAATAAGCAAATCAATACAGTACGGTAAATGATCAGTTGTGTGTTCAGGTGTCAGATTAACAGCAGGTTGGTTCATTTTCTAAAAAGAATCAATCTTCTGGCAGTGACATTCCAGTTCAAGGCTATATTCCCTACAATATCTGCACTAGTAATCCATTCCATAAGAATAAATTGCCAAGCTTTAGGTTTCCTCAACCCGAGGTTTCCACACTCGGCCAATCACATCAACACCCTTCAGTTTGCCTCCTGAAGGTCCTGAACTTCAACAGTTCAAATATGAAAACACAAAAACCTTTACTGCACATCTGCAGCATGTTCATAATAATAAAGCTCCATCATATCTGATTTGAATTGGATAGGATCGGAATTCTGAAATGGAAAGTTAAAGGAATGAATCCACACTGAACTTGAAACTGGTCATGATAATGAACATGATTTGTTCATTGAATCCAGCTGCATATTATATTCATTATTGACTTGATTTGAGTTGAACTCTGAAGCTGACTTCACCTCAGATGCAGCAGCGCTTTGGACTAACTTGCTAAATGAATGTGACTGAGTTTAGCACAGCACTGAGCCTGTTTAAGCGCCTGGGGCAGCTTAGGGACACAGAGATGACTGGATATTGCATTATTTTACAGTCTGGCAGCTTAAACACTTTGTGGGAAGCCCTTTAGTAGATGCAGTTTAAATACACTGACAACCCATTAATCATTCATCACTTTATCATCTTTATTGTATTCACATTTTTTTTCCACATATACAACTGGACACATTAAATTTAGTGACATCATCAAACAGTGATCCAGAATAATAAGGTGTTTTAACCATAGAAGCAGGATCAAAATGATTCTACGTACTTCTATGTTTCCAATACTGAAACACAACGGAGGGGAGATGTCATATGTAAAAACGTTTCAATTCTTTTGGAGTCAAAGAAATTGTACACCGCACTGCAAAACTCCTGAAACACACATCTAGATGGGACCAGTGGACGATGCTCGATATAGTCAGGGGGGCCAAAATGTGTGGATGAATGAGACAAGAGTTTAGATCGAGGCTCCAAAATGTTGCTGTTGCATTCACAGTTTAAACCAGAGGAAGTCACTGGATCCTCTTTGATATGGGGGCCATTTTGGCTCTTGAGGCTAGGGCACAGTTTCCAGTTGAAGAGTAAGTCAACCAAAGCCCTGAGTGAAAAACTCGTACTTATTCCTTCAAAGCCAAACCTGAGTTAGCCCGTCTCTAACTCTGCAAAAGCCCTGAGTTTTGGCCTGTGTATCAGGCCATGTCACATATGAAGGGGAATGTGTTCTTCATCTGTTTTGATGTAAGTGTGTGTGTGTGTGTGTGTGTGTGTGTGTGTGTGTGTGTATGTGTGGCGTGCTAATGCTGCATGCTGCTATAATGTACTGACCTCACACAGTTTTTCCAGCTATCATCGGTGGAGCCCAAAGTCTTCAATATGACAATAAATATAAAATAATCCTTTAACAAATGTGCAAATAGATTAAATGTGTAAAACATAGAAATCAAACAATTGCATGAATTAATTTAAAAAAAAATGAAATGTTTTCATCACTGAATTTCATATTAGACAAGTTTATTTTACACTTTTCTTTTCACACAGGCTCTGCCTCTGAAGCTAGCTGGGACAACAGCTGCTGCCACATTTAGCCAGTTAGCTCCTGTTAGCTAGAGCAGCAACTCAAACAGAGGCATCAGAGCCACTGCAGGGGCTGGGTGTATCACTACACATCAATGTTAACTGCAGCACTAATGTTGCCAGTTAACTCCATTTGACTCTGGCAAACAGCAGCTAATCTAGCTAATCTATCATAGGTGTTGTTCAGTCTGCTATGGCAAGAGACAGGTGGGCATGTGCTTAGCTGAAAGTGACTTTACAGCCAAACAAATTTACATAAATGAGTAATTGGAAAACATGTTTTAATAAAATAAAACGTCTGCCCTGAAAGGGTAAAGT
Organism: Datnioides undecimradiatus; assembly: GCA_008933995.1. Lineage (NCBI taxonomy): Eukaryota > Metazoa > Chordata > Actinopteri > Lobotiformes > Datnioididae > Datnioides > Datnioides undecimradiatus. The sequence continues at coordinate 420,554 of WARS01002947.1, read as the reverse complement.
ATTCTCTAATTAAGAATGAAATAACATTTCAAATTTCTTCAATTATTTCACCAAATTTTGGTTCATTTATGTACTTCAGAAAGGTCATTCATATGTAATATTTTCTTAGAACTTCATACTCTAACATTGAAGACTTTGGGCTTCTGTGTAAACACCCTTCTCCATTATTTTTTAAACCTAATATGCAGAGTTCAGACCTATCAGGTTTTTTTCAAGTGAAATAGATGTGAAGAGTAAAAGATGTGAAGGCACTCAGGCCCCAGATCAGTTTTCTTTTTAAAATAAAGCAAATAGTATAAGCAGGTGAGCCACTAGGGGTCAGCTTAGGTCTTGTTGTAAAATGGCAACCACTTTAAAAAGTCAGTCTGGTAATATCACTGGTGATGTCACATCCCTGATTCTCCAAAAATTGCAAAAGCCTGGAGAACAAAAAACTGACCAGAACATAAAAAGACCGAAAACCAGCTGGAGAACAGACACACTGGACGTACAGTAACACGGCACCGAGACTAGTGGCACTATGAGATGACAGTGACGCAAATATTCTACACGTGTCAAAAAAATAAATCAAGTTCTTCACCAAATGTATTATCAACATCAGCATATTCATCATCATCAGGTTATAAACCAATAACTCCAGTTGTCCCGCCCTCGCTCTCAGTCCACCGGTCTGAAAAGTGCCCGTCCTCTGAGGCCAAATCCTACTTTTTTGGCAGCGGGGGCAGCTTGAGGAAGAGAGGAAGAGGAAGAGGATGAGGAGGGAGCTGGTGGGACTGGGGTGGCAAGGGTGGACTGCTGCACGGGAGGCTGGCGAGACAGGAGCTCCTTGAACACCGAGTTCATCTGACGGCTGATCATCTCCTGAGAGAGAGAGGGAGACAGAGGAGTAGGACAAAGCACTGAGAACCAGGAAGGGAGAAGGAGACGTGGAAGGCGATGAAACTGCAGCCTCACAGATTATACTTCAGTAAAGTCTGAGCTGGTGACACCTCCAACTGAGCAGCGGACCTGCCCCATCCCACTGAGAACTTCTCACAATGGATGGATGATGGTGCATTCAAGGTCATCCAGGAGGTGATTAATAGTGTGATATCAGATAACTGTGGTCAAATATAAGGCTACATTGTTAGGTTCACAGTGCTCAGACAACATGCTAATGTTTTGATCATGTGACTTCAGCACCTCACGTTCACATTCAGTGGTTTTTACTATAAGTACAGATGAACAAATAAACTGAACGCACATCTACAGCCTTTACCCTGCTGAGCAGCACTGCAACATAATTTCTAACCTCTTCATCAGAACTACTATTCATTTCTAATTTAAAGCAGTGTTGGACAGAAAAAAGAAGGAAAAGCAATGTTTCCTTATGATTTCATTCAGACAATTGCAGATTTCTGCACAGGTAAATTTTATATTTGGTCTTTATTTTAAAGGGGACATATTATGAAAAACACGTTTTTTCTTGCCTATACATATTTAAACTAGCCCCCCCCCCCTCAGCCTACCAACTCAGAGAATGAGGAACGTAAACAAGTCCTGCATCATCTCTTCAGCCCACCCACTGGTAAAATGGGGCTCCTACAGTTCCAGATTCAGCTCCTGTCCACAGGAGTGATTTACATAGGCCGTCCTCCTCTGAGTGAAGCCACTGAGAGGGGGCGTTCATCCCGCTAGGTGAAGTTGGCTGTTTCCAGCGGTAAGCTAGCGGTGTGTGGCGATGTCGTCGATCAGAGTTGGACATGCTCATTCCTCTGTTGTTGGTTGTAAACACCAACACAAATACCTATATTCTGTCCTAGCCCCAGAAGACCAGAGGAGACCGTGGTTGCATTCTACTTTTTTATTTTTTTCAACCGTTTCCTCCCGCTGTTCGCGGTCAGATTATGGGTCATAGCTATAGCATACAGCCGCCGGCTGTTTGTCAGGCGCACCTCCCCGCCAACTCAGAACTCTGCATAGATAATGAGGGTAGAGAATGGGAGCCTGCAGACCCTCCTCAGAGGCTGAATTTCAGATTTTTTTTGCAAAAATTTTCAAAAGTTTGTTTTTAAGACATCCTGGAACATGTTCTTGGGTGGGTGTAGCAAGCAATGTTAACATGAGCTGCAGGTTATGAGCAAGTGAGATATGCTACAACACTTCAGTGCTCATCAGATACTGCGGCTCCTTTATAAGATGATATTATCTAAAGACCAAATCTGAAGCCTGTCCAGAGCTGCAGGTATTTGTGTCTGTCCACACTCTAGAGTTAATGTGTATCTGGCATCAAAACCATAACAGAATTTGACTGAGTCTATTTAAGTCAAAGTGACCGACAGAATTAACAGCATCAAGAGCTCTAAAGAGCCTCAGGCCTCACCTGTGTGACCAACCAGGGTCCTCTATCTTTTTGTCTCATTACAGCAGGATGAACTACTAACCTTGTCGACTGCCATTTTGTCTGCCTGACCAAATGGAGGTCTGTCTGTGGGTCTGAAGCTGCCCTGTCTCACAGTGTCCAAAGTGTGTCTTCGCTCCTGAGACCTGATAGATGAAAGAGGTTAGTTGGAGGTAAGACTGAATATAACTGTGAGGGAGATAACAAGAAGATTTAGGTTTCTGAATGTCCAACCTCCATCTCTGCACACAATAATCACATTTCAACAGTTCATTTCACACAACAGAACCATGAATTTTAGCATATTTAAAGTATGCTAATGGAAATGCTGTATGTTGTACTCAGCTATTTGCTTTTAAGCTTTTGAGTGTTTTGAATTATATTTTCTCAGAAGGCCGGAAACCTCTTTGTATTTGTCTGATGAGTATTTTCACATGTATACAGCACACGCATAGGGTGTGTGTGAAAAGTCTTACACTGGCAGGTGTCGTGTAGCGGGGGAAGTTGGTGGCTTTCGATTGGGGCTCCCCTCACTTCCTCTCTGTCTCCCAGGCAACGAGGCACTGTCACTGTTCACCCGCATCCTTCCAAGGTGTGAACACAAACTTTGTAACTTTGTCTGTGGTGTATTCATAAATTGCAGTGTGCATTAAACTACAGGCGTGTGTGTATACCTGGTTGTGTTTTCTGTCTGTGGATCTTCTGCTGTCAGGTTTCCAGTGCTGCCTCCCCCTCCTCCTCCTCCTCCTTCCTCTCTTTTCCCTCGCTCTGACCTGAGGGAGGAGAAGAGAGATATTAAGCATGTGTTTAACTACAGAAAGTTGAATAAGTACAAGTCTGAATGCAAGATAAAAGTTGAGTGACAATATAAAAGTCAGAGAGAAAAGAAGCAGGAGTGTGATCAGATCTTCATTTAATTACGTGCCATCTTTTCTAGACAATATGAGGCAGAAATATACAGAGACAGGATAAAGCGATGCAAAACACTTTATAACATGACAAAACGCATTGCAAAATATTATTATTGTATAATTGTTTGGCTATGTAAAATTAAACTGGAGGTATCTCTGATTATTCATCCACTTCTTGTTTATACAACCTGCACTTTATCTGCACAACTACTGTAATTACTGCAGCCAGAGATAACTGTGGAATGGAATAGGGCAATATGAATTAGATATGCAGTTTAAGCAAAAAATTAATTTTTATAAAACCACATTTATGTTTTATTTTTACCTTTGGATTGTTTTGCTCTGCTCCCAGACATTAGGTAGAGAAAACCTTCTCTGGCTTCATTTAAACGATAAAATGACTGCAAGACAGAATCTCCTCATCTAACTTCATGCAAGAAAGTATTATCCCAAAATGTCATGTCTTTTGTGAAAATTTTGTGTTGTTTGAACATTGTGCCAAAAAGCGTTATATTTTTATATGCACATCAAAAACAGATTATCAGAGTAATTCCGGCAGTTCTTGGTTCTTTTTGGCAGTTCCCCCACGGCATCCCACGGTGCAATAGCACTCACACTGGGAAAAACTAAATTAGTTTCAATTGTTCTGTATGGTTTTTAAGAAATCTGGCACATGGGACACAGTATTTTAAAGATCTGAGATGCAAAAACATTGAATTATATGAATTACATTACATATAAATTACATTATTTGCATTAAACTGAGAAAGAGGCCCCTGAGATCCATTTGAAGATGATCCTGAATAAGTTGCCTGAATGTTTGGAAGGTAGAAATGCCACTGACCCCTCCAGCACGCTGATGTACTTGTGAGGAATGAGACCCTTGACCCCTCCTACTTCGCCTCTCCACCAATCACAGGAGGCCTTGCTGTGAAGGATGAGAAGATCTCCCAGCTTGAAGGACAGCTCTGCTGGAGATCTTGCCACATAGTCGAACATAGCCACTGCCTCCCACTCTGCACACATGCAAACACACAGCTGGCTTACAGTCAACTCAGACACTTCTTTATTGATCACAGACATGTAGGTGTGCAAAGGTGTGTGCATGTTTGTCTTTACTCACCATCCTCAATGGGCAGATGCTCAGTCTCTCCATCTCCCTCCTCTGTGATTGGTTCACTGCAGAAAAGTAGAAAACCAACAGTCATGCACAGTTCCACTTCTCACTGACACACAGACTCATTTTCAAACAGCTGACTTTCTTTGTGCCGCCCTCACTTTGCTTATGCAATGTCACGTAAGACTGCATACTGCTGTGCGATTTCTCAGATGAGCCTAAAAACTCAGAGTTCTACAGAAAACAAGGCACCATGTCACTGATAATGCTCCGTCAAATGTCAAAAAGTTTAGTATGTGAATGTTGATGAGGAAAACAGTTTCACTGAATTCTCCAGGAGTGGGTGTTAGAGGTTTCCATGGACACTGTCAATAGGCTGGAGGCTCGTGTTCAAGTTTAGTGAGCAATCAGCTTAATAGCATTAAACAGTTTTTACACAAAGCGTTGCAAGCTGTACAGAAATGCCTTTGGCACAGCATGAAATTCTGTTTCAAGAGGATGAGCCATGAAAGAGGAGCTAAGGGGGAAGCTGCTCAACGCACTTCTCAACATCTCAGACTGAGTCGTAAACAAAACTTGGGAACACTCATTCCCATGTACTATGGGCACCTAGTAAGGGTCTCCCAGGGACAGAAATAAGCAGAGATAAATAAGGGACATGTATGAAGCATGTTTTCAGTCAGACCAAAAAAATCTAATATATACAATGTAGGACTTATAAATAAATGAACTTCTGTTGGGTCCCAGCCCATGACAAATGAGTTCATACAATGCTGATTAAGCTAATTAAGCACAGCATTAATTAATCAGCAGATTAATACAGAGTTGTTAATCTGGTGTCTGCTCTAACATTTCTGCAATGGTTCGCATGTAGTCATGTGTTTTACATCAGCCAGCAAAGATTTGCTCATCAGAGCCAAAGGGGAAGCAACCAATCGTCAGCTAGAACCATTAGAAGCATGGTGGAGCCTGTGGCGTCATGAGCACGACAGCAAGCTGCGTGTAATTAAAAACACAGTGTGGTCAAATGCTAAGTCATAAACTTGACCAAATACAAACAATATTAATTACAGTGGAGTGAATAAAGAAATAAAGAAATCTTCAGCCTGTTTATAAAAAAGCAAAAAGCTTTTTCGTCTTTTGCCAGAATTAATCCATAAAATATACTCAGATGTTGGCAAAAGCATTAGCTAGCTAACATTGTCAGCATTAGCTCGTAAGCTACAAAGCTTACGAGCTAATGCTTGTATATAGTGTTTATACTGTCCAAATTGATTTACTTTTGTTTTTATATGCCTCTCCACCATTGCTGCTGTTAACACTACAAATTTCCCCTTGTGGGACTAATAAAGCAATTCTTCATTCATAATTCTTAAAAACTGAATAGCTAACAGTGTAATTTAATGTATTTATTATTAATTGGTCAAGAAAAATAAAATGCTTTTTATTCACCATTTAACTGTTTAACAATCCATATTAATTATTTATGTATTCAGTTATATTTTTGACTTAAATTTACTGCATTTTCTCTGGTCAACATACTGTTAAACTTTTATTTTCCAATCATATATTGATCGATGTGATTGTTATCACAACTGATACAACATTTATATCAATGCTGATGCATCTCTCACCAGTACTCCTGCTCCAGAGTCATGTGCTTCTCATAGACAGGGCCCGGCAGTTCTGACTGGCTGGGGAAGATGATGTCATGTTGGAGGATCATGGTTTTGACAATATCATTGACCTGTGGCTGTCTAGCAACAGCGTCATCAGAATCCAGCCCCCGCAGCAGACTCGGCCCGAAGCAAACGGCCAAGTTGTAGGGCTGCATCATGTTCTCATCACTGTACTGAGACACACTGGGAATGGGTGGGTGTTGAGTGTTACTGTGTGATCATAGCAGATGTTACAAGACACGGAGAATCCAACATTGGGTTGTGTTTTAGCTTACTGATTGAGGAAAGCGAAAAGATATCGCAGCACGATGAGGAGCGGCCGTGGGAAGGTGGAGACGATTGCTTTAATCTGGGCTGCTTTCTCTGCTTCGCCCTCGATTTCTGATGATGACAGAGGAAAACAAGCAAGATGAGCCAAAGCAAAGGCTTCGCTATTAGAGGAAGTTTTATTTGTTGGAGTTTCTTCACGTCTGTAGCTCTTAGAAACTGTGTCAGATGCACAGATCACTCAAAATGATGACTTAAAGACACATTTGATAACTTTAAATGACAGAGAAGAAGTGACTGGGTCGATTTATTAGGCCCCCGATGGGAAATCTAAATATTTATGGGGAGTAAACAACCTGCAGGCGGGTTCACAACCCTGATTAGCTGTGCAAATTGTGACTCAGAGTTTGTGTTTCAGAAAACAGAATATGCCTAAAGGAATAACTAGGAAACGGTGAGACAGATAACAGGGAGCAAACAGACAGTGCGATGCACCAGTATCAACACTTCATGTACACATTTGTTACTTTGAGTGTGGGACAACGCCTAAAGTGGCAACTGACACTGGATACTAATGAAGTTGTAACACACTATATTTACAGTTTATTAATGTGGAAAACCTGCATGATGCGAAAACAGAAACACACACACAGACACAAAGGTTATATGAGGGGGTCTTACGGACACACTCCAGCAACTGAGAGTAGCTGTCGTAAGGGAAGAGAGGAGGCTCAAGACCCCTGAAGTAAAGCTTCAAAACACCAGCCACAGAGTCCAGGTCACATTCACTGTCAGACAGAGGATCCTCTCCTACGAGGAGGAACATATGAGATGAACGTGTTCATGTAGCAGCACAGGCTTATGCTCCCTTCTTCTGTGCAGAAGAAAACTTTGCTTTTGAGACATGAGAGACAGTGATACATCATCAGAATCTTGTTTACCTCTCTCAAACGCATCTCTGATGAGGTTAACCTCCCTCTGTGACCCGGGAACTCTGAATATCCCCTCATGGTGGAGGCCTGAGACACACACACATTCACATCACACTACAAGCCTCATATTGCACCGGATTGCAAACACATACACAAAAAAACACTTCCACCTACACATCCCCACTACCCAAAGCTCTCTCAGCACGGCTCATTGCTATATCATAAAAAGTGACTCACCATGAAGGTTTATGAAACGGATGCAGCTTTCAACCACCACAGGAATCTGCTGGCCAGAGCTCTGCAGAAGACAGAGGAGGAGGGAATGAGATGTTAGAGCGTCAGCGGGAGAGAGGAGGGAGAGATGCAAAGAAATAGGCAGACAGAAAGTGACAGTCATAACAGGAAGACAAATGCATACAAGGAAAACAGAGGTGACAGGGGAATAGAGTTACAACAGCAAAGAAATAAAATGCGAGAGAGAGTGTTTTTATTTAGGGTTTTGGTTGATGCAAAGTGCATGTAAAAAGCCTAATTTCACTGATGGGACTCAGAACTTTTGATATATTGAGGTCATGAGTCAATGCCCCCTTCACATTCCCTCAGACAACAGTGAGTAACACCAGTGAGGATCTAAAATACTTACTTAATTATTTGGGTTCTCACATTTCATTTATTCCCAGCAGTCTCAGATGGGTCATAGATCTAGTTGATCTTAATTCACACCCTTTGGACAACAGCTGCTAAAAAAAATTATTCAGTATTCCTATAATTTCAGTGGACAATTGTGTTTTTTTATTATTTTGTTGGTCTAAAAGTTTAATATACTGAGTCTAAAATAGAGGAATCTGCCTTGAAAACATCCACTGTGATGAAGAGAATGGTTTGACATTTTGTGAAAGGAAGATTAAAACCAGTCTTAGCTTCTACAGCCAGCCTGGCTCTGATCTCTGTGTCTTTAATCCACACCAAACTGGAAACACAAAGACAGAAATGTGGTTTTCCAGGCAGTTACAAGCTGGAACAACATTTCATTCTTTCTGGACAGAGCAAGGATAGCTGTCTTCCTGACTTCCACTCATTATGCTAGGCTAACTGAGTGCTAGCTTCATATTTTTGTTCATTCATTATTCATATTTCCCTATTCATTAAGGCTTTAAATTGCCAAGAAGTTAAAACCCTGGGACATGACCTCAGGGTCCTCGATGGGAGCTACAGCCCAGGTTACTTTGGGTCTGTATGCAGACCAGGAGCAGTCTCAGATGGGAGGGTACCTGTGTCCGAGACATTCTCCTTCTTCTTCTGCACCAAGCCAAGCACAGCAGAGAGGAGATGGAGAAAAAGGAGAGATTAGAAAAGAAGGCAGACTAAGAAATGAGGGGAATAAAGATTTAGAAGCAGTGGGAAGAGGCGCACATAAGCACACATACACTCAAAAGAGGAGTCGAGAGAGGAGGCAGCAAAGAGGCCAGTGCATTTTAATCCCTTTCACAAGAGAGGAAGAGATAAAAGGGGGGAGGATGGATTGAAAGGAGAGAAAGCCAGCAATAAGCTATAAGCATGACCATACACATGAAGGCAGCAGTAAGTACACTGGGGGGGTGGGGGTGAACTGTCAGTGTGTGCATGTGCCGCAGGAATCCCCCAGTTCTTCTGCTTCAGTGCGACCGGCTTTTCCAAATCATGTCCTCAGCATGGACAGCAGCGCAGCACAGTGCGGCGAGCAAATCAAAACAGGGTGACAATAAGAGTGTGTTTTATTTTCAATTGCACGTGTGTGTATGAGTGTTACCTGTATGTAGGAGATTATGTCTGTGGTGAAGAGTGTGTGGCAGAATTGGGAAACAGGTCTGGACTTCCGAACACGCACTGAGCGAGCACATTGCGTTCTGGGAAATATAATAAATAAAATGCTTAATGCCTTTTTACATGTGGGTATTAATACTAATGTTCAATAATTGCTATTATCTGGTAGCGCTTTTATTATTTCCCCCCTAACAATCTGTGTTTCATACAGAAAAGAAATTTGCCCCAGACTGCATTTTGGCTCTAATTAGACGAATCTCTTCCCTCTTCTTGCCATCTCTGCTCTCTCCGCGTCTCTCTGCCTCTCTAAGTCAAGCTCTCTTTACTCTTGGCTGTGTAATTACACTGTTTACCTGGAAGGGTCGCTGTCGACAGCCTCAGCTGGAAGAAAGAGACAGAAGAGAAGTGAAAGAGTAAGGTTTAGTTTAGGTTTCTGCTGAGACCAGTGTGCAGCATAACTGAAGGGGAACTCCATCAAGTTTCACACATCAAAGCATGTTTACAGGTGTTGGGGGGTACTACTGCATGTGTTCTGTATAAAGTCTTTAGTGCCCCCAGAGGGAGCTGTGTGATGTCTGATTAATGTCTTTAAGTGATGCTGAGTGTCTGAAGCCTGACAATGAAACCACTCCAGGGGTGTGGAGAGAACAGTGAGCTCTCCAGGCCCCTGTGGCCAGCTCCTCAGCTCTGCTGCAGGTAAGAGGCTTAAGTCTACATTAGCCATTAACACCATAACATAATCTTTGATTCGACTGTTGATAGAACAGTTGCACTGTGGGTAATGTAAGCACCAGGCTTTGTGAGTCATTGTGTTATTGGAGTATAACAATACCTTTCTGTATGGCATCTTGTAGAAGGTCATGTTTGGCTTGAAGCTTGGAGGTCAGAGAACTGCTGGTGAGGAACTCCTTCACTTTCTAAGACAAAGTGAAAACTCTGTCACAGCTCTCAACACACGCAATCATCACGACAATTTATACACTGCTGCATGCCATTTCGTTCGTCCTTCATACGGCCATTACCGGCTCCACACATATAAGTCGTAGAGTTAAAACGAGAATCAATGGAGGCATCAGTGCCAACAAAACGACACTCTCCATTATTATTATTATTGCTTCAGCTACAGTTCCACTACAGTGTGTCTGTTTACAGAGGTGTATAAGAGAAAAGACACTGAAACTATATGCATCCAGTCATTCAATGAGACCCTCAGATGTCCAAGAGCCAAAACCAAATGATCACTGTACAGACATTAGTTTTTACGGTATGTTTACAGGTTTCTCGCGCTTGAATGCCCTCTGTTCACAGTAAGCTCTCCTAGTTCCCTATAGTAATATAATACATTAATAGTGAGTATATAAATATATAAAGAGTTATCTTCAAGAAATCCATTACAGTAATTCTAAGAAACTGATACCTCTGCTGAGGTTACTGAGTGGCCAGTTAGGATGAATTAGATTACACATCATATCATATCACATCACATCATATAATATATGAATATATATACTAAATCATATCAGTGGCCACAGCAATTGGACACCATAGCCTGTTGTACATACATTAAAAATAAATAAATTTTATATATATATAAAGTATATAAAGTAGTACATAATGTATATGTAAAGTAGATAAGTGCGCCTACTAAATAGCTTTAATTTTAACTTAATTTTTATACTTTATTCATTTACTTCCATTTTAGACTACTTTCAACTTCTACTCCACTAGCTCAGATAGTAGAATTAAAGATTAGGATATATAAAATAAACTTTAGTGGTTGTATTATTAATGTGATGAGGACGTTCATCAATCAATAATTGGAAACCAATGATATAAGATAAAACTCGTTCTGCATAATGAGTGAAAGATCTGAGTACTAGCTTCAGATACTGTTGTGATAACACATCTCTCTGTGACCGATAACTCACTGTGAAATAGTAGGTCTCTGTCTCCTGCTGATTGGCTCTACGCTTGGCAAGGGTAAGTTTTGGGGCCGTGTTTCCTCCAGGAGGCTCGTGTGATAGGCTGCTGGGCATGTCGGGGGAGGGGTTACAGTCGCTTTCGCAGATATTGTCCAGCAGGGCAGTGAGTGTGGCCTTCAGTGTTTTACTGACCTGAGAAAGAAGAAGAAATTATTGATTTGTTATTTGACTTAATTCAGTAATTTAAAAGTAATTTTAATATTTAAGGTTCATGTTGTAAAGTTGCTGACTGCTGCTCACTCATTCACCCACAGACTGAATGACTGAACAATGGACTGACAGGAACAGACAGACAGATCTTTATAGAAACATGCAGTGAGAAGAATTAACTGACCTCCTCTGTTTCCAGGGTAACGGCAGCGAGTCGAGACTGAAGCTGCTGGAACCTGGTCTCCAACTCGTACCTCACCTGGCTTTCCGCGCTCACCTCACATACCTGAGTTACACAAACAAATGTATGCAGTGATAATCAAATCAATAAAGGAGTGGGGGGGGGGGACTCTTTTCATTCTTGACTTCAGGATTCTCCTAGGAAGGTGGTGCGTCACCCGTAAATGTAACGAAACGTAACATCTGATTTCCCTGGAATTCATGCAGCTGTACAGTGGTCTCACCTGGTCTCCCTCATGTGGGTGGTAGTTGAATCTGAATGGAAGACAGAAGGCAGCGTCGTGTTGCTGTAGCAACGCATCTCTGTCTCCGCCCTGGTCCAGGGACGTGACAGCAGCCTCCAGCTGCTTAAGCCCTGTCTCCTCTGTCTTCTGGATGCGCCATCTACTGGCCAGGTAGCACCTCATCACCCTCTCCACGGACAGATGGAAACCCAGGTCACAGCACTGGCAGAGGGGAGGGAAGACGAGTGGAAGGAGGGAGTGAGGACGGCAAAGAGGGAGGAGGTGGAGGTGATGGGGACAGAGAGAAAGACACAAAATGATGTGAAGGTGTGAAGGCAATGATGGAGTTCCATGTGTTTTGTGTTTTGTTTAAACTTAGTTGATATGTTCAAAGTCTTGTTTTTGGTGTTTTTGTCTTTGCCTGTGGTCACCGTGACTTCACAGTAACTTCATGTTACTTTGACAGTAAGAAGAAATTCTGTCATGCGGCTCATGTGAGCCAATCCAGTCACACCTGTAAAAATCATATTCTTTCAGCAGTATCGTGTGTACGTGTTGATTGGTTTATTGTTAGCTACAACTGCAGTTGTTTGCTGTTTGCTGATCCTAAATGCTGCACTGCTCCTTGGCCATTAGAAGTTAATGTAAGAATAATCACAAATGATTGTACAGATAATTCATTTCAAGTTAAAATATGATGTCATTTGTTACTTTTGAAGGTAAGTATACAATAAATATGTCATAGTAAAACTCTGTAATAGTAAAACTATGGGATTTAATTCATATTAAAGGTAGAAGTGTAGTGGTGTAGCATAGAGCCGATTATGAATTGACTGTCAACATATACTGAAGCAGCATGGACAGTTCTTCAGATTCATTCTATTCTATTCTATCTCCCCATGAGACCTCAGTATTTGTTATTTTCTCAGGAAATAAGAGAGAGCAGCACAAAAAGGTAAATCAGAATCAGTGAATGACTCAGTCTCAACAGAGACAGTCACTCTGGACACATTTCAGGTTTCTTACATCGATGAGAGTGCTGACATCCTGCAGGTAGTACTTGTTCATGGCCGCATTGGCTGCTGCCAGATTCAGCAGGTAGTCATTCCGAGCCTTGGTACACTTCAGCTGGGTCTCCTGCACTCTGCCGTGCCTCTGTGATTGCATATACACATACAGACACACAAAACAGGTAAGAGAAGATAACTAGATAGATAAGAAGATAGTTTACAAGAATGCAAAATCACATGTGTTACCATTTTGTCACTCATAAACATCTCATAAACAAAGGCAAGAATGAGATATGCATTTACAGAATTGAGGAGCTTGTGCAGCTAAAAACACTAAGAACAACCCACTTTAAGACTTCCTGTTAATGTTTTCAAGCTCTCTATCTCTCAACCACACACACACACACACACACACACACACACCACTGACACACTCACTTTCTCCATTAAGCGCTCCATCTTCTTCACGGAACTCCGCCTCTGTCCCCCTGATTGGCCGAGGCCAAGCTCAGCTGACTTGCCAGTGTGCCTCTCCTCCAGCCGCTCGGCTTCCTTCAGTTTCCCCTCAGCTATCAGACAGTCTGTGTGGTACTGGTTATACGTCTTCAGAGCCTTCATTAACACACATCAGTCCACATCAGCACTGTCAGTGCATTATGACCTTATTTTACATTATGACTTTCAAGGGCCACAACAGAGAACACTCACTGTCTGCAGCTCAGTGGTGACCTTTAGCAGCTCATCCTGCATCTGGATGCCAACTTCTTTGCTCTGCAATTCACAGTAGAAAGCAGATTACATCATTTGACCATTTTTCCTGTATAAGAAGGATTTGACAGCATTAGTTTGACATTTGCCCACTTTTAATTGTTTGCTACCAACCTCATGTTCTTTGCACTAAATGTGAAGCAACAACTGGCAACTAGCATGGCTCTATCCAAGGTTCAGATATACACCTCGACTAAATCTCAAGTCCACTAAGTAACTTTCTTATACCTTGTACAAATTCCATGCATTTAATAGGATTGTAAAATGGAGAGATGTTTGTTTGTTTGTTTTTACAGATTTAACAAACAAGCTATAAAGCTGCTGTAAATTGGTGAGCTTTAGGGGTGCCAGAAGTATTTTCTGAGTTGATCCTGCTTCTAGTCTTCAGTCACACTACTTAAACAGCATATCATCCAAAACTGAGAGTAAGGACAAAGGTAGACGATTTTGAAACGAACGGTTGAAATGATTAGGGGGTTTTGGTTTTGCGGATGAACACTAACACTGTTGACCTGAAATGCTGACACTAACCCGGATGTATCTGATGTGTTCTAGGTATCAGCAGGTTTAGAGGAGAGCTGAACAAGAGAAACTACATCACTGAATGAACTGAAGAGGTAATAGTGCCTGGTCTGTATTCTTGAGTCAATCTGTGAACTCATTTAATAATTCATTGCTTGCCCATTAATGTATCATATAACAAATCAAGTCATTTTATTAATTGATTAGGGTGGCAGGGTGGCTTTGTGGTTAGCATTGTTTCACAGCAACAAGGTCCCAGGGCTGATTCCTGATCGGGGCTGTTCTGTGTCGAGTTCGCCTGTTCTCACAGTGTCTGTGTGGTTTCCCTCTGGGTTCTCTGGCTTTCTCCCACCACCTGACAACATGCGCAACAGGTGAATTGGGAACTCTGAATTGACCGTAGGAGTGAATGTGAATGAGTTTGTCTGTCTCTGTGTGTCCGTCCAGTGACAGACTGGCGACCTGTCCTGGGTGTACCCCGCCTCCTGCCCACTGACTGCTGCAATAAGCTTGAGCATCCCTGCTGTCCCGAAAGGGATAAGCAGTTACAGAAAATGGAATGATTAATTGATTATTTAATTCATTTTAAAAACGATTGTCAATATGTATTTTATTGTACAATTTGCTAATGATTAATAAAAAACTTTCTATAATTTCCGTGACACTTGTAGTTGTCCTCATTTCGATGGCAGCAGTAACAGATTGATATGGTGCTGGCAGTGATGTCACAGAGGCTCACAGAGTCTCGCTGTGCTTGGCGCCGGCCTAACAACACCTCTTTGCTGCTCTGAGATGACTCCGGAGACACAATTAAAATTCTGCTCACTTTTCAACGATGACAAGCTACAGAGAGTGTGTCTGACCGGTAATTTGAGCAAGATGAGTCTGTGCACTAAAATGCATGTGACTGCAGATGTTACTGCAGACAACAGCACCTGAAGCAGACTCTCAGATTATTCAGTATGTGTCAACGTGCAGAGCTGACAGAGCTGAGTTTTCGAGTCTTGTTCCACATTACACAACTGATCAGGAGATAGACTCGAGCAGAGCGGAGTGATTGTAGTTGTTAATCAACATAACTTGATATTAGTGAGGTGATTGGCTTACTCTGCTTTGTGTCTACGTAAAATTCCTGAAGTTGATACATGATTCAAAAATGTTGCTTAAATATGACAGTAAAGGAAAAATCCAGGCTTCTCAGAACTATACATTAATAGTTTGGGCCATTTGTATTGGAAATTATAATTTCTTACTCCTCCACTAGTTTTCTGACATCTAAAGCAAATCAGCTGTCAGATACAACTGGTCCATGCATTGATCAGAATCCGAGGGTTAGTGCTGGCCTTCAGATTCACTCTCACAATATGCTGCTTTTAGAAGCTTTACCATGCCTCCACATCACAGTACTGAACAGAATCAGTAACTGGTAACAGTAACCATTTACCTAGAGCCTTGTATGTCTCTACTGTGAGTGTGCATGCATGTGTCCTAACAGCAAACATCCACTCACGCGTTTGTGCAGACGATGTGTATCCTCCGTACTGTGTGTCAGCCGTTGTGTGAGTGTGTTGCAGCAGGTGTCACCTAGTGCTGCATGTTCTCGACTCTCCAGACGAGTCTGAGTCAGCAAAACAGACCAGACCTGACACACAGACTGACCCCACTGCTCCTTCCTGGAGAAACACAGATATTTTTAGTGACACACGGCCTGATAAAACACTTTAGAATCACCCACAGAGCAGACAAGACACCTGTGCACTCCACATTGTATACACACACTCACTTCTTAGTCTTGTGGGTAAATCTCTCAGTGAGTTTATCAAGTGCTCGTGCATATTCAGCCTCGATGTCGCCTCGACGTCGGAGGAACTCAGAGAGGTCTGAGAGCTGCTGCTGTTTCACCTCCACCTGAGAGTCTAAAATCTTGATCTGGTCGGTCAGTTGGGCCCGCAGGTCTGACACACACACACACACACACACAGATGGACAGAGATGGACAGACACAGACAGAGACAAGGATAGACATGCAGAGAAAGAGAAACACAATAAATGAAGTCAGTACATGCCCTGGACACAATCTGACATATGCACACACATGCATACACACATGAGTAACATGAAAATTTGTATATATGGAGGAAGTAACCAGGGGTTTTTTGCAAGAGGTGAGCTTTATACATTCCATGATCATGAATTCTCATTGGGACAGTTTGGAGTAAGGACTTGTAATAATAGATGTATGTGTGTCCATATCTGTACATATATGCATGCTTGCACATATTCTGACACCTGTACCGTAGAGCAGTGCTTATCTTGTAACCCACAGATTTTCACGGATTTTCTCTCCTGTATTTGTTGTGATAGGATCATTTCATGTCTTCACATCTTGTGTTCATAAATAAGAACAATCCATGCATATCACACTTGCAGAGGCATACATGCACAGGCAGACTGTCATACACATGAAACACGCTGTACATTTTGAAAGAACTGCTGTATGTTTAGACTTGTGGTGGACTCGACAATGTCTGGGGCCACCAATGTCTCCATGAGAAATAGCTCATTCATGCAATAACTGAATTAATGAGAAATAATCCTGTACGAGAACATAGAAAAATGACTTGTCTGATCACAGGACACCTTTATAATCACTACTCAGGAAACAAGAGTTAATAAAAATGTTGTCCATGCTGTCACATGGAGGAGTGAATGCCAAGTCTCCATCTGACAGTTGCATACAGATTATTACACACAGCTCACTTGTAAAAAACCAACATAGCCTTGTATCACACACACAGTGCCGTATGCAAAGAGGTAGGCCAGTGGTGACATGGCCCAGTGCTTCACTTTGACTAATACAAACATCATTCTCTCAAATAACAATGCCTTTGTTTACAGCCACCCCTCCCTCCCCTTACCTGCTCTTGGCCTTCTCCTTTTATTCTTCCTCAAACACCCACCCCCGGTTCGCCTGCTCCCTTTTCCCCTCTTTACTCTTTTTCTCTGTCTCTGTGTGAGTACACAGCCCGGGGCTGACTGAATGTGAGGAGACAGCATCACTAATACTGGCTATAAATATACCCCTGTAGTACAGTACAGAGAGCCACCCAACCCCGGCATGCACCCTCAAAAACACAGCATATACCACACACACACACACACACACACACACACACACACACACACACACACATACTGCTGTTGTCATGTGAAAATCAGCCAATATCAGTCATGTTCATGTTTTTTCTTTGTTTGAAGAATTGTGTGTTCCTATTATCCTTCAGAGATTCTGTATGCAATGCCATCAACCTTTAGAGGAGGCTGATTTTATCTTGTTTTATCTGTGACAATGTATTTTAGAGCGAAGACATGCACCCATATGCAGAAAGAGAGACTATGACCGGATGACTGTGCAGAGCAACTGCACCCGTGCATGCATGACGGCGCATGTGCTGTCTAATGTTCATTCATGCATGCAGGTGAGCGCATATGCACAGACAAAAGTGCAATAAAGGGCACAGATGCACACAGAAAAGAGCACAGGATTCGCTCTCATTCACATCTCAAGTGACTTACCTTTCATCTGCGATTCGTATTCGGCCAGACTCCCCTTCTCCTTCCTCAGCTTTCCGTGTGATGTCATCATCTTTGACCCCTTGGTTCTCGTCTGTCACTGTGCCCTTCCTTCCTGAACTCTGGTTCTTCTTGTAGCCTCACGGTCGCTCCTCTTGAAACCTTTCAGTCACAGCGCCTGCTCCCTCTCTGTAGACTGTGACCTTACAAGCCTTGACCCCTTGGCCTCGATGCTCTACAGCCGTGTGCAGCACATCAGCACCAGTGTTGATCGGCTGCGCTTGACAGGGATATCAGTCGTATCGATGTGTTTGTGGAATCCCCTGGGTTTCTGATATGAGTGCTGATCCATAGGTGAACTGGCCTGAGCAGCAGACAGAGGAAAATTAAGGGAAGAGGGCAGGACTTTAAGAGGAGGAGTGGAAATTGATGACATGAGGACAATGGGGGTTAAAATGGAGATTTATTGAGACCAGAATGAGAAAATGAGAGAGCCAGAGGAAGGGGACGAATGAGGCCAGGGTGACAAGACAGAAAGGGACAGTGACACCAGAGAAGGGAGATTTTAATAGGAGGGACAGTGGAGATGGGGGGGTAGTGCACAGAATGGACAGTAAGAGGGCAGAGTGATGGGGATGTGTGGAAGGAAGAATGAAGGATGGGGGATGGGAATATGAGAGGTGATGAGTAACAGAGGTAACGAAGGACATCCCATGCCTTGAGGCTGGGGCTGGGGGTGTCCACAAAGGTAACGGTCAAACACAAGCAAATGTCTCCAGTTCATGTTTTAACACATAGTGAACAGGCTTAACAAGGTTCCTGAAAGAAAAAGGTCACAGATGAGAAATCTACAGCCACAGGAGGACGAAGGAAGTACTGCTGGGTAGCCGGCCTGTGATCGCTGGGTTTTATATTACAACTCCCACTTTGTTGATTAATTAAGATCTTACCAGCGGCCAATAGTGACCGTTAGAGAATAAGAATGAGAATCACTCTGTGATGCTGGTGATGCTTTGACTGAGTCACAGTGGGAAAGGTCAAGCACATGATAATTTGAAATTCTGAAGCTTGAATTTTTTTTTATAATTCTTTGTACTGTTTGTTTAGACAAAACACATGATGAACTTCAAGGCAGTGCATGGAAAATCAATATTAAGGGGCGATGTGAACTGGTGTAAAAGTACAACCACGCAAGGTAAAAATTCAATTTCAGCGCAAAAATGACGCATTTTGTCTCACTATCCAGAGACAAGCTGTAAATGGATGGAGAGAGATAAGCTGGTCTACAGAAACCAGAGTTCAGTCTGAGGCTGAGCTGCACACACTCCCACACACAGCCGGCGACTCAGTTGCTAGCTAGCTTACAGCTAACGTCTGAAAAGTTGGTCATTGGATGTTTTGGGTGAATCACACATGCACAAATGGCGCAGTGGTCAAATCCATGTGAGAGTTGCATTTCAAGCCAAGCTGAGGTGCTCCGATGGTGATTATGTAACTGTCTGGGGAGAAACTGAACAGGACTCTTACTTTTAAAACCAAAATAGCTCCTCCTACTTCAAGGCTCCATTGGGCTTATGAACAAAAAGCATGCATGCCAAACTGGTGGAATCCATTTACGGTCCATTTTCCAGAGAAGGTGTAAATAAAAGCCTGTAGTGAGATGCATTATGGGATGTGTAGGAGCACTAAACTAGGGACTTAAAATCAGGACATCTCAGCCTCTGCTGCTCTGATTTTGACCATCCTTTTTCTAATCTGTCTCTCTGAAATCTCCCAGCTTTATGGAAGAGCCATACTAAATCACTGTGGGACCCCTTTAAAGGCAGATTATAGCTTGTATAAAAATGAAAAGAACTGCTGGAAGCTGTTGAACGAGAAAGCCAGTTAGGCCTACTTAGCCTACATTTATGGGTTTATTAAATTAGTCCTACAAACACATGACTGAATTCTTACATTGTATTACACACGGGCATGTGCATGGATGTTTTTAAATCAGCATAAACCATGACAAGATGAAATAACTCATACGCTATGTGGTATACACACTGAGGCAACTTGACTTCCCACATCCTGTGTCAGTTTCTCAACAGCTTTCGACATTCTGCAAGTGCCAACGTTTGCCAATTTCACTGGCGCACTCGGCCACCAGACAGCCTCAAGAAATCTTTGGGTTTGGTTAAGACCCTGAACATGAACCTCAGAAAAATGGAAAGTATTGTTTGAAATCATAAATGGATTGTCGGTTATCAGCATTATCATAGCTTAAGTCTATTATGCAGTACTTCAGAAGTGCTGTTCCATCTTTACTCTCATTTCCTCCTCAAAACGGTGTGGTGGATGTGATCCAGACACTCTGCAGTGGTGGCTTTATTCAAAACCAAAGAGGAAACAGAAGTGCTGCGAACAAATGTAAAGACATTTCTGCAAATGAGACTGTGAGGGCCCCAAGACCTTGGAGGCTCCGGAGGCCTTCATCAGTGTGTGACCTTAATCTGCACAGAACAAAGTGAATGTAAATGATCTGAGAAAGAGTGAAGAGCGGCTGTGAGCGGTTCAGCAAAAAGACAAGGAAACGAGGGAACACTTGAAGAGGGGGGTGGGTTGCAAAAGGGGCAGTGAGGGCAGAGAGATGGAGGTTATCTGGGAACAGTGTTTCATACTTAAAGTCAAGGTCATTGATAGAAGAAGGTCATGTAGCACACGTGGTGAATGTAAAGCAGACTGAAGACAGGAGGGGATCCATGTGATACAGTGTGATAGATCCATATTGCTTCTAAGGGGATTTTCTGCTAATTTCCTCTGCAGAAAATATGAAGCACTTAGCAGAAATAACACAAATGGCTGATACTGTACATGGATTTCCTGACATCGCGGACAGAGACAACTTCACTGCGCTATAAAGACCCTGTCATGTATCTTACAGAAATTTCTTAATCTTTACAACCGCGTAGCTTCTTGACAGCTGCGTATCAGCGGAAAACTATCTCTGATCCCCATGAACCTTGGACAAAGCCAAACTATTGCTAATGCAGCGTAAAATGTCAAAAAGACAGCACATGAGTGTCAGCGGGACTCTCTGCTGGATGATCTCACTTCCTAAAAAGATTACTTCTGGGAACTATGAGGTTTCAGCCAAAGTCCAACAACAGGCGCAGATGCTGAAGTATCACCGTTATCAGTATGATCACAGATCCGCACTGAAATGTTAAAAGGGTTCACAAGAGTGTTGAAAAGTGATCATATGCCAGTCTCTGCTGTCAGACCTGCAGCAACTGTACATTCATTACTATGAGCACGAGTCAGGCAGAGCCAGGTGTGAGACTCCATCTGACAGACTGATCGGAGAGGCTCTCCGACACAAACATAATTGGGAGAAGATGCACGTGGTATTTATGCTGCAGAGCGGAGCAGGAGATAAACAACAGTTTGAAGAATAGAATATAGAAACATAGAATAGATCTCATTGGAAATCTATTTGCTGAAAACACATAGGCCGTAAACAATAAAGCATATAACAAATTTGTAACAGAGAGCCTGCCTTACCAACTGGGGTGTGGAGTTTGAAACTCGTGGGTGTTTTGCAGGCACAAAAGGACTTATCAACATAGACTGTATAAATAGAAAAGTGATTCAGGAACACATTAATCATGAATTCTCTG
Source organism: Datnioides undecimradiatus (assembly GCA_008933995.1). Taxonomy (NCBI): domain Eukaryota; kingdom Metazoa; phylum Chordata; class Actinopteri; order Lobotiformes; family Datnioididae; genus Datnioides; species Datnioides undecimradiatus. Next base: position 399,337 of record WARS01002947.1, on the reverse strand, counting down.
CAATGACCATCAGGGGGTGACTCCAGGGGCTGCAAAACAAGCTTAGAAGAAAACCTCTGCTTCTAAGTTGATTTGTTACCTCAGTGAACAGTGTCCTGGTGAAGTTTTAGTTTAACTCTTTTTCAGTACAAAATGATGCTCAGAAATGATATTTCTATGTCAGCTGCAGTACAGTGTATGTTAATGAGAAATGCATGTAAAGTTGCATTACAGGAAATGCAGGTTCCAGTGTTTTTGGAGAACCATACAACAGATTAAAAGTCAGAGTATATCTCTGCTGCATCAGTTTTCACTTTCTTCTTTCTAATCTTGTCCCGTGTCACTACCGCAACTTTATGAAACAGTGCTACTAAGATGCTGCAGTAATCCTTTAAAGAGAGCCTTTAAAGTGGCTGAACAGCAGCCTCTGTGGCCATTAATAACACTTATAGGTTGTCGCTAGATGCTAAAATTCAGTAGAACAGCAGACATATAGTGAGTAAAGTGACTCAGTAATCTCAGTTACTGAGGTCAACTGATTCATCAGTTTGACCAATTATTCAGTGTCAGAAGGATCAGGTCAGATCAGATTCAGATCAGAATCAGTGGAACTTTGCTCTAATAGTGGCCGATGGCAGCTGTTTTACACTGAGGCTCCATACTTTGTCATGGTCACGCTGCCTCTCTGTCCTCTGCTCTATCTCTCCTCCTTTCACCGAGGGCAGGGCTCAGCTCCTCACACACACACACACACACAAACACAAAGTGGCCAGCAGAGAGGAGATAACTCGCTGATTACTCAAGTCGACAACTGTGACAACTGTATCACTGTAAGTGCAATAAAACGCTCACAAGTAAACGTAAAGTAAAAAGGTTTTTAATCATTTCCAAAAAAGCAATGTTTCCACCTGCCCCGTCCACACTCTCTCACCGCAACCACCGGTGAGAGAGTTAGGCTAACAGTGAAAGATGAATGATAAAGATAACACAAAAGCTGTCTGTCTGTAGTCTCACTGACACAATGACTTGTGAACATTGCTTTTGCTGCTCTGTGAACAGTTATTAGATGACTTTAAGTATAAAATCACGTTTTATTAATGAAACAGAAAGAACAAGAACATCGGCTCTCACCTTTTTCTTGATCCAAACTATTATTATATCAGCCGTCAAAATATCCACTGTTCCTCTATCAGTTACACAGCCTTTGGCTAAGTCTGCTAACATTAGTCACTTTACGCAACTGGTCAGTGCAGACCAAGCAAGAGTTAAGCAGAAGAACCACTGACTATGATGAATGAACTTTTCACTTGTTAGAGGAAGAGTTATTTCTCCTGTCGAGTTACATCCTGTCAGATGAAATGTACACAGCCAATCAGACTCTAAACCTGAACTTTTTCATAGAAATGCTTTTGCAAAACAATAAAGATGATCTGCTTTGAATCCCTGGAAGCTAACTGACACGTCACTCGTTCACTGGCTGCTAGTCTGCAAATCAGATATGGTAACAAACCTATCTGCACTACAACAGGTAGAACAGCACCATAGCGGCTCTCTGTCGTGAGATTTAATGAGATACAAGATTAGCTACGAAAGTAGCAAAATCCTTTTTCATCATGTGACTGATAAAGTTTGCTTCCTGCTTGGCTCTCTCTACTCTTTTAAATCCACCTCAACTGCTGCGTTTGCACAGCAAACAGGAAATCTATCTACAGATTACCACAAGTTTTTCCTCTCGTGCCATCTGTAGAGAGTCACTCTGTACCTGCAGACCTCATTGATCATCTTCAGCAGCAGGCTGATTCTGGTTCTCCTCACTGCCAAAACACACAGCACAAGGACGACTAGTTTTATGGTGGCCGTGGAGAACTGTACATAAAAGAAAGTGTGGCCACCAAAGACTTAAGTACTGTTCATGGAGTGAAGGGTGTACATTTTATAATGAAAGGGGGGAATTAATATTCTTTGGCACACAGTATAAGGTGCCTTTCAGAGTTTGGCGTGGTACCTAACTGCCATAGGAATGAGGGCGATTTGGCCTCACTCCGGGCTGCAAAATGAAAGCCAAAGGGCATAGAAACATTTCCACTGCCACCTCCATTTCTCTGGACCTGCCACAGTCCAGTTTTATGTAGAGAACCATTTGTATTTGTGGAATGCATGCCTGTACGTCCTGGCAGTGGGCAAAAAAGAGAAGAAAAAACCTTTAAAAAGTGAAATGAAAACAGATTGGAAACAGTTGGGCACTGTGAGGGTTGAGAAGCTGTCAGGTTGGCCACATCCGCTCCTCAGACCCTGCTGCAACCTTGACTTTTGCACCGGCGTTTTCCTCAGAACTGTCTATGCCAGAGCATATAGAGGTCAGCGCAGACTTGGTTTCACTGCCACTTTTGATCACAGGTTCTACTGTACTAAGAGCTCTGCGAGTGAGACATACAGCAGTGAAAAGTAATTCATACACATACTGGAAATACTGCACTGAAGTACATCTTTAATATACTTCATCAGATTCATCTGACAGCTTTAGCTACAAGTTACTTTGCAGACACAGACTGCGTTACATTTAAGTGATGCTTGCACATGCAACAATAGTTATAATGCAATAACATAATATATATAATTCTACATAATAAGTGAGTAATAATAAGTATATTTTGAATACTGAAGAATAAAGTACTATTTATATATGGTTTCTATAGGTTTGAATTTTTACAGAGTAGTTTTACATCATGGTATTTATACTTCCAAGTGAAGTAAAAGATCAGAGTACTTTTTCCACCTCTGGGAATGCACATAGAATAAATATTTTCTCACAGGTGCTAAAAGAATTAGCAAAGAACTGGTTAACCATGGTGAGAAAAGCAGGTGCAACATCGACGTGCACTGTATTTCAACCTGTGAGCTGTGTTTTTATGATGAAAATCAACGTGGACAGTCAACTCCAAGTCGCCATACAGTCACGATCACAGCACAGCCAAACTGCACCCGATGCTGTAACTGAACCCTCTCCTTGATTTGGGTAAACTTCACCTACAAGAGTTTATAACATTCCAGCATCTGAGGTAACGGTCTGTTCCATTACCATCACAGTCTTTGTTGTTGCACTGTAAACCAACAGCACAAAGGAAATGCTACTTTGCAGATGCCCCTCAAAAGGATGTTTGAGCCATTTGCTTATCTTCATTATATAATATCAGAATGTGAATTAGCTGCCACTACACTGAAGTGACATAGGTGATATAAGTGTTCTTACAGCAAATGAGTGTGGAGTTGTGTTTACAATGGCCGTAAATCACCCCATAAGGTCAGGGCTCCACACAATGGCCACATAAACACCTCAGCATAATTACACAAGCATGAAAACACACATGCACCGTAAACACGCACACAAACATGCACGCACAGCGTTAACACTGGAAACGGTGCACACATATTACATAATTGATATTCCTGACAGTAGCCTACATCCATTTGTCCACTTAGAGAGCCCCAAGTGAATCCACTGTCCCTTTAAAACATACAACTATTTATAAATGCACGTTCGTTTCAGTCGCACATGTTCACGTGCATGCACGCACTCACACACACATATGTAAACACAGGTTGTTATTGGATTGACGCGCAGCGTGACAGCCGTACATACCTCACTTTGTGCTCTTCCTCTGCCTCTCTCTATCTGTTCTTCAGCTCTCCTCCTCTCATCCCTCGCTCTCTCTATCACACACAGAGAGAGCAGTGTGTTTGAATCTGACAGATTTCTCTCAGCTCAGTACCCTCCTCCCTCCCTCCCTTTCTCTCATTTCTCGAGTACACACACGCGCGCGCACACTCTCTCGCTCTCTCTCACACACACACGAACACTCAAAAACAGCCCTCCCTCCTTTCTTTCTTCCCTCTCCTGCCAGATATGCCAAATAGCCTCCCCTCTCTCACTCGCGCCAGAGCTGCCTCTCTCCTCCCATTCCCTCCCTCTCTCCCTCTCTGCCTTGCGAAGCAGTGCGAAGCCTCAACCAAGCCACGCCCCCCGCTCTCTCCTCTCCTCTTGGCGGCTATAAATACCGCTGCTACTATGAATATACCGTCTTCTTCCCTCAGCATCCCTCGCTCCCACTCTCTCCCTCCCTCCATCCCTCGCCTGTACTGCCCCCCCCCGCTCCATCCCTCCATCCCTTTCTCTCGAAATGTTTTCCTGATGACCTTGTATTATTCGCCCTTACAGCACCATCACATGACAGCATCCTTTCCCTTCACACACTGCCGTGCAGGATGCGATCGTTTCCACGCACACACGCGTTAAGGAGGCATGCCCCCCCCCCGCAGGCAGCTGCACGCACGCTTGCTCACAAAAAGAGCCACGGACTTGCAGAAACACATCTACAGACAGCAGTGTTTCGTATGAACCGTCTCCTGTGCTTCCTGTCGGTTGCGCCGGATGTGGTGCGTTTTTTCCTCTTGACAGCTGAGAAAAACACTCTGATTGAGAGACACACATCGGCAGATCACTGTGTACTCCACTCACTCCCTCTCTAATAGATTTCACTTGCATTGCTAATTCTATTAACACCTTCTCAATCTGTATGTAGTTATGATTGATAGATGTGCCTGTCCTTTTATTATACAATGACTTCTTAATAAATGTATAGTATTATAGAGCTGAATGAAATATGAGTGTTTCCCTTTGAATCATTCATCCCTTCACTCCATTTTAAGCACATTCTGTTGCTGATCAATCAGACATTGAGGCTGATTGATCACACTGAATGCAGTGTAGTAGCTTAAACTTGCTGCATAATCGATGAATCAAAGATAAACCTGGTGTTTTATTCTCTCCATTTCTGCATTATGCGGCTGTACATATAAAATATCCAGCACATCAGGTTAAAAAAGCAGTGGGTAGATTCATCTTGTGCACTTACAGTAGGTATCATGAACATTAGGCAGCATCTTGCCTCTGCTCTTGCTCACTGCCAGCAATATTGTCTGGAAATGAGGTTACTAACATCTGGTGCAGGCGCGTTATGTGCGCCGAGGGTACACTTAAAGAGAATCAAATCTTCGGCTGTAGGCTTTATAGTATGTCACGGACGTAATTAATCCGCGGATTGCACCAGCACCGCTGCGCAATAACTTCATAAATGAAACCACCAAAAATGTGAGCAGTGCAGAGACAAAGACTTGTGTTTGACAGGAGGGTGTTTGTCTGCCCCTTTGATCCTGGCAGGTATGGAACACCACAATGCGCCTATAGGTAGCACAGCCGTCTCTGTGATGCAGTGCCCTTTTGTCTGTTCATTTGAATGCACAATCTCTAGCTTTCAGGATGTTTATGTGTCATTCCTAATGGAATCATTACAATATGGACCCAGTCACCATTCCAACATCAGGATATAAAAAGGTTTTAAGAAAAGAATGCTTACACCCAATATTAGTTTTTCAATTTTTGTATTTAAAATCAACACGAGGGGGAGAAAAACAAAGAGGGACAGAGAAAGTTAGAATATAACAGGCAGTGTAAAAGATGGCAAGAGCCAGCATCTCATAATCACTATGACAGTGTGTGTTAATGAAAATGTGTGTGAGTGGAGGACAGTGTTGAACATTGCTGAGGGCCAAACTGGATCTATGTGCATGCTTGACAGGATGTGCTGATGCACGTGCAGGTGTCTTTCAAAACTATTTCCTCTTCGCCTCTGTCAGCAAAAGGGCTGCTTTCAGGTCCTGTGCTGTGTGTGTGTTTTGCTTCAGAGAGTGTGTGAGGGCTTGGTGCAACTCCTTGGGGGCGACCAGGTTGAAGCGTTGCAGAGAGTCGACCAGCTGGGAGCGAGCGTTGCCGATGAACGAGTGTGACAGGAATAACGCCAGGCCTCCCCCACTTCTTAAGGTATAGAGTGGGACTCTGACCATTCCTAGGACCTGGAGAGAGAGGAAAGAGAGAACAGGGGATGAGCAACAGGGCATGGGATTGTGTAATTGTCAGTCATTCTAAAGGAATCAGACAAACACACGTTACCTCCTGCCCATGATCTACTGCAGTGGAAGCAGCTGCTGTCTCCACCTCCCTTATCTGCTCCTCCCCTATCTTCTTCACATAAAAGTGAGTGATCAGCTGAGAGTGAGCTTGGGCGAAGCACGCACTCACGTGTTCTTCTTCCGATATAGGAACAGCCACGCCCATCTCCTCTAACAGTTCCCTGCTAAGCCCCGCCTCCAGCGTCTCCTTTGATGGGTTAACAAGCCTGAAGTGTGGGAGTTAGGGGTCAAAGGTCAGCTATGAAAGTAGATGAACAATGGCAGCTGTATTGATCTCCTGAGGCTTCTCAGTGCAGCCTTTCATAAATCAAACCAACCGAGAAGCAAACTGAATTTTTAAGCCTGAAATGAGTTTGTGACGAGCATCAGTGCTACAACTCAGGCACACAAACACACAATCAGATCATGTTTTTCAGTCAATGCAGTGTCGCAGTTCTTAGTGGGTTTTTGGGGATGCAGTGTATTCACCCAAAATGCGCCCTGAGAGTCTACAGCCATGCTGAGAGGCTACAGGTGCAGTGAAACATTGAGACAAAATGCTAATGTCACGCTGTCATAACACACGCTAATGTTTAGCATTTCATTCTATAAGGAATAAGACAAATGTCAAAAGTCATTGATTGGCTTAGCATAGTAATGTTGGTCTTAACAAGCGCTGAAGTTTAGAACAGTAAGAACGTTTTCTACCAAATTTCATGACGATTCTTCCAACCAGTGATTGTAAAGTCAAATTTAACAAACATGGTTGTTGTTTCCATTTGCTAATGCAGTTTCCTTCCTTTTGCACACACTAGCCTACTTTTCTTCCCATGTCACATAATTTCACTGTGTTTGTGAGAGATGCATCTGATATCCTGGAAACACCCGATTCACCTGATTATTAAGTTAAATACTGATGGCAATTATAATTTTTTTGAAAAAAGTTGTTTTGTGGTAAGATTAACTATCTGAGAGACAAACCTGTGATGTGTGTTCTCTCATGTTTCATTGTTCATTCTTGTGATTAGAGCATTCCAGTGACAGTGTGTGAATATATGCTCTGTGCTGTAAAGGCCTACATATATCATTTGACAGCACATCTATAGAGAAAAGGAGTGACTTACAAACCTGAGCTAAATGCACCTGTGCACGTATGAGGATAAAAGAAAAGCAGCACCGGGAAAGACTTACCCGCCAGGGAAACCCAGCAGACCATCAAAGCGCATCTGCATCTGTGTGAAGTGACAGAGGCTGTTATACACACACACAGGCAAAGATCCTTTCACACAAACAGAGCTGTGTTTTATACAAACAGGCAGAGACATTGAAAGAAAATGTCTGCAACACTTGTGCCTCCAAGGATCAATCATTTCCATCCACACTTAAACGCATGCATGTGCACGCACCCATGCTCTTCCTTACCAGTATTATATGTTTAATGGGAATTCTCCCAAACAGCTGAGTGTTGGTGTCAGAGTAGAGCATCACATGACATGCATGTCTGTAGCCTGAGCATGCCAACGCCTCTGCCCTCGACAGCTGTCCACTGGCCATCTGCAAGTACACACACAGTGAAATGACATACACACAGGGGAGAGCTTACTGATCACTCTGCATGGCTTCTCCCTTGTCATGTGCTGCCAATGTGGAATGATCTTAATACACTTTGTTAATTCCTCTCCCTCCCTCACACGTTTAAATCAACAGACCTGACTGAAACCCTTGATGAGCCTGAATGCCTTTGTGTTTGCTTGTATAAAAACGCAAATGGCAGTGTATGCAGACACAGGAAGCTTGGAGGAAGCTCTTTGTGATTTGAATTAAAAACATTTTAGCTCCCTCTGCTGGTATGGAGTGGGCTGACAACAGGGGGAATCCCAGCTCTGCACTGAACGTTTCACTGTAGCCTGAGAACATCTAACATCTCTTTCTTCTGACTTGAGGGTAAAACACCTCACGCTCGTTTTGGAACTGTTCTTGTCCTGTTATGTTTTTGGATACATTTCTCCAGATAAAGCTGTTATCAGTTTTCTGTTTATCTTTTATTTCTATATAACATATACCCTTTAGTTTCCATGATACCTGAAGTTCATTAGTTCACTTTATTAGTATGACATTAGAAATGTCTTTATCAACTTAGCAAAACTCCACATTCAGATGAATTCATTTTATAACAGATAACACTTTAAATAAAACAAAAAATCTTTAAAACAATGTCATAAACAGCATGCTGTCAAACACAGACACTGCATTGTCAGAAGGTTGCGTTTGTTGATTGCCTCAACAAAAAAATGGGTAAAGTTCATGGTAGGCTGATGCTTTTCATCTATTTTGATCAAACAGCTTGTACTCATTATGGCATTCGACTATTCTAAATTTAAGAAAGGAGCCCCACCCATTACCTGCCACAGAGGTGCCTCCTGCAGGTAACGTGACTTGTGAAGGCGCTAAAGTGCTGTCTCATTCTTCAGTCAACACTTTTGAGCTCAGGCAGTAGCACAGAGCCGAGCTGTAAAGGGCTGGTTTGAGGCAGACACGTCTTACGTTTATGATGACGTTACCAGTACTGATTGGCTGCACACGGCAAGTGGTTCCTTCTAGCCAATAGCACGTCCCGACCTGCCAACCGGGGCTGGCTTGTCATAAGGAAGTTCGCAGGTCCGGGTTTTCATATGTTTCATACATACATACAGGCAGCGGTGTTGACATTTAGACATCTTTTCGTGGGTCATAAAGGACAGAAGTGAAAAGGTAATATAACTCCGTTAATGCAGACCTTTATGCTGTGTTTGTGAAAGGACACAGCACTAACTAGAGTAGCTGCTAGCCTGAAGTCAGACCGCTAACGCTTAGCGGCTACTGGCTGTTAGCCAACAGTGTTCGGCATGTTTAAGTGGGCTAGCTACCAGGCTAGCCAGTTAAAGCCCAGTTAGTGAATGAAGCTAACTTTCGCGTCAGACCTTTTACAGAAGCTACGCTAGAAGTTAAATGGGATTTTATTATTTCTGTTGAATCTTTAATTTAATTTTTTCCATTTTGAATATGTGCACAATTTCATTTCCTTTTCTGCCTTAGTGCAAAGCAGCGTGGACAGGACGTTCAACATGTTTTTATCATTGTTGTTGATTAAGCAAGTTCTTTTAATAGCATTACTGGTAGTGTTGTAACATTGTTATTTTGCAGTTCATTTATTGACAGATCCTGGACTCAAACACAAAAAGTGAGGAGACCTAACAAACAGACCCAGAGAAACTTAAGTAAAACTCAAAATCCTGAAAGGGAACATGCTAGAATCCGAGTCGTCTCTGATGTCAGTGGAAAAACTAGACCTTTAAACGGGTCAACGTATGTCCACAATATGTAGTGATGCAGTGTGAGATTTGTTTACATCAGTCATGCAATTGCATGGCTCTGACTGTTCCCGGTTTCTTTGTGGGTCTCACTGGCAACGTGTGATTCTGTCCACTGCTCTGCCCTGTAACCTTGGACTGTTTCACTGCTGCTTTTAAAAGTTCTTCTCATCTCAGGTGAATCAGAATGGCCCAGAGGACACCAGACGAGGTGATGACAAACACTACTCTGATAAAAGAAATGGCGGATGTGGCGAAAGACGCAGCACTTCTCCAGGGTGTCCTAATGAGGATCCAAGAATCCCCCAACTCATCAGAGGTGAGGTGTACGCTGTGCAGCACAGACTGTGGGGATATTAAACATAAAATAATATTAAAGTGGTAGTGTAACTAGTGTGAAACATTTATAATTTAAAGATCCTCTCTTCAGTACATCCCATTGCAGCTCTGTCTAATGATGAAAACCGTGACTGACAGTGGATGCATCTTGTTTACCCATGTTTTAAATACTTTATACATGCTGGTACAAAGGTATGCTGTGAAGCCAGACATTGTTTACTGTTATTATGTGCCAGAGGAGACTTTTTCAATAAACAAATACAGGTACACAGGCACAAGATGCAAATTAATGAGTACTTCTGAATTCAGACATTACTCTGCACCTCTGTTTCCTTCATGAAGAGAATGGAAAGATGAATGAGGATGGTCAAACACAGAGTGGTAGGAAAAAAAATAAGAAGAGCCCAGAAGAAAGAGGCTCAACAGCTGACCTGAGGCCTGTGCAAGGATCAGAAAAGTACCTATTTGCATCTTGGATGTAGTTTGTGTAACTGTGAGCTCTGACACGCTGCTTTCTTAACTCTGTCACTGCAATAATCTGCTACAACTCACTGCCACTTCAATTCGTAGCTAGTCACAAAAATCGTCAAATTAAAGTCTACAATTAACTTCTAATGCAGAAGTGTCAAAATTAATAATTTGAATTAAAGCAAATCTGCTATTATTAAATTTAAATTCGAAAGTCTATTCCTGTTCTCCCCTCCCTTCGTGCACTGTTAGTCATGAAAAACATGAATGTAAAAAGGAACTTATGTCCGAACGATTAAAAAGCCGTCACACTAACAAATTCCATGGGCCATGCACTGTTGTTGATGGAACATAGTAACACCCAGTGCTCTTGAGTCACGTTTGGGGCCATTGCATATTCAATAAAAGATGTTGCTTTGCTTATTCAGTCAATACATTCATGTTAAAACCCCTCTCTTTATAGAGCAAATAGATATGAACATGTATTTGTGTGATTTGACATGGTGAGCCACACAGAGAGGACCTGATTCCATACCAGTGGGCTGCTATTGCGGTTAAAGCAGGCCTATTGATGGCCTGTTGACCTTGCAAAGTCATGTTAGGAATTTGTTCCGCTTTTGGGCAAAGGCTTTGGAGGAGATCTTTCTTAAGCTTGTGCTGGCAATTACAGGGATTTGAAGCCCAAGCGGTCATTCACGTATACTCACATTCCCTCCCTGTGCTTGTGGTTTTGGTGAATGGTTTTGTGAAGTCAGCATTCCTGTCTTATATTTTACGACTTGTTTTTCAGCTGGTGACGTACGCTCCATTGACTCTCTTCCCCACACCTGTGCCTGAGGATGTGTTTCATCAGGCTCTGGCTGTGCAAACTCACTACAACACACTGGTGGACAAGATCAGCCAGGATCCAGACTTTCTGCAAGAGGCTCTAGCGAGGTAGCTGACGAGGCTCCACTGGCGTTACACTTGTGGGAAATGTGACTGTATTGTGCAGTTTCATGTAGCAGCACTTTCATGAAATGGTTTTAACAGAGTGGCATTCTTTGTCTATAGCACCATTGAAGTGGATGATTTCACTGCAAGGTTGTTCAGGATCCACCAACAAATCCTCAAAGAAGGAAGTTCTCAGGTATGTGATTTTTGAAAACTGCTCCCTAACAGTCTGTCATCTCTCATCATCAACATCAAGTCCTGGCTGTCCCATAACACCAAAAAGCAAACTCATTACAAAATTCAAGTCACTTTCATTTGTGTACAGCCAAGTAATAGCAGAAGTCAGAAAGGGGGCAACCCAGCTGCTTATCCTACTGTCAGAGTGCATTTGAACTGTGTCCCCACTTTCACACACCACAGCTGGAGAATAGACTGCTCTCAGGCCCGTCAGGACTCATGTACTGCGATAGCCAATATATCACAATATCATTTTCCCCACTGTTTATTTAGTTGTTTGTTTATTGTCATTATTTTTATTATCCATTTATTTTTTATTTTTCATTACATGTTTTATTATTATCTTTTTAATTGAATCTCTGCCACACATGTGCAGTCATACACATAAACACACGTGACTGTCCCAGAGGCAGTCATTCAGTAAAGTCATTTAAATCACAGTAATCCCAGGAATATATGTAAAAGGCTAGAAGCCCAGTCAGATCGAGCTCCATCATCTTCAGCATGGTAGGACATACTGTAGTTGTCAGTTAATCAGTAAAAGGGGAATGTAGAATAAACTTCTGGCTAAAATTAAACATTAGGTTTCTTTAAATTTCAGCTTCCGTACAAGGATCGACATTTTATAGATTTAAGAACTTTATCACTTTATTCAGAGCTAAGATTACTACGCTATGTTTTTGCTAGTTGTTCAGTGTGACTACTTCATTTCTGCCCTTTTAATCTTCAGATTTCAGCCTTATTCATCTTCCAGGTGACGTGACCTATCATCATCATCATCATAAGGGCTACAGCTGATAATGGTTTTGTGTTTTTGAGGAATCAGACATTGTTTTCTTGGTTTTGTGTCTAACTCCTTTGTCTGTAAGATGTTAGAAGATGTCAGAGTAAAGTAGTAATGCCCTGTGCAGTTTTCTGAAGCCGAGGGTGTCCAGTTCTCTTCACACAGCTTGTTCTGTCTGATTCGCTATTGCATAAGACAAAGAAAACCAACAAATCCGTATAACTGAGATGCTGGAACTAGGAATACTAAAAACTGGTGCCAGCGAATTTGCTTGTTCATTTTCAAATGTGCAGCAATGGGCCTCAATTAATACCTTTAAGTAATCTAAGTTATCTTATTGTTTGCTTCATACCAGTCTATAGTGTTGGGTCTCAATCGCTCTGACTACATGCTGGACCAGAGAGATGATGGATCGTCGTCGCTGAAGCAGATAGAAATCAACACCTTTGCTGCCAGTTTCGGAGGACTGTCATCACGCACACCGGACGTCCACAGGTAAGGCAGAAGGCAGTGGTCAGCGTACTCTCATAGACCTTTACAAAGTTGGGCAATGACAGAAAGAGAGTGAAATAAAGTGCTGGCACCAAATAATGGATCATGTGCTGTGATTAACATTGACACAAGTGTTGTTGATCTTTCCTGGCAGACACGTCCTTAAAATGGCTGGACGACTGGAGGACAGCCAGCGCATCCTAGACAACAACCCTGCAGCTGGCCTGGCCAGGGCTCTGGCTGAAGCCTGGAAGCTCTATGGATCAGAGAGGTAGGAATTAATACGCCCACTGAATTCAGCCTTATTCAGTTCCATGTCACTGGCTAATGGATGTCTTGACCTTACTCACTGTTCAGTGCTGGATACTGTTACAGTACTGACCAAATGAATTAACCTTACAAAGAGTTTGCAGTACAGACATCTTGCTGGTGGGACATACATTATGCACTCCAATACCATAATACCCAAATAATGTGGAGACCAGGTCCAGCAGAATCCAGTAGTGGCAGATTGTAGAAGATCTCTGGTGATGTTTGTATAGTCTTAGCAATATGTAGCTGGAATCATGGCACAGACACCATATGTCACTGATAGACTTAAATGTAAGGCCTCATTCTGAACTGATTAAGAAAAAGATATAATAAGACATTCAGGATTGTTACTGTTAACAGCTGATGAAAACAATGTCTGGTGAGATCTGCTGACTGTTCAGAGAAACTGAATATCTAGAATAAAGTCACTGTCCTTACAGGGCGATTGTCATGTTCTTGGTGGAAGAGAGCCAAAGGAACATCTTTGATCAGCGATACATTGAGAGCGAGCTGTGGAAGAGGTATGTGTGAGTTCCAACAAGCTGTTTCTGAAAAAAAAAAGTCATTGTCCAATAGCTCCGACCAACATTATATTTGTAATACAGTTTAAATGGAAGATGTATCCAAATCTGTAGCTTCGATCCACGGTGTCCTCCACGGAGGAAATTGTATCTGGTGCAATTAAATCATTTTTCATTTTGGAAACCTGCAGCTGAGCGAGAGTCACCATGACAACAAACCCTTAAAAAATAAAAGGTTCAGGTTTGAATCTGCCTGATACTCATGGAAATGCAATGGATAAACACAACGAGTATGTCCTCCTGATCTGACACACCCTCTACCTTCTGTGACACTGCGCCTTTTCCACTGCTGAGACTGCTGTTTGCTCTCTGGGTTGTGCCCGGAGACGACACGGAGCTTGGCTGTGACCTAGATTCTGATGTTTGCTGACAGAGGTCTGCCATGATGATGCACAAATGCACATGCAGCTTCATAGACCCACTTGTACAAGTGGTCTCATGATGGCCTGTAACTCCAGTCCACCTGTATTGTACGCTCAGACAGCAGTAATAGCCAGCTGCTCCTGCAGGCCATGCTGCGTTTAGGAACAGCAGTCACAGTTCCACAGCACTGTGATGGTACCTCGTATTGTCACTGGTGGAAAAGGTGCTGTCTAACCGGCCCAGTGTTGTCTTTGGGTTTCAGAAACATTCCCACTAAAAGAAAACGCTTTGATGATGTTTGCAAGGCGGGGTCCCTCGATCAGGACAAGAGGCTGTTTGTGTAAGTCTGTTTTCTGTCAGTTAAATAACAATTAGTAAAATGTTGCAACTCAGTATGCAGTTCTTAAACTTGCTTTACACACCAGTTAGTATCACTCACATTTCCAGTGCACGTTTGTTTCTTTTTTCAGAGATGGCCAAGAGGTTGCAGTGGTGTACTTCAGGAACGGATACATGCCCCAGAACTACGTTTCTGAACAGGTCTCCACTTAAGTCTTTATTCCTAGCTCTAGAGTTAAAGTTACATTATATATATTTAAAAATATTTATTTCTGATCAAAACTACAACATAACTGACTTAGTCTGGGAACTGTAGCCAGTAAAAACACAACTGAGCCTCCAGCTGAGCCTGGGAGCAAATGGAGTAAGTGTAAGTAAGATGACTCTAAATCACACTCTGACTGCCCAGTTCACTACAGAGTGAACAGATTATAAAGTGTGTTTTTCATTGTTCCTTGTGTGTTAGCAGCTTTCAGAGACATGGTGTGAACGCTCCCTGACAGTGTGACTGTTTGTTCAGTGATCTTCTTCATTCTTGTGTCCACTGTTATCAGCTCAGGGCCACATATTTCCTGCCCCCAGTCAAAGAAAAAGACTTTTTTTTCTGCTCTGGTGCCCAGCGTGCCCTCTGTTGTGTCAGGAATGTTGACCAAGTGAAAGCAGGCATCAGACACATTGGTCTGAGAGCAAGTGGTTGCACTGGTGGAGTCTGTTGTTTCAGGCAGAGGTGAGAGGATTAAATCTGATCCAGAAAGTCCAGTTTTAGTCCCCATCAACTAAAAGCTAATCCGATGTGTTTTACTACCAGGTTATCACGATTTTTATTTTATGTTGCAGCAATCGATACTTTACGATACTGAGTAATCTGGCAGAATTGTGCATTTTTGCATGTTTGATTGGCCCATTAGCCCTCTGCATGTGCACTGCGTCTGTGTCAGCAGAATGGCCCCATTCAACCGAATGAAGGGGCCGTGTTTTTTCATGCAGTGCTAATGTGGCTCTGTTGTGTGGACCCACTTTTGAGCAGGAAAGCGTGACACTTGTCATGGTATTTGGTACTTTGGGCGGTGACATATTTAGCAAAACAGAAGCAGCAGACTCAAAGATATGATCAGGGCTAAGGGTTCTCTGGCAGTTCTGTTCTCAGGCTGTTTCAGTGATAACATCTGTCTCATATTATGGCTTCATTTCTGTGTAAGGTAGGAGCTCTTTTCATGAAAATTGCATTTTGCCATATGGTCTGAATCCAGTTGTATCACATTATTGGTTTAATGTTCTAGATGAAGGAGAGAAACAAATATGTGTTCTTCATTTGTAGACATGGGACGCTCGTCTTTTGATGGAGCGCTCCCGGGCTGTGAAATGTCCAGATATCAGCACTCATCTGGCTGGAACCAAGAAGGTCCAGCAGGTGCTCGCCAGACCCGGAGTTCTGGAGAAGTTCTTCCCAGACAAGCCCCGGGTAGTGGAGCAGATCAGAGCAACATTCGCTGGCCTCTACACTCTAGACATGGTGAGGAAATGACATGTTATTCTGCCGATTCATGGTTTTCATTGCAGGACGTGTTCATGGGAAGTTAAAAACACAAAGTGTATGTTGCTGGTGCTTCAGTTCTCTCCATTCTAAAGGTCTAATGGCAACTGTTCTTTTCCCATTCTGCTTCCTTGTGGTTGTTCTCCTCAGGGACCAGAAGGTGACAAAACCGTAGCGATGGCTTTGGAAGCTCCAGACCGATTTGTCCTGAAACCTCAGCGAGAGGGAGGAGGTACGATGAGAGCGACGTCTCTAGAAACAACCTCCCCCTGAAACAAGCCCTGAACGCTGTTATTGGTCGCCATGTCTTAAACCAGGCAGATTTAAAATGTCAATGACTCCGTGTAGAGTGGTCACCACAGTTTGTGCTGCTAAGGACATTGAAAGTGTGCAAGGTACACGTTTACAGTATCCTGCCAAGGGGAAGTTGCAAATGAATGACTGAACTCATGGACACTGCAGCAACAGGCTCAAACATGATACCCAGTCACAGTGAAGCGCCGAAGTCCTGAAGTCTGAAGACCAGGAAGTTGTTTCATTAATCAGATTATACTTAATGTGTGTTGTGGGCAACTTTATGTTTTAGGGTCTTCTTACATACGCCCAAAACATGGAGTGGAGTTTGGACATTTGTTCAAATTGCTGACATTATTGGATTATTGCTGACTGAATGTTGGGACAGAGACAGTAATTTAACAGCAGGGAGAAACAGGCAGTGTTTATCGTACAGACATCGAACTCTGGGCAAGGAAGTGAATATGTTGTTTTAACTAATGCTGGACTACTCTTTTAAAGCACTTGGATTTTCAGTCAGTCAGGACCCAGAGCAGACAAGTCCAGATCAGCTGTGAAATTCACTCCACCATTATTTTTCTAGGCAACAACATCTACGGGTCAGAGATCAGCCGTGTCCTACAGGAGGTGAAGGACAGCTCGGAGAGGACGGCCTACATCCTGATGGAAAAAATCCACCCCGCCCCGGTCAAGAACTACCTGCTGAGACGAGACGCTCCTCTCAAAATCGTTAACTGTCTCAGTGAACTGGGAGTGTTCGGAGCGTATGTCAGGTATGTCATTACTTCAGTTTCACTGTGTTACAGAAAGATGACGAGCTATGTGGATGCTTTTAATCTAAATACAAACACATATAAACAGGCAATATGTTGTTGGTAGTAAATTTTTCACAAAGAGTCAGCACTTTGCTGCCCACAGATCAGTGTTTTCAGCCACAGCTGGCATCTGAACAAGCTAAAACCCCTGCACACAACCTGCCGAGCACTGACCAGCAGACATACATCAAGCATCAGCAAATAATTTCACCAGGAGTCACTAGAGACCAAAACAATGGCTAAAAGAAGGTGAACATTGGATTTCTACTGAGCAGGTGGACAGAAACACCACCACCAGTGTTGCTCCATCACTCCTGGACTCATTCTTGCTGTTTTCTATCAAGTTCAGCTTTTCAACGTCAACAAAGTTAATGTCAGAATCGTGTTTACAGCCTGTTTCTGCTCTGGCTCAGGATACAAGTGTACACTGTTCTGACTGACACTGTGTCTCAGTTGGAAAACCTCACTTCTCCTTGTCTCCTTCCAGGCAAGGTAAAGACATGGTGATGAACGAGTGTGTGGGTCATCTGCTGAGGACGAAGAGTTCAGAGCACTCGGACGGAGGTGTAGCAGCGGGAGTGGCCGTGCTGGACAACCCTCTCCTCGTCTGACAAGTTGCACTTGTTTGGCTTTCGACAGAGATAATGAAATCCAGATGGACAACAGTGAAATCAAGGTTGCACTTTCGAGACACGCTGTCACATGTCACAACATGACCATACTGCTCAGTTAATGTCAGTCCCACATGCCATTTAGTGGAGACAAGTTTGACGGAGGTGGTATTTCAGGCTCCCTGCTGGATTCTCCTGCTGCTGGAGGTGACGCTGTGTTATTTCTACTGTAGCTCGGTGTTTCTCGTTTGCCTGTTTTACTAATATCAGTGGTTTCAAAAGGGTTAATGAGGACAGTGTTAGTCTGCTCAGATAGAGTGCTGCTCTCAAACACACACCCAAGGGCTTAAACAAGTGACCTCTTAAATCCAGAATGTGATTAAAACAAAGCATTTTAGAAGAACAACATACTCACTTTGCTTCAAATGGTCTAATTCTCAGTAAGGGCTGCACCCTGAGTTACTTCCAATATAGAGCGAAGTAGTTCTTTATTAGATGCAGTCTGTAAAGCCTTGTTTCCATTTGTTTTGGTAAATCGTTCGGTACTTAAATAACCTGTCACACTCTCTGTGACATAACCACTTTGATTTCCGGGAACAGTCTCAATACTAAACTGTTGTGAGCTGGCACTGAGCAGCGCATCATTGGATCATGGTTGTGGGGCTGAAGCGCCATCATGTGGCACTCTCATGTGACTGCAACATGTCAGATTGCGCTCCATCTGATGCAGCGAAGTGTCTGAGTTACTGACTCAGATATTTCAAATGTAACAACATTAGAAACATCTCACAACCCATTGAGGTGTAATTCAACACCACTGCAGCATCCAAACAGTGTAAACATCATACACAGTGTGCTGCAGTGTGGAACTGGAAAATAGAATCTTATCAGGCTCTAGTGATGATCTGTTTTTGCTTCCTTCAGTTTTACTGCAGGACAGTGAGGAACAGGTTGTTCTGCATTTCTGAATTTACAAACTCATTCACGGTTTTCAAAAACTGGAAAGGTAAAGGAGGTTGAACAGGAAAAATGAAACCATTATAGAAAACTGACAAACCATTTCTTTTATCCATACATTCTCCCTGCCATCACTGAGCTGTCCCTCTACATACTCTGCACCACGACTAATGTTTCTTACACTACATGCCTCACCACTGCTCCTGCTGCTTATCCAAACTGGACACGTACCAACTGTCACCATCCACTGACAGTATTTCACTGACTGGATAAGTGCTGCAAACAACCCACTTTAGAAAAAACCCTGAACTGTTCCTTTAATAAATTTCTAACATAATATATTTAACTAAAATCACAGTTGTAAGTTCATTGGAAATTGAACACTATGTGGATACAGACTAGAAGAAGAATCGAATTATTTTTGTAGCACCTTTCATACAAGACCAACGTGCTTTACACCAGCCAACTGCAAATCTATGAGTCTGTCTCTCTGTCACTATGATTATATGGTTCTGTGTCGTTTTGAGCTTTTATCTTGAAAATAAATTGATTGGGTTATATGAAGGTGATTGTTTTTACTGTAAAGAGAGAACAACGGAACAACAACGTGGAACTGTTGGAGCTGATTAAGCAAGTGAGAAACTCAGAACTCTGCATGCAGCCCAAACTGCAGGTCATTGAGGAATTCACCACAGTCATTTTCCCTCCCAGGATGTCTTAAAGGGTTAATATGGTGACTTTGTAACAGTGAATCATTTTAATTGAAATATTGAACAGATGTTGAAGGTGAACTAGGAAACAAAACTGCTCAACATGTTCAATCAAAGAGAATAACCATCTTGTCTGAACGGCTGTGTTGTTAAATCTGCTTATTTAAATCACTAACTAACAAAGCACAGTAGTGACAATGTTGTAATTGTTCTGCTGGTCTCTGATGTGATTCACCGTCACATTAGACATCCCCCCTAACAATGAATGGAAAGACAGACAGTCTGTTGTCTGACAGAATGAGTTGACATTCTTGAAAATACCCTTCGTTTTCTTGCAAAGACTAAGCTGAGAACATGTTTAACACATGGAGTCTCAGTAAGGAAGCAAACATGGTTTTCCCAAACCGTTTTTTCCCAAACTGTTTTTAAAAGTTAAACAAAGGCCTCTGCTTCCCTCTAACAATAAGCCAGTCCTGAGTTTAGATGTGCTGTGAGTCGGGATTCACTTTCATTAAGTGGCAGAGCAACAGTTACAATTAACTTTAAATGCTCAGACAGGCTGTGGCCAAAAGTCAATGGACACCTACACTAATCCAGGTCAGGTGCTTCACCCGCGCCTGCTGCTAACAGATCCAGCACATAAAGCCATGCAATGTTAACACACGAGTCTTTGGACTTGAGAGGGTTTGTTCAAGGCTCAGTGACTATAAAATAGCACTGACAGTAGCCGCATCAGACACAAGTTAAGTGTCTGTGAAGTGTTCATCCTACCTACAGCTCAGCCACAAAGCTGCAGACCACACAGGCTTACAGAGAGGGGCCAACCAGTGCTGAGGTGAGAGAGTATAAAATCAACCTTGAGCGCACAAAGTGTACGTCAGGTGTTGCATTAATGGGCCTCCACTGCCGAGCAGCTGTATGCAAGCCTCACATCACAGTACACTGTGGCCAGAGTAAGTAAGTTGACTAAACAGTAATGACTTGTGGTCAACTAAACATTTTAAGCTATCAACTAAAGCTACAAAGGATAAATATGACTAAAATGTGACTAAAATTCAAGCGTTAAAGACTGAAATCAAATCTACAATGGCTGTTAAAACGTACACTTAGCCAGACTTTGTGGAGCCTGACCTCTTAAAGTTCAGACAGAAATATTGAAATTTCATTGAATGCATCAAAACGTTTACAGTCGCTGACAGAGGCAGTGACTCTGACTGATGCTGGAACAAAGCCAGATGACAAAAACGACAGTGCATGTTTAAAGCATGCTCATCATGTGTCTGGATGGACAGGTTACACTACAAGACAAACAGGATTCAGTTATGAGTTCATCGCCCTAGAATATATCATTCCCAGTGTTCCTTAAACATCACTGGAATCATGTTATAATGCTAAAGGACATTAAAACGATGAGAACAGAGACGTGAACACAGAACAGGTAAAGATGTTTAGAGATGAAGCTCCAACACAACGCAGTGACATCACATCCACGTCGCTGACCTCTGATCAGGCTTTACCCTGCGTCACTGTTTCAGGTTCACGGAGTCTGGGAGTCATTTCTATTCTTACTTTAATTCTTGTGTACTGTCTTGATCACCCAGCCGAATATGAGTGCTTGACTTCTTTTGTTAGCAGTCAGTGAAAGTAAAGAGCTCCTGCAGTTGAGATGCAGGATGGAGATGGAGACTTGGTCTGGTGCTCCACTTGCTCCAGGCTCATGGGTGTGGCTTCCTGAGATTGAAAGTACACAGCAGCTACACGCGTGGTATAAAGTCAGGGCTGTTAAACAAGTTTGGGCAGAAACTGCTGTGCTGTGTAAGAGGAAGACGCACTTAGATTTGTGCTGTGTTAAATGTGTCTTTGTTCTTATTTGGCACATTCAGAATGTGCTGATAACATTTATTTTACATTTTCAGGTCATGACCTGCGCCCTGTTCAGAGGGACAGTCTTAAACTGTGATGCAGTGAGATGACAGAGGAGAAGATCTGATAATAAATATGAATTTGATGAACAGGTAATTCTGCTCTGTTCATCATGTGTACTGCCATTTCAGTGTGAATTCAGGTGTGTCTGTGACTTGGGCTAGATGGCTCTTGCATGAGCTTCTCACTTGGAATTTGGCAGTAGGGTGTGGGATGTAGCTTCTGTGTCTGAAGGGTGAAGTCTTTCTACTGTCCTTCGTGGCACGACTCCACATTTTTCAAGCCGGTTCATGGTCTCAAGTCTTCTTCAAAGCAGCATGATGTACATTTCCCAAACTGTGGTCCCGTTTAAAGTAAAAGAGGCAAAAAGCAGGACATGCTTTAGAGTGTCGCTACCTCATGATCAACAGGTCACTACAATGGTGCCCGCCAATCAGGATAGAGGTAGCAGCAACACTCAAACACCTGGGAATGGCCAAAATGCCAAACTGGACAAACCAGTGGGTGAGCAGTTAACCTGAACTCTGAGAATCATTTTCATCGATTTATTTATGACAGCATGGTTCTAAGAGGCTGAAAGGAACATTCTCCCCATGTATTGTTTAGATACAAAATGATACAAGGATCCTGAATGAGGAAACGACACTGCAAAGTGAGAAACCTCAGCATGAGCAGGAAACACAGTGTCTGTATTTGTTTATTTGTATGTTTGGCTGTTCCGTGTGTTGGTTGCATTGTGTATTTGGGTGTGTTTGCTGTGTTCTGACGTGATTTGTTTATTTGGTTGTGTGTTGTGTATTGTGACGTGTCGTGTGTTGGTTGCATTGTGTTTTTGCATGGTGTAGTTTGCTGTGTTTTGTCTGTTTGCATGAGATTTGTTTAATTGTTTGTGCTTTGTGTATGCGTGTGTGTCAGGTGTATATGAATATGATTTGTTTCTTTGGTCTTGCTGTGTTATACAGAGGAAGGTCATCTCAATGGTTTATGGTATATATGGATCACAGTAGTGGAACAAAGATAACACTCTTTCTGCTGAAATGTCAAACTGCAGCAGTTTGTAGTTCCTGAGGCTGAACACTAGGTGGCAGGACGCCCAAAGGTATTTCCTGTTAACATGCAACTGCAGCTCTGCTGAGTTCATACCAGGCAAAGGAGGCGGCAGGGTTCATGTAAATCTTGTGCGTACTGCTTCAGGTTCATGTCACCAGCGCATGAACATGATTCAGTGACGGAGGAGGCATAGTTTTACTTGTGGCTTCTCCACGCACAGTTCTGTTATTTGTTCCAGTAATTTCCAAACTAAGGGATGACTCCCCCCCAAAAGAACCCAACATAAATCTCTGTGGCTGTGAGAAGATTCACTGTTCATTGTTCTGACTCCTCTGTAACGTCAACCATCTGAGGGAGTTAAACAGGCAATTACCTCATAGGAACAACTGACATCTGAAATGTGACACGGAGCAGCTTCTTAATCTGAAAACTAACTAACTGACAGATGAAGGTAGTGAAGAAAAAACTACACATTTCCAACTGAAATGTGGAAAGTAGAAATTAGAATGAAATGGCAAAACTTAATCTGATGTAACTTCTTAATATTGTACTGGAGTAAATATACTTAGTTAATAAGTATATCCTTGTAATAATGTCATTAATTATCAATTATTCTGTTTTTATGCCAACCTTTTCCCCATTTACTTCACATGTTTCCTAATATTTAAGACTCCCATGTTCAGCACACATCCTCATACCGGTGAAGCCTCAGTACTGTTGTCATGGTTACCTACAGTTCATTATGAGTATTAATTTAGAATGGCAAAAATGCACCTGCAGTCCTGTGTCCGGTTACAATGTGTAGTTATTTAAAATGAATCCACGCGTCTCAGCCAATCAGAGTCACTCAGGTATAATCTGTTACATAACACCCAGCACAGTACAAACAGCCCCAAACATCACACTGACGGAAAATAAAGTATTATTCTTGTTTTCTTCTCCTCCTGTTTTTGTTTCTCTGTGATCGGACCTGCAAGTGTGGCACATTCCACGAAGCGTCCCAGGTCATCAAACAGACACCAGGGTCATTGCCAGAGAGGACTGTCAGCACTAAAGAATCTTGCACGGGAAACACTGCAGCATTCCCTGTTTTACTGCCAGGACAGTTCTCGAACACGTCTGCGTTCGGTTCCCTGAAACTGTTGACCTGAGGAGAGGGTGAATGCAGTGCAACCACGTGACTTTTGGCAGTTAGCACAGTTTAGATTTGTCAAATCTGGATCGCCTCAGTGTTGTTTCTCTGCAGTGTCTCGTGATTATTATGGGAAGAGCCGTCATCACGTTTTACTTTCACTCTCAGCCTCTCAGTGTGTTCCCCTGTTATTGTTTACAATGTGATTGCAAAAGTTTGGACGATAGTTCACCAGCCAATGTCAGAAAGAGCAGTGCTCAGCAGTCCGTTGATGGATTTAAGTATCCTCCTCACAGGATAACAATTCAGCAGAAACATGGTGAAAACAGTGTGAATCACTGTTATATGTTCTCTTGAAATCCCAACACACAGCTATCACAGCTCTGGACCAGACGTTGTAAGTGCAGTGTAATAAGCCAGTTGCACAAGTGTTGGCCCACTTAGCCAGTGACCTCTCCCTCTTAAGTGAGAGTAGAGAGAGTGTGTGGATTACAGTGTATGTTGCACAGGCATAGGACAGGAGAAGAGAGTCACAATGTGTGTCATGGCAGGATGGAAGTGGGTCACAGTGCTCTGGCTCAGAGGAACATTGGGAGCAACAATGTCAGCAGCATTTAGATGTGTGTTTGTGTGTGCGTAGTTTTGGGTGTGCATGTGTTAATTGAAAATAGCTTGTTGTAAATTCATTACCCTACCAGAGAATTACTGGGTTGTTTCACCTCTTGGCACTCACTGCTTCATTCACGCCACTTCCACTACATCCTATTAACAAGAATAGCTGGAAGTCAGAGCCCTTCTGTCGCTGGCTGGAACATGTGCCCCCTGGCTCTCATTGTACCTTTGCTTTTTTACATTCTCTACTGAGACAACATCTCCCAATTTCCTTCTACAGTATGAGTGTTGGGTTTCCTCTCTGATTGGCAGAAAATCCAGAAACATGCAGACTAACTGGCATCACACTCTTAGTGGTGCTAAAATAAGCCCCCCTGAGTCACTCATTGAAGTGACTGTATACTAAAATTAAATTGCAGATCTCAGTTGATTGGTCTAACAAGTTTGACTGGAAATCCCAGCACCTAATGCAGTGCCAGTAATACATTTTGTACATGCATTCATGTTCCCTGTTCATGTTGGACATCTTGACTTGTCCTTTAACACCAACATGAGGTTGCAGTTGTTGTTTTTTGATCAGTGCATTTACATGTGCACTAGAATCCTTTGATCAGGATTGGTTTGTTGGTTTGTATTGCTTGTATTCATATTCATATATGGTATCCTAAGAGATTCACACATGTCCATTTTTTTCAGGAAGGGACAGAAGGTGAGAAGTTGATGCAGAGCACCACACCGGATATCATAAAAACATCGGACTATGTTTTTGGACAAAACATGGATCTGTGACATCAATTAGATAACCAATGAGACAATTAGGTCAGTATATGCACCCCATACCAATACTACTGTAGGGGCAGCTGTGGCTCAGTGGTGGAGCGGGTCGTCCACCCATCCAAGAATTGGTGGTTCAATCCCCAGTTCCTCTGGGCTGCGTGGTGAAGCATCCTTGGGCAAGACACTGAACCCCAAATTGCCATCGGTGTATGAATGTGTTAGAAATCCTTAGTTTCGTTTGCTGTGAATGGGTGAATGTCGTGTAGTGTAAAGCACTTTCAGTGGTCAGGTGACCAGGAAAGCGCTATATAAGTACAGGCCATTTACCACTTTACTCTACTCCTACCTTCAGACACCTGGATAAGACCTTATCATGGTTTTGAGAAACCTGCACATGCTACCTGAAGTAGAAACTGAAACCACGTACTGTGTCATGTAAACACCTTATACAGGTTTCTGAACATTCTTTGTTGGTGCAGAACACACACGTCACTGACAACCTGGAGAGTCAGTCACGTCAGTCATGTCAACAGGGGTATGAAAAAACAGGTTTCTCATGTTCTGTGCAAACATTAGATCAGATCAGATCAAAACCAGGTAACCGATGTTCATGAAAACACACTTGGTAAAAAATTGGAACTATTGGATGGTTTGCCATGGAATTTTGTCTTGGTGTTCACGGTTCCCAGAGGATGAATCCTGCTTACTTTGATCTCCTGACCATTATATTTAATACACATTTGTTTTGAGTGAAATGTATCAAGAACTTTTGGATTTATTGCCATGAAATTTGGTACAGATGTTTATGGCATTCATATCATCACAAGCTTTACATTACATGTAATGCTAAAAAGCAAATATCAGTATCCCAACCTCTGACTAAGGTGGACAGGGTTCACAGTATTTCTGCAAACATTAGTGTTAGCATTGGTCTTACGTTAGCATGCTGATGTTAGCACCTCTGGGCCAAAGTTAACGGGAAGATAACATGGCTGCAAACTCTTCATTATTGATCATACATGTATTGACATGTACTTGCACAGCTGCGGTGGCTGCATAGTGACTTCTTCATGTGTCTGCAGGGAGTAAAATGAAACAATACAAAAACATTTCAGGCAGTATATTAATCGTGATCACTGTCTTTGTTTCACATTGCACCCTTAAAACAGGTGCTTTTCCTGTGTAATCTGGATTAGTGCCCTTAGTTTAGTTTAGACTGTTGTGTTCATGTGCCAAGTGATTTGATAGCAGACAATATCAGCACAGTAGTGTCTGCTCTGCTTTGCTTTGTATCAGCAGGCCTGAGTATTTCATATCTGTTGCATTGTCACTGTGTGCATGTACTATATGCGTGTCTGCATTTACTATTACTAGTGTCTGACATGCCTATGTTCACATTTGTATTGCTGCTATGTTGTGAGGCCTATTTGCATAGTTTGTAGTTATTTATCACCCTCTGCTCTGTCACCACTGTGTGATGATAATATCCTGTCTACTGTTGTGAATGTAGCCAGTAACAGTCAACATAGTGACGGACAGTCTCAGGAAATAGGAATTTCCATCTCATGTACATTCCAAGTTAAGTAAAACACACACACACACACACACACACACAAGGCTGTAGCCACCTTAGCACAGAGGAAGCGCAATTCTAAGGCCTGACACACACAAACAGCCCGCAGGAAGAGACAAGGTCAGTTCCTGTTTTTGTACTCTTTCGAGTTCTTCATTACTACAAACTGCAGAGCACATAATCCCCAGTTTCCTCTGCTATTAATGACTGATTAACAAACAGTCCATTGGAAAGTTCAGGGAGTACAGTCAGGGGAGCTTTATATAATTGATGCTTAGTGAACGCTGACAGGCCCTTTCTACTCAGCAGTTACTATGGGCCTGGCTGGAGCCAGGAAGCCTGCACTCTCCAGCAGTGTGAGGGTGGGAAATTCACTGCATTACCTTATTCACTGCTGGAAAATAAGACGTTTAAAGTGTGCTTCTTCACACAGCCCCATCACCAGGAACCATCACTGTACAGTATAAAACAGATAAACCAATGGCATTTTTAAAGATTTCCAAGATTATAAATGTATAATATAAGTTAAGACAATGTACAATGGGAAACAACATTGTCAGTGGGACAACACTGGAATCACCACATATCTATTTTATACCTCTGCAGTATATTTTTAGTCTAGTTGTGTTGTTCGGCCTATTATTACTGCACCAGAGTTTCCTACAATTGCTCATGTTTTCTACTGTACATGTAAAATAAATGTTACTGAGAGTCATAACTCCTAATTTTAATGCTAAGAATTCATAAGGTCTGTGTGGGCACAGAGCATTGTGTGCACAAGTGTAACAAAATATGTTTTCATAAATTATGTCTGGGGTAAATAATAATGACATTGATTTCAGAGAATGTTGACTGGTCCTTTATACAACCAACAGCGTGACCTAATATTCCATGTTAAAGTAAATGTTTCGCTTCATGCTAATGATTGATGTGTGTTTTCCAGGGGATAGTCTGAGAGTGATTCTAAGTTAAATGGGAGATTCTAACTTAAATGGGATTTTGATGTAGCTAATAATTTGCATGACTTCCTTCTGAAGTATAGTGTCATTATTTGACCCTTTCATTACTGTATGATTATACTTGACAATACTACTGACAATAAGTAGACTATCCTGTCTGATAGTTGTTGTATGTTGAGCTTAAGTTAGGTAAGCAATACTTACCGAAGGTTGTGTATTTCAAGTAATTACCCTAAAAGAAAAGATGAAAAAAAATCTGCATGATGGCAAAGGCAGGCAGAAGTTTTAATAGTGTTATTAGAAGTTTTTCCCAAACCAAGGGTGGACCGTTAATGCACATTTCTAAGTGCCTAGCTTCTTTTCCGCTGCCCAACAGTGCCCACAGTCTACAGCACTAACATTAGGTTGGAAATGTAGTTGGCAAGGTCAACAAATGGCTGGCACAAGCCATATCACAGTCCAAAGTCAAAGCTAACATCACTGCAAAGTGAATAAAATAGCTAAGATCATGATGACACAGACGACCTCTGCATCATTCTGGACATCAGAGTAAACACAGAGGCAGGGATTAAACATTGTGTAGGGCCAAACAGCACCATTCAACCAAGTAACTATTCCAATGTTTAATGCCCAAATTAAAGAAACTTCAAAGAAGTGGATAATCTCATTCATCCAGGTCATAGTTACCCAAAGGGTGTTAATCAAGGTCAACTTGCAGAACATTTGAAAACAGAACTGAAGTCTTGGATGAGAGAAGAAATGTTGTCAAGTGGATGTCGATTCACACAGACGCCTCCTCCCTGAGACAGAGAAAATGCTAGCTAGCTAACGTTCATTCAAAACAGCTCATGTCAAATGTCATGTAATAGATCCAGTCTCCCAGGGCTGATTTGGATGGTAAGTTAGCTTGTCGTTTTCAAATTACTTTACCAGCTAACGTTATGAAGCAACCATAGCCAAAACCATGTAGTGTAGCAACCATTGTCACGTTCATACAGTGTAGCCACCATCGCCAGAACCATGCAGTGTAGCAGAAGTAGCTTGCTCACTGGCTGCTGCTAGCAAAAGTCTCAAGTTGAGTCGAGTTGTTGGCCAGCCTACCAGATGACTTTACTGACTAGTGATCTATGATAATCCGTTTATTATAATAAATGGTGTTTATTGCACCAACAATAAATTCTGTAATAAATCAAAAATAACTGTCTTAAAATGTTTTAAATGTTAAATTACAAGCACAGCACAACAAAACAGCCCCACAATCCATAAAAGGGAAGGGTTTCTGAAAGTTACACACTGATCCTTTACATTTAAATGTATTTGTATTTATAATCAGTAGCCAAATTTGTTTTAGCACACAAAACTGTCTTCCAACTGGCTTCTTAACTTATTTTGGTTTTTCTGTTAGAGTCTTACAGTGTGAAAAAATAAGGTTGTTGTTGAAATCAGTTGAGTTTAGTTGTTTTTAAACTCGCTGATCTCAAAGTTTATAGCAGTATCTAGTTTTTCCATAACCCCTCCAAACCCTTTTGAACTGTATTGTTTTTGTGAGTTCACAAATGCTATAACAGGTAATGATTCCTGCTCCTCTTAAATTTCACCCAGATTTGTTAAATCCTTACAGGAAGCACAATGCTTTGGATTGTAGGTCAGCAAGACCTGTTTAGAAGCACCCAGGTCACTTCAATGCAACAGTGTTACCCATAAATCATCAGAGAATCAGTCGTCTTTGTAACAATCCATAACAAGATGGTTAAGAAATGCAGGTTGTCAACCATTTCCAAGTGTCTCATTTCCAAACACACACCGACTGAGGATCAAAGCCTCTAACGCCAGTCCAACAAGCAGAAGCTTGATCATTGCCACATCAGTGTTCTTTATTGGTTTTTCAGGAATGAGGAAGTGTGTGAGGCAGCATCTTTACGGGAAGGCAGTGAGTATGAGAGGGAGGGGCTAATGGGAATGCATGTGGGTAGGGAGGTTATGACAAATATTTGTTAAGACAGACAGGAAGAGAGGGATAAGAAGAAAGGCAAAGTGCAAAGGTGGAAACTTTAATTACATTTGGGGCTGGATAATCACATTTCTCATCTTACTCACACTGTGGTCGGTCTCTGTGTACCCATCCAGAGTTTGGATTATCACTGTTACTCTGTTACTGCTTGCAATCTCTTGGCAAACCTAAATGTTATTGCGAAAGGGAATTTCATATCCGAATCGTATTTGGCAAAGGGTTATTCAAAAAGGGAATTATTGTAGCTTGGGGCAATGATACACTGTGTTCTCTCTCACAATGTCGTAAAAAGTTGGTAAAATATGTTCCAGCTGAGGGAACATGCGAGTACACAAGCAAGGGTCGCACACAGCAAGACACACAATGTGTAGACACATGCACAGAAACCAGAGCGCGATTCACAGGTCAGTAACATGCACATGTTTACGCCACCTTAGTGGTGTGTGTACAAAGGCTGTGTGTATCTTTTAATAAGTGCATGGAATGTGTTTCAGTGCGATTGTGATCAGGTCCATATCTGGTGCTGCTGTATCTGTTTTCTCACCGGCCAACAGAGAGGGAGAGCACGATGACCTTTTCCCTTAAAGGACGTGGCAGCAGACTGCACGATGTGTAAGCCAGTGAGTCAGCCAATAGGAATGCGGCACTCCCCTGACATCTCCTGGAAAGCTCACACAGGTTCTTACAGAGATGGAGAGTTTACAGGGGGAGTTCTGGGAGGCATCACCGTCCAACTGCTGCTGCCATCCCATATTTCTCTTCCTAATCCCGTCTGCTGACATCTCCCTAACGCACAGCCAAAAAAGTCTGTTGCTTTGTGAGGATATAAGAAGACCAGCCATTACCCACAAGCTAAGGGATCTTCAGAAAACACTCTGCATTCTGTTTTCAGTTGACTCATTTGGTTCAGTGACCCTCAACATATCAATGTTTATGTAAAGCTCAGTCATTAGGCCCACTCGGATTCTCTCACCTGGTTAAGCAAACCATCATCTCTAAAGCTACAGATACATTTTAATTTACACTTTCCTTTGTTTAATCAATACAAATGTAAAAAAAAAAAAAGTTTGTTGTGATTTTAAAGTGAGCTGCTGTAACCATTTCTAGTGGCTTGATCCAGTGACTTCCAGTGCTGGTCATGTCATCTTCATGATGATGATAAAACTTTTCTCAGTGAACAGATGGAATATGGAAGTTGTTAGTGAAATCAGAAGTGCTGGCAGATGTTGGATAGGACCATGCTTCATGTTTCTTCTTGTGTCTAGTCCTTATATTAAATGAAGCTAACTGGCCCCAGTTTCATACTTAACACACATGGGAGTCGTGGCTTAAATCTTGAGGCTATATAAATTAAATCTTGATCATTTCCCATAAATTTCTCTCTGTGGTTATGGGCTTTATGGGCCAGGACGTAAACCCAAACACACACCATCATGAATGCAGAACACTTTTTTGGTGCTTCTGTCCAAATCCGTTCCTCAGAGCTTTCTCTGCTTCTTCCCATAACCTTTCAGATTTAAGGACCCGCTGCCTCCCCCTCCCACAGCCTATCAGCTGCTCAAGGAGTTAGCCAAAGAGAAAGTCAGGGTCACTCCTGGCTCAGACAACTTACTCCCACTACCCTGGAAACCCAACAGGCATCCTGGAGACAAACACAGAGCCACTGAGCTACCACAGTGAGTTCCTGGACTCCCACACTTCCCAGGCAGGCCTGGGAAAAATGCTCACTGAAAATGTTTGAAACCAAGTCAAATAAAGGAGAAGAGGCTGTTCAAGTGTGTTTGGTGAGAAGCTTCAACAGGCCTGTGTCAGTTCAGAGCTCCACATCTCCTCCTCACTCTGAATGCCCTCTTTTCTTCTGGTGGGTAGAGGAAGAGCTCAGCTCATCTTTGGTTGCTTGAATAGTTGTCTTTCCGGCCCTGATTGAAACGGATCTCCTTCTGGCCCAGTAATGCACTCCCGGTCTATATGTTAAAGCTGCTCTAATCATAATTTTATGTAACAATGGGTCAGATGGCTCCATATGATGTGCAAGGTGTTGCCTGTATTGATGAATCAACAGAGAATTATCACCTCACCCTGTTTGTTAGACTCTCTGATTCTGTAGATCTGCAGAGTTTTGCATTGCTGAACAGTGATGGATTTAAAAAAGAAACATTTTAGGGGAACTCATGTTCAGTTTATCTGTGGTTTGGATAATCTTGGTAAATTTGCTTCAACCCGTCTGATCTTCTGACCACATGTGTTTTTGTCCCTGTCTGGTTTTATTGTATCAACAGTCATTGTGTTCCCAGATCTGAGCAGTTAGTTTACTGCATGAAGTCATTACCAATAGAAATTATGGCCCAAAAACATGTTCTAACAGATATGGCATGTGTCTGAATCACTCTCAATCATAGTCAACTACATGTAACTCCAGCTCTCTGAGCACGGGCTTGGAGAAAAACATTTTAGAAAGCATTAGCGTTGTGTCCTGCACCATCATCAGTCTTTTTTCATCTACTCCGCACTGCAAAAATGAAACCCCTCCTGTCTCATATGATGCAGAATAACTAGTCCACGCATTTGTTACGTCTATGGTGGATTAATGCCAGTCTAAAAGATCAGGTAATCCCAGAATACCTTCCCATGATGCACTGAGCTCCTCTCTCCTCCTCTCCCTCTCCATCTGTATTCCTCCTTATCCCATTAATGTATGTTACTAACCCAATATTTCTCTCCTGATGTTTGGTGCTTTCTCATCTCTCTCCTCTCTCTTCCAGTAGCTTTGTGCAGGTGTTCTGGAGCTGTAGAGTCTGGATCTGTGATCTCAGACAATAAACTGTCCCCACAATACAGCTCAACACTGTTGTGACTTGGTTTCTATGTGGAACTTACACTGTGTTGCTGTGTGCTTTCTTTCCTCTCTGTCTGTCTGTCCTCTCTCTTTCTCTTTCTCTGTCTCTCTCTCTCTCTTTTCCTCCAACTGCTCAGGGCAGATGTCCGTCCACCCTGATCCAGGATCTGCCCAAGGTTTCTGCCTGTTAAAGGAAGTCTCTCCTTGCCACTGTCGCCAAGCGCTTGCTCATGGTGGAACTGTTGGGTGTAATTAATAGTAATGAGTGTGGTCTAGACCCGCGCTGTTTGTAAAGTGCCCTGAGATGACTTTTGTTGTAATTTGGCATCACACATTTTCCATTGGTCACATATTGGTTGGATGGTGCAGTGACTGTATCGCATCCTTACAGAAGTCCAGACAGTTCATTTAAAGTGCAGTTTCTGAATGTGAGCTGCATGTATTTCTCTGTGGAGTGTTTTAATTCTTTTCCAGTACTCCCACCCAGATGTCATTTATAATCAAAAAAGACATGTAAATCTTATTTTCTACAATAAGATTTAAATTTCAAACCAACTGACCAAAAAGGATTCTGATCTGGTCTGGAGCATGAATGTTTTAAGAGAGGAAATGCACATAGTAACTTGCTGTTTCCTGTCACAGAAAGTGAGATTTTTTCCCAAGATGTCAAAATGATAATGCATGCCCTCTGGTTCCCATAATCTCTTATCAGCAATTCTGGTATTTTTATTCTAAGGAACTTCAACGGACATCTGGGTGGGAAACAAAGATTGCAACAGGAGCACTTGCTCAATATGGCGGTGCCTGAGAGTTTAGGTAGTAAGGCCAAACTTCCTCATACCGTCAGCTTAGACCTCTTCACTCCCTCCATGTCCAGGCTTGTTTGTCATAGAGGTGTAACACAGCCAGAGATGGCCACAGCCCGTGGGATCCAGCGGAGCTGTTGAGAGAGTGCCGAGGTGGGGCTGAGAGCTGTCCGCCTTCTCTCTCACTCCCTCTTTCATTACAATGTCTGAGTCATTCATAAAAATGTGAAAACAAAGTCAACAGCATAACTGCCTTCATGTGACTACAAGTTGCAGGAGAGAATGACTGCTGTCTTCTCATGCAGATTAAAGTGAACAGCAGGAGTTTACGCAGAAGAAGAGAAAAACATTGGTACTTAATGAGGCAATAAATAACACCGCCATGGGAACACTGGCTGTTGAACAAATGCTTTGCTGACATGTGTGTGTTCATTAATTTCACACTCTGCTGTTTCCTATTTGCAATTATTCTACAGAGGAAATTCTTAGAGTACAACACAACCACCACCGCTGCTCTGAGAGTACTCTATTACTCCGTGTGAACGCTACATGAGGATCGCTTCTGCAACAGCTAACACTGTGAAGGATGATCTTAGACATAATGCATTATTAATTAAAAGAACATGTAACTAAGTGTGACTGGGTAGTACTTTACATTCTATTTTCTATTTGTTTTACTCTGCTTGAAGAAGGAGAAGGGTGGGGCTAGCTGACACTGTTGGAATGCTGTGTATTATTGGGCTGTTGTCTTTTGTTTACTGTCCGTTATAAGAGATGTGCCTGCCCTGGAAAAGACCTACATAGTTGAGAGACAAGTGAAATTGTTCGTAAAGGAAATATTTATTTGAAATCAGCATCTTGGAAAATATGTTTACAGGAGCCGGAATTCAATTAGTGTTTCCTTGACATGTCTTTCTAAAGCTTAACAATGCTATTTTGTTATTAGAAGCAACAGTAATATTTCATCCATAGCTTTTTTTGTCCTACCTCAAAAAAGTAAAAGATAAATTATCCTGACATCCGCAGCCAAAACACTAGCAGCAGCATACATAGCGTAATTCAAACGACTAGTTTCCCTTTCACTGTTTTTTTAGACACTAAATTCAGACAGCATGACATTTTTCATTGTCAGCATGCTTTATTAGATCAGACTGGCTGTAAACTGTTCCGCTTTGGGATTTCAAACTTTAAAGTCAGATCTTACCATTCATACTGATATGACTCACTATGATCTAAAAAGTTAGCATAAGCTAGTCTCCCGTCAGACTGAAATTTCTGTATCGGGGTGAATTCCATGCAATTTGTCATGAAGGAAAAGTTAAGAAGTGAGGTTTTCAAGGCTTTTTTCCCTGTGCTGATCAGCAGCTGGTGGCCATAGTCTCACCCACCTTTACCACTGCAGTTTTTTGTGACTCACTCCACTCTGAAGAAATGGAAACTGTGACCTCCTGATCTGTGGAATTTTTTTTCTAACCAGCAACAGACAAATACTTGAAGGCTGCATTTCTGTGAGCGTGGCAGCCAGGCCACTCTGACACACACACGCAGAGTTAGACGAGCAGGGACACCTGGAACACTCTGTAGCTCCATGAAAATGTGCAGGTGAACTTGACCTTTGCTGGACCATCGTGCTCTCAGTTCTGTTGGAAGTGGTTACACTGACACTGGATGCCCACCATGCATTACTCACTTCATGTCTGTGTGTGAGTCTGTGTGTATTCCTGTACTTCTGGCTTTATGAGGTTAAAGTGACCTCATCAAGACAGACAGCTGAGGGAAATTCTCTGACATGAGGGCACTTGTGCTTCTTGTTTCACTGAGTTCAGGGTTTGCCCACCACAGATGATCATAGTCCTACTGTTATAATGTCTTCTATAGTAAATACTATGAGTACATATGTCTAGACAGACAGATGCTATTCAAATCCTTAACTCTTTTTGACTTACTAACTGAAGAAGAGGATGTAGAGAAAGCAATATTTAATAAAACTGCAGTGGCGTGTGTACTCGCCATCTGATGACAAGTATAATAAAATAACACTTCAGGGTTTTTGTGTTGACTTTTAACCATAAAATAATAATGTTTTGCAGTAAATGAAGGCTGAAGGATGTTCCTGGGAACGTTGCTCAGCAGTTGGAACAGGGGAGGAGGGTCACAGTGCAACAGCTGGGCCATCTGGGTGTTTCTCACATGAAGAAGGTGCAGTACACGACTTACTGGAACAAGGCGAAGACGAGCCAATCAACCCTTATCTGTCATGCGTTCAGATGTCCCAGGTCAGTAGCGCCTGCTGAGGGTGAGTGAAGCACAGATGAGAATGACAACACTGCCTCTGTAATGTGATCAAAACAAATGACACACTCAATGACTCATTATCACATCAGGTTTCCTCAAAGAGACACTGAAGAGCAACCGTGTCTTTTCCTCTGAGAGGTAAACATAGACAGTACTGTTCTAAAATGTCTCTGGTTGCTAGTTCACTGTGTTCTATTTTTGTGATGACTCAGTGTTGAACCAAGGCAGTCAAATGAACTCGGGGGGGGGGGGGGGGGTGACTCACTGCCAGCACATGCAAATGCTTAACTTTGGATTTGCCTCTAAAGACAGTTTGCATGATTAGTCCGTCCTCATGTGTAGGAAAACTGCTCAACAAACAATGGTAACATGAACAATGGACAACAGAACACTGACATGTCGACAACTGCCTCAGATGTGTACTCATTTAGGATTGAACAAAAACGGTGACATTTTGGGGAATAACCTTATTTGGTTTCACTGAGGGTTAGATGAAAGGCACCATCATCATGTCTGTCTGGAAATATGGCCAACATCCAGTTAGGCTAGCTTAACATTAAGCCTTCCATTAAGGGTATCCAAGGGTAAACCATCTTTGAAGGCAGGTTTGCATCCCTGACTGAAATAAGGCTTAAGAACTGAAGGTGGCCTGTAGAAGAAGTCCTGCTTTCCACTCTAAATACATGAACTTTAAATTGGAGCCTCAATTTTAGGACGTTCACAGCAACAGAAGCTGACATGCAACGTTTGATGTGGCATGTGGTTCTCAGAATGACAGGGGAAATGAGTGGTGGTGTCATTCGTGGAAACACCCTGCGGTCTCTGATAAACTGTGATCTCTTCAGGGAAATTCTATGTCGTCTGAGTACCTGCAGGAGAAAGCCAGTATCAGATCAAAAGAACTACTGAAACAGCCTGACTCCATGTTGGAGATGACATTTTATTTTTAAGGCGGGTTTCCTGTGACGACCCCTGTCTGCAATGACAGAAATGCATTCAGTGAGTCACACAGAGCCGCTGTAGGACTTTGGTTTGGATTGTTTGTGACTTGAAACTGAGACGTCTGAGAATCTTTGAAGGATAGAGCTTCATGTTTGACGTTGATGTTGTCTGGGAAACAGACGGGCTTAGGCTGAGATGGAGCTGATGGAGTATGATCCTGCAGGTGGACTCTCTGAGTGAGTGTGCAACAGTGAAGCGACATTAGCCAAACCCTTGGGATGAGCTTTGCCTAAATCCCTTATTGTAAATGCTTTTAACCGTGTGTGAGCATTAATTACTCGTGTCACTTAAACTGCTCCACCCTAACTACAAACTACAAACAATTCTGCAA
Organism: Datnioides undecimradiatus; assembly: GCA_008933995.1. Lineage (NCBI taxonomy): Eukaryota > Metazoa > Chordata > Actinopteri > Lobotiformes > Datnioididae > Datnioides > Datnioides undecimradiatus. The sequence goes on along the minus strand of WARS01002947.1, from coordinate 362,926 downwards.
CAGAACATAATGGGGAAGGAATCAAAGCATCCACTCTTTATGTCTTGTATTCACATGGGCACAACTTGAACCGTTTTAGAGCGTTCATGTTCTAACGAAACTGTTATTCGATAACATCACAAACACCTCTGTGAAGCTGGAAACACTAACATCGACATGGTAACAGGCTTATGTTTTTATTGGCAACATTCTGATGCTAAGCAGGAAATGTTTGCCATGGTAACCATCTCAGAGAAGTGTCATCATTATCATTAGTTCATCAGTTTTACAGATTTTGGTCATAAACATTCATTACTGGAGAAATACAAATTTGGAACTGATGACGGTCCTTGATAAAAAGTTAAGAGTGAATGATTGAATCAAATTTCATGGAGAAGAAAGCTATAAACACAGCACTGAACTGTTTTCCCCTCAGCAACATTTTAAAAGATGTGTTATTAAGCAGCTACCTATATACACCACCAGACACCGAGCAACATTAGCATGTACTGCTTGCATGTATTATCTCCTCTTCTGTCTCTTGATCTGGTGCTGATATGCACGCTGGCCCTTTAAACATCCATCCATCCATCTTCTGTAGCTGTTTGTCCCTTTCAGGGTGAGGGTGCTGAAGCCTGGCCCAGCAGTCATTGGGCAGGAGGCGGGAAACACCCAGGTCACCTTGCCAGTGTGACGCTAGCACACAAGTTCACTCCTACAGTCAATTCAGAGTTCCAAATTCACCTATCACGCATGTTGCTGGGTGTTAGTTTGAATTGGAGCACCCGGAGGGAACCCACACAGACACAGAGAGAGCATGCAAACTCAAAAGGCCCCAGGTGGGAATCCAACCCAGGACCTTCTTGCTGTGAGGTGAAGTGCACCCAATTTGAACATCTAACAATCACTTACATTAAATCAACTTTGATTTTAAGGTGAAAATATATTTCTTACACCGAATGTCCAGTTTTCTATCAGTAATGTGAATTCTGGAGATTCTCTGTGGTCGAAGGTCAAATCTGGGATTGTTTCAACCTTCACGTGCAGCTTTATATGTAGCTCCCTCTGAGATGGAGATGAGATGCTGAGATGTGAAACCATCTTCTCTTATCTCTTCATTCATTCCGTTTAATCTGCTGTTTTACAATAGCAGGACACCTGCTCCCTGACTGAGGCAAATATATTTATATATGTGTTAAAGTCCTGTATGTTCCACCTTCTTTATGAATAAATTCTGTCCATAGCAGACTGTATTGCAGCACACCTAGTGATAACTGATAACATATGACATATGGTTTCACCTTGAGCACAGAAATGTGTTGTAGCACAGTGCATTCATAACATGACCGTGTTGAGCTGTGCTACCTTAAGGAATGCAGACGAGTCAGTGATTATAGTTAGAAAAATATTTATTGAAATTGTATAAAAATAGTTTCTAACATAATTTACAATTCTAGTTTGGATGAAAAAACAACAATCCAAGCTGCAATCATGAAACCAGAGGGGTTTTCTCATTCTCACCTCTCTCTCTCTCTCACACACACACACACACACACTCATCCAACATTCAGGATTCACTTGCTCCCACAGCAGACAACAGCGTAACAAAACCAGTTACCATCAGTAGACGTTCAATGTTTAGATTAAGATGGAAGTGCTTTCTGGACTATTTACATTGTTATTTACATTATACACAAACATACACACACACATCTGCTCTTTTCAAATTTCAAGCCATAAATATGGTCAAAAAAAATTCAGCTCATCTTTTACTGTCTTTTAAATAATCTATGGGCCCTTCAGTGACTGTGGAATGAAACACATACAGCCAAAATTCTCTCATAAATAAATAAATAAACTCTGCACTTATTGAGTGTGAGAAAGAAGCCACAGCAATAATAAATATTATTATTTACAATTCTTGTCTCCACCTAACTTTAAGACCTGTGTGAGGCACTGAATAAAAAACATCAAACTAAAATCCGTGAGAAGAGCAGAGGATGTTGTATTTCGGTATGGTTTGCATTGTGGTGTGCATTCAGGTGGATGTGAACACGTGGTCACCTAAGACGTGCGTCTGAGTACAGTACAAGACAAGAAGAGGAGGAAGCAGAGGTTCAGAGGTGGATGCTGTAGTAAAGTGTGAGGTAAGTCCAGTGTTTCGGCTTTTATGATTGGTTTACACAGGTTGCTGCCGGAGCTATGAGGTTGTCTGGTTGCTAATGACATTGGAATAGTAGAAGTAGTGATAGTAGTGGTTGTAAATGACATGGGCTTTACTGATCTAGGCCCATGAGAGAAATAAAACAGCAATAAACATTATAAAGCCTTGTACAGAGTAAGGAGCGAAAAAGGCTGTCGTGGAGAAGAGCCTTTCTGCTTTCACAAATTCAAGTATTTTCAGGCTCCCCCAATAATCTCACAGAAGGCACTGTATGAAGATCACCCCTCCGCCTCTTCGCCAAAGCCTCTGCTCTTCCCACTCTGCTGCAACAGAGAGAATAGAGGGAGAGCAGAGTACAGTGGAGCGGAAGCTTACATAACCCAGATGGTCTGCTTGTCATTCAGCAAAACAGCGAGCACATGGACTGTATTTGCTCAGCGCAGGTGCTTGTGCATACAGAGCACGCCTTCTACAGACTGATTAACACCCTTTGCCTACATCAGAGTCCAGCAAGGATGGTGTTCTTGATGCTGATGTGGGTTGATGGCTGGGAAAATCAAGTGGTTTGTATGGTGGAGGTGCAGGGGGTCTGGCCTGCCAGGGTGGTGGTTTTGGTGTGATGCCAGGCCTCCTCCGTGTGTAGTCTGTCGCATCATGCTCTTGACTGTGTCTGCACCTGGCGTGCGACCACTCCCCCACTCTGCTTCAAGTCCATTACATAAGTCTTTTGTAATAGTCTCTTGTCAGTGCAGTTCAGTTCGGACCAGAGCAACCCATCACCGGGCCACGGCCACAGGGGTGGGCATGAAGGCTGTGGGCTCGTGGCTGATGCTGTGGAGCCTGATCTCCGTGGCCGTCTTATCTGTCTGCACTGTGGCTGGAACAACAGAGGAGGATGTGCCCTGCATCCATGAGTGGTTGATGATATCCTCAAAGGATGGGCGGTCAGCTGGCCGCAGCGACAGACACCACTTAATCAGCTGCTGGCATTCTAGAAGAGACAGGAGAGAGAAGGACAACCGATAAGTCTGGAGGACTGGAGTGAGTTATGAAACCTTTTATTACAACAGCGATCCAAAAGCTCAAACATGCACTGCCATGTGAATTTACCTGTGGAGATCCTCCTCCGAAAGAGCACCTGCCCCCTTGTGATCTCCTCGTCATGTTCGAATGGGATGTCCCCGCACACCATGTCATACAACAGGACGCCCAGGGACCAGACTGTGGCAGAGCGCCCATGATAGCAATGATACTTGATCCACTCTGGTGGGCTGTACACTCTCGTGCCTGTCGGGTGGGAGGAAATAAAAATAGAAACCAACTTTTAAAAGCTGTGACCTCACTCAGTGATAACACAAACATGCATCCTATAGGAATATCTGAGCGCTGGTGCAATCCCTGTTGACAGACCATTGCCTGCAATATTTGAGTGATGTTGTCAAAGTGATAATGAAAGCACTCCAGACCAAAGTAAATGATTAACAATGACTGCAGATTTATGGGCCGAGTCTGAGTTTCAGGGGGTTTTATCTGGGCTCAGGTGCCAGGGAGCGTGACAGGCCTTGTGTGTGTGAGGGAGAGAGAGGTAGGTGCATGTGAGAGAGAGAGAGCGGGCATGTGACTTTGTTTACAAACTTTGAGTTGTAAAAATACCACTGCCTCTCCGATAGGGGGCGCTAATGCTACGGCAATGCGGCTCAGCTTGTATTAATAGGCTGCTGTGGGGGATGTCAGATATGACAACCTAGGAATTCCTGCTGGGGTCTGCGGGTGCAAACTGTGGAACCTAAGCTTCTGAAACAGCCCTGACGCTGAAAATACCTAAACACTCCGTCTGGTTATTACACGAACGACTGAAAATGCACAATAACACAATTACAGACATCGCACTGATGACTCACCGTCGAAGTCTGTGTATATGGTGTCTTTCAGCAGGGCTCCGGATCCGAAGTCGATGAGCTTCATCTCTCCGGTGCGGAGGTCGATGAGGATGTTCTCGTCCTTGATGTCCCGGTGCACCACGCCGCAGTTGTGGCAGTGCCGCACCGCCTCCAGCACCTGGCGGAAAAAGCTCCGCGCCAGATCCTCCGGTAAGGCACCTTTCTCCGTGATGAAGTCAAACAGGTCCTTGACGTTTTCGGGTCGCTCCATCACGATGATGAAGCTGTCTGGTCGCTCGAACCAGTCCAGCATCTTGATGACCCCACGAAAGCCCGTCCCCACTTTCTTCAACAGCACAATCTCCATAGGGACCCGGGAGCCATTAGGCTGAGGAGATGATCATAAACATTAACACTCCCGAATAATGCCCAGGTCAAAAACATCTACAAAAGCAACATCGCCCTCTATTATACACCACCATGCTCATTTAGTCAACATTGGCGCTAATACTGCTGTATAAATGGTTTGCTTACCAGCTCTCCCCAGTCGGAGATTCTGTCCTTGGCCACATGTTTGACAGCAACCTGGCAAAGCAGCCGAGAACAGACCGTTAAATGACGCGTAAGACAACCCAAAACACAAAGCAGCTGGTATAAAATGACCTTTAGCGTATGATAATAACACATAGTGAATACTAACCGGAGCTCCGTCGGCTATTCTCGTGCCAGCGTAGACGGTGCCGAAGCCGCCGCTGCCCAGCACTGCGCCGGCCTGATAGAGCTTCTCGAAAGGCTCCCTCTCCTTCACTGCAAGCAACACACACACACACACACACACACACACACACACACACACACACACAGTCAGTAAACACCAGGCAGCACACCGCGCTATAGCTGCCTAACAGCAAAGTAACGACACAATAACACAGAAATTATATTTTATTACGTTAACTACGTTAAATTATGAGTTAAATAGTCTGCCGACGTGAGAATGTGTGAGGTGAGCGGCGGTGAGCGGGCTGCCAGCCATTGCTGCAGCTCCGTCCTCCATGACGTCTAACCTTGATGAACTTGGAGCTGGATTTTCGCCGGCATGTCGGTGGAGATGTGGGCCAGAGGGTTGAGCTTGGACAGCAGCATTGCTTTGAGGATATCCACCGCAGGCCAACGACGACCGTGTTCCTCGTAGTTTTCCTCTGGGGTGGTGGGGGGGTTGGTAGAACAGTAATCTTATTCCGATAGTGCGACTCTCCCGTTTCCCGTGTTACAGGATTAAGTCCACGTTGCAGCAACAAAATGCGGTAGAGATCCTTTCATTCGGGTTGAAGAAAAGCTCTTGGGATCCAGAAGAATATAGCCCAACACTTTGTTCCGGGATGAGGATGTATAGCCCGCGGCTGATCCACGCAATGTTTTGTAAACAGCTGAGTAAAATTCACGATAAAAACAGATAAGACGCTGTAGCGACCAACACCTCCGTCAGACACCGGCTCTTGGAAACAACGAGTCTGGGGGGAGGACGGTTATAAGGCAGTAGTAAGAGGGCGTCGCGATACGCTACTACGTCCTCTGTGTCACCGCCCCGTTCCGCTCCCTGCGCCAATGGGAGCGCAAATACGCGTTTTAACTGCACGTCAATCACTAAACGAAAATAAAGCCAACGTCAGAACCGGCTGGGCCAGACAGAGACGTGGCGGGAACAAAACGCGGTAAAAGGAGGGGTGGAGGGACTTAAGTCATAATTATGAATTCAAGTTGGAGGGAAATGCAAATTCAAAGCCAAATGCCCCCCCGATTCGCGGGAAACCCACTGACAGGATATTAGATATGAATAGACTATTAGTAATAGGCCTAATTAAAACACGAACTGGATCAGAACATAGTTTCACCATATTTGACAATAAAGTTTTGTTGTCTTTACAGTAATAACTCTTCTCTTCTCCACTTGTTGTGTCTGGGTCTGAGAGCAGACATGCCGCTGTGCGCACCCGAGGCACCGCCTGGCTTAATGAAGACCTCTAGCAGGAAGAGACACATACAGGCCTACACAACCTGAGGGCAGTTCATCAATCGCATTCCAGCTATTCTAACCCCTGCCATTTACCTGATTATTTTCACATTAAACACAGAGGTTTACGGCCGAAGTGAAGTCCAGGACTATGGTCTTTATTTGAGTTGCCTAACAATGCCCCTCAACTGGCTGCGCATCAAAGCGCGCTGGGGAGAATAGGCGCATTCCACTCATTCTTTCAAATTGGGTGGCCGCGTTTGCAGCCGTTCACAGGATGTGGGAAACTGGCGATAAAAAGACTTCCATTTACCCCCCCCCCCTCTGCTCCTCCTTTCTCCGCCCTCCTTTTCCCGCGCACGCTATTGTGTGAATAGCACGCTGTCTCTCTCTCTGCCCTGCCTAAGTTATGTTTTGTTTTCATTTGAAATTTCATGCCAAGTTGTAAAAGCTAATTTTGATGTATTGTATGTCACCAATAAGAGCTGCAAACATTTCACTGTAAAGCTGGAAGAAACGGATTTCTAAGGAAAGGATGTTTAACCACCATTAGTTCTTTTTATGCACTTTTGGCAGTTGCACTACTATTTTTAAAATTTTTTTAGGTTAATTTTGTCTTTTTGTATGCACATGAGCAAGTGTTTATTGAAATGTGTTGACTGTGTTGCATGGCCCAACATGTGGGGATCTGCACACAGTGAAAGTAACCTTAATACCCTACAACCCATCATCATCTCAGTTATAAAGGTTAAAAAGTTTTCATTGAGGTCACCTTGCCGGATTGGAATTTAAATGAAAGTCTGGGAGTGTCCATACTTGCTTTTGGGATGCCAAGGGCAAATTCCTTTAATAGCTACCTCTGACAAGTTTGAAGACAAAATGCAAATCAGTCAGTGCGCTACGTAACTCATCATCAGTCTGCTTTTGAAAGTATAAAAGTGCTTGCTAATATACAAACACAGTGACATAATTAAATCTCTTTTAATGGTTCTCTCATAGGTCTTTAGATTAAAGAATGTGTGAAACATCAATGATATTGTTAAACTATATTAGTACTACTACAGCACTTGTGCATCAGGGTTTTAGAGTGTCCTGAAAGATGCCGGAGGTGAAAGGAGGAGTGTGTGAGTTCATGCTCAGTCAGGGGCATTGGAGAGGTGTGTGAAAGTGGAGAAGTCCAAAGCAATGAATGTGACAGTGACTGCAGACCTATGAAATGCCACCGGTGAGCACATCTCTCTCTGGGGCTGCAGATATCCCTGCCTGCATGATCAGCAGGGCTCAAATGACAGCCATCTAACCTCATCTGTCAGAAGGACAGATTATTAGTTGCGCTGCTCACTTTGAGAACAGCTGCTCGGTCCAATCTCTGGTGGTCTCACTTCCCCCTGAGAAGAGAGCAACAGGTTCTTACTGTGATGCAGGACATCCCAGTTTTTATGTCAGTGATCACCAAGTAAATTCACTCATGCAGCTCCATATCTACTCAACCTTTGTCACCATCACTCACGTTTTTACCACCTTTTCTTTCACATATCAGCTCTGCACTGCAGTGCACTGCACGTTCACTGTTTATAGGCCGCAAGGGATAATAGCACTGTGGCAAAACCTTTGGGCTTACATAATACTTCTATGAATTACTTCCTCTTTCTAGATAAATAGAAACCCTGCCCACATGAAGGTTTCACAACACCAAATGATTCTTCTCCACATAGAATGTTCAGCTATAATTACTACGTGCACAATACAGTGAATTATATATTTCTTAATTGAAGCATTTACTACATTGTGATGTTGTGACAATATCAATGAGAACAATAAATGTTTTGTCTTATTCATTTTAGAGCAATACAAGGGAAGCTTCCATGTAGTGTTTGTTAATACTATTTTGAGTGGACAGCTGTTTGGTTTTAATATAAACACTCAATATCATGGCTGAAAAAACTGTGATGTGAAAACGCTGTTGATGTTGCACTTGATCTTGTAAGTTAAGTTTCCTTTTCGTGCAACATTATGTCTTCAATGATGTTGTAAAGTGAAGCTTCCTATAAACTCTGTTATCAACCTGACCCTTGATTAAACCCTTGAAACGGTACTCCACCTCCAGCTTTTATCACAGATTGTACACTTCCTATGTAACACATTAAGCAAGCAGGGAGATGATTCACTTTCCCCTGTTGACCTAACAGATTCTCCAAGACTTCAACTCTCTGTTCGTTTCTATGCCTCTCCTTCGCTCTTTTCTGGCTTCCTGGATGTCGTAAAAGGCTTAGCCACTTGTCTGCACTTAAAACACTTGTCCACTCATCAATCATGATGGCCAGCCAATCACCGCTCCAGCTGTCCTGAGAACCCACCTGCTGCCACCATGTGAGTGGCAGGAAAAATCATTATGAGGTGAATGAGACAAGTGTGGACTTGCACATGGTGATGAAGGCCTGCAATATTCCTAGTGGATGGAAGTATAGCCACTATAGCAAATAGATAGAATGTTTTTAGCATGGCCTGCATGGTCACTCACATGTAGTCATGCGTGACATATGCAAACAGAGATATTCAGATAACACCCTGCAATGGAAGGGCTGTACAATATATTGTTTTTTTTAATGCCTTAACTATCTTGATAGAAATGGACATAATTAATCATAAATAGCAGTTGTAGCTTGTTTAAGGGAACACATTCGGGCCTTGCTTTAAAGATACACAATTTACACAGCAATGGTGCTGCAGATGTGTTAATATTCCAAGCCGATGTTTGCTTTTTTCATATCATAATTGCTTGCCTACAACAGAAAGGAATAACCTTTCAACAGTAGTGATGTTTAAAATACATACTTTTAATACATAGGTTTGAATGACACATAATGTACCACTTTATAGCAGCAATTAGACTTCACACGTGCATTAGGATTATTGTGCATACATAAAACCATATACATGGATTTTTAATAGAAATGTGATCTAGAAAATAGGCTACATTCTTCAATTAAGCATTTATGGCAGTGAAAAGGCTATTTCACACGGGTATAATAAATGGAACCATTAAGCCATCATCTTCTGAAGCGCTAATGTTAAATCACCCTAAAAGCACAGTAAAAGTCATTTGTACGGTCTTCACTGACAGCCTGGAAATGTGACGGGCAGCGAGGTCTGCAGAAACGGAATGAAGCCATGTGCCACGTGGTGTTGTGTGTACACTGACAGTGACTGACAAAGATGACCCCATAATTAGAGGAGGGTCGCAAAACTGCCCCGCAGCTTAGCAGGCCGGAACAGCCTCACTCCTCTCAGACAAGCAAAGCCTGGCCGTGTCAGTTATGTTGCCTGGGTTTCCTACAGGGTGATCGTTATTACTGCTGCAGACTGTAAGAAATGGTCAGGAATTAAACATTAAACGAGCAATGTAACCTGTTCTGTCCTGATCGCTGCTGGATTTACTTCTGAGCTATCTCTGCTTGTTACCTCGTCAACCCCCTCAAGACTGATCTCACTGCATAAACATGTCTGAGGAGAAAGTTATGGTTGGCAGCTCCCCGCTCTGAGAACACGAGACCTGGAAGTCACTAACCCGACCACCCCACACAAATAAACACAAACGCTGAAACATTATCTGTCAACCTTCCAAATTATCCACAAAGGCTTTTTTACTCTCCCCAAATAAGGGAAACATCAGCATGTGTCACAGTTTGTGTTTGTGTATGTGAGGCAGGGAGGGGGGAGTTATTTTTAGAGGTGTCGTAAAGGAAGAACGAATTGCTGTGTGGTGGGTAGCCTCTGGTGTGGTCCGACCTCTCCTCAGGTAGCCTCTTAACCCCTCCCCTCCTCAGGTCCTGAAAGGTCATGCCTGGTGGGGCCATGGGAAAAGGCTCCAATGGACATCAAAGGCAGGCCTATGTGGGAAAGCACCACAGAGGGCCTGTAGAGAACCATAAAGGTCACCATAGGTCAACTTTCATGTCAGCACAGACCTGATTTGAGGTCAAAGGTCACTGGCATACCTGTCCAGCGCCAATCAGACTGTTCTTTCAGGAAATTATACCAACTTGTCTCAATTAGAGGTTTGGGCACTGAATGGGTTTGTTTATGGCTATTGTTGTGCTAGTTAAGGAGGAGGGTATAACTGGTGTGTAAAAAAGGTAAGGTGCCTTAAGGTCGTTTATCAGGCTTCATTTGGTAGACAGGAAATAACACTTCCTCCTTTATACATCTGATTCTCGGCGATACTGTTTGCAGAAGTCAATCCCTGAAACACTCAAATTTAAGAAATCTAACAAAATGATCATCCTCCACTCCATAAAGAGTTGGTTAACTGGGTGATACTGAAAAGTCAAAAGTTGTCAGTAGGATGGGAGTAAGCAGTGTGGTGCATATATTCACTGTTGTCGTGCATTGACCATTCACTTGACCCCTCCCCCAAACCGTGACACTCCAGTCACAACAGTAAACAGGAAGCCGGGCCTGTGAAGCTCTGAAACAAGAGTAAGGAAGGGATCAAACAGAGTGTGTGTTGGCTCTAATGTGAGCTGCAAACTCGCATTCATTATTTTGTAGGTTTACATTATCAAAGCCAGTCCATTTTAGCATGGCACACATGCCATGCTAAAATGGAAACTGTGACAGGTGCAGCAGAAGCTAAGGCTTAGGCGTACGGTCATCTGGTGATCTGTCATTTCTGCAATCCAGACCCAGCCCGAGGTGCTGCCTGTCAACTTGCAGCACCACCTTGGCTTTGCACTAAAACATCACTCCTAGCACTGCCTTTCCAGTGATGTTGTAATGGATTTGAGGGTCACAGAGAGAAGTGGGCTGGCTGAGGTGGGAGGGGGGACAGAGAGCCATGAGCACAAGTGAGGGTGAGGAATGGGCTGAACCAGGAAGAAGGCTGCTGGTGTCACCTTCTCACGGAGGTTAAGAGGAGACGGGGTGGGGGTTGGGGTTGTTGTTTATTGGGGGCTGTACACATTTATCCACGTGGGAAACAGACAGTAGTGACATATTAAACTACCGTCACACAAACAACCCAGTGACACTGCTGCCATTCGCTGTTAAAGAATGTTGGACTGTGGGATTATTTCCCACAGGGATAGAGCAGGGGTTGTGCCTGTGGAGTTTCTTTAAGTTTGGCAGTCAGCTGGTGTGTTTTTGTTGTGAGCAGGATGGAGGCAGTGTAAATGGGCCAGTTATTCACATGAGAAACAGCATTAGGGACTGATGTCACCTATAAATAGCCCTGTTTGAAATGAATAAGACTCCTTGTTTCCCTCGTGGAAGCTTTCAAATCCACCCATGGCTGCAGTGAAGTTTCAGCTAGTTTCACCTTTATTTCCATTTAAAGTTTTTCAGCTCTATTGTGTGTGTGCCTCTCGATTAAGCCCTCACCCAACTCTCTCCATCTCATTCTCACCCTGTCCTCCAACCTCCCCCACCCCCGTGTACAGTTGATTTGCATGGTGGCCCAGGGAGAGGGGAATGCGGTTATTGTTGTTGCCGTGATGGCGAAGGGGTTTTCCCACCAGCTTCTCCCTCTCCTCCTCCTCCGGCTGTGTCAAAACAACTTTGTGTTGCTGTTGGTGATGTCATGGCCCAGAAACTACTCAAAGCTGCTTCCCTGGGAAACCCCATATCAGGAAGTCCAGCTGATTTTTTCCCCTTCTTGATTGTTATAGCAGAGCAGCCTGGAAGAGACTGTGAGGTTTTTTGATTAGGTTCCCATACACTGCCGGCTGACATGGCCAACGTGAACCTGCTGAACTCAAACAACTGGGCTCAACCCGCTCAACTGCCCTCCTTTTTCATTGGCTTTGTTTTAGAATAAACATGTGACTCTTGCTGAACAAAGACTTTTACACAATATTACATTGTGGAAACGTAATCCACATCCACATCCCATATCCACGCTGTAGTATTTTTTTTATAAAAGTGTCTATCTTTGCCCATGTCTGTGATCCATTTTTGTTTTCCTTTTGCAAAGGTTTGTTTTTAGTGTCAAACAGAAGGAGGGTTTTCCCATAGAGGTGTTTTTCTGTTGTCTGTTTGGAGGTATTTGTGAAACCACCTAAACCACCTTTTGGTGTTTTTTTTTGTACCATAGCATACCTAAAAAGTTTTTTTCCCCAGCACACATAGCATTCGTTATTAACATTTAATGTCTGGAGACATCTGTTCCTTGATGTTGTTTGTCATTTGGCAGTTGCGCTGTTCAGTTTGCATTCAGTTTTAAGTATCTGAATTTAAATGAAAGAAAACTTACATTTATTGTTATGGGTATTTACAAACTGGTCAGGTCAGAAAGTATGGTCAGAAAGACCATAGATGTGTTCAAAATCACTCTCTTATTCACTCTTTCACTCCCAACTATGTTACTGAGTTACTTGCTCAATATTATCATTTTCAAATCCCTAAAATGTACATTATTGTATCATTGGTAACATAGAATTTCTTGGGGCACAATGTGGTGGCTCAATCAGACACTGAAATGAAATGGCAGTCAGCAAATATATTGCAGTTTGTAGTAAACACTTGGTGAACATGGCATGGGCAGTTAAAAGTTCCAGAAAAGTTGAAGTACTTAGTAGGAAGTGTAAATGGATCTCTAGTTTGGATTGTAAATAAACTTTTTTTTTTAAATGATTAAAAGTTTTCTACTGTGTGACTTTGTGGCTGATATTGGTGAATATTCATGCTGAAAACGGTGAATATTCAGTGTGCTATTCACATTAAAGAGGTTAGAATTGTGTACCTGCAGTATCCCTTTTCATTCCTGATGAGTGGATTAACCTTCGAATGGCTGGAGCATCATCTTACTGGCCTCACCCACCTCCTTTCTCTGCTGGCCCTCTGCACATGCAGCCAGCACATGCTGCTGAGTGCCTCTCAGCATGGCTGTTTCACTCTAATGTATGTGTGTGTAGTAGCCCCGCAGGAGGAAGCACGAGGAGTCGTCTGGCCCTGCTGTCCCTGGAGGGAAGGGCAGGAATGCAGAACAGAATTCCTTTGCTCCTCACCTCCACATCCCATTCCCCTCTTAACCCATTCCACCCCCCTCTCTTCTCCTCTGTCTGATGACACCCTGTCTCCAAGTCACGAGAAGATGACTCATAACCTCCATTAGTCACATCTGATGTATTTTCCTATGTGATAAAAATGAATGAAAACACCACCTACTTCATTGCAATCTTGTAAATAAACAGCTCTAGCTAACTAGCGCCAGACTTAAAATGCTGTCCTCACCAAACATTCAAAGGTGTCAACATCCGTTTGCTCCTAAAGAGCTTGTATTCTTCATAATGAATGAAACTTTGCTTGGACGCACAAATAATTCTACATATAGGCGTTTTCCTTCTTTCTTTCTTTCTTTCTTTCTTTCTTTCAATTGCAATACAGACTAATGCGACTGTGATAATGTTGTATGGCTCTATATAATCTGTAACAATCTGTAAACAATGTCACATCATATGTCATATGAGCTGAAACAAAAATAGATAAATAAATATTGCGCACAGTGCTTGAGTACATGTACTTTCTGACATTTTACCACTAATTGACTAAATGTAAAGTCAAGATTTCATTTCTGCTTTTATAGAAACGATCCAGTGTTATGTAAATATTCTTTATTTCATGAGGAAGTACTGTGTTTTACGTCAGAGCACCTGTTTGCTTTGGTCCTCTCCCCTTAAACTCACAGTGCTTCAGAATGTGGACAGGTCAAACAAAAACTACGCAAAACCACCAGGTCCGTGCGCAGCCAGTGTCTTAACAACACACACTGGTAGGAACATTCCTCTTATGCTTCTCACATGCCACCGAGGCCACTTGTGCAGCAGGGAAGCCTAGTATAAACAGTGGCCTGTAATGTGAGGGGAACGTGGGAGAGGCAAGGCCTGGAGTACCCAGCCTTTGTTTACATTCTCTGGCCCTGACGTCAGTGCAGAGCAGACGGCACGGTGGATCAACAGTGGCCATACGGGAGAGTCTGTTTACTTACCTGGGAGAATTACTGTATGACCAGACTACATCTTAAGCAAATTGGAGATGTGAAGGAGGGAAACAAACAGGCAGAGGTTGGGGAGAGTATGTTGATAGGAAACGGATAATGTGGAAAGAGACCCAAGGAAATGAAGAGTTTGGAAAAGAATGGGGAGAAAACCAGAGGGGAAGGCTGAGGAGCAGTGCAGCAGAGAGGGAACTCATACAGTATGAGTGGCCTAAAGAAATATAGGCCATCAATTCCTGTCAGTCTAAGTAAAACTTGTAACCTGAGACACTGGCAGACGTCAACTGCTGACACAAGAGATTTCCATTTTGAAACTCCAAGCTTGGTTAATCAGCCTTCACTCCCTTTGGTTCTCACTTCTCACCCATGTGCTCTGTATCACTAGAAGTAATATTTTCCTATCTTCTCTTCAATATCCATGTCCATATATAGGGATTTTGCACCCTCAATCACCCCCTTTCTCATCTGTCATCTCCTTTATATCATCCATTCTGATTTGGGTGCAGGCGCAGCCATGGTCTTGCCACTTTTCCACTTTGGCCTTGTCTATCCTGCAGCCCTGGAGCAGCTCCATCAGTATTCATGACAAATGTGAAATTTATGATTTGGCTTGGAGGTACTGTCCTCAGAGTGCATGTGGAAAGACCGTGCTGCTGCTGGTTCTCATGAGAGGAGCCTCATCTTATGCAATATACATATGCTGACTACTGTGGGCATGGGTCCAGTGAAAGGCTGTTTTTCGTTTAACTTTTACCACAGGTGAGCTGTGAAGGAGCGAAAAACTTAAGTCACCGGCCGCGCCCAAACTCAGTCAGATTCCATACATTTCACTGTGTGCTTCTTCATACTATCAGTCATGCATTTTCATGTCATACTTCGAAAAGGAATCCTGTGCAGGCAGGTGGAGGCAGTCGTATAGGCATGAACTGTAGTAACACTGCCAGTGAAATCTCACCTGCTTTCACAACTTCAGGCCCCTGAGCTGATCATCTGTCGAGTTGTATAACGTCAGCCAAGTGAAGGCGAAGATCTGTGTGTGACAGCTTCTGCGCCGGCAATTTGCAGATCTTAGGAAGGCACTTGCATCCAAATCTTCTATTACAAAAACAGTTGTATTTGCTTAGCGGGCCAGTAATTCTGCAGGTTCTTGCTCTGCTCAACATTAAAGCAGCGGTGTTACTCAGAAACTTCACTTAAGTAAAAGTAGAAATAAATTCATACAGTACACTGTTCATGTTCCTTTCCATCACTGTGTTTAAGCTGTTCTGTGCAGAGCAGTGCAGACATACCTCAGATGTTGTATTATGGAAACATAAAGATATGCTCAGTCCTTTGAGCAGGTGGCATCAGAATTTAATGAAGAGCAACACTTGGATTGTTTTGGCACTAGGACATTCTTCTGTGCAACGTCTTCTACAACATATGTGACACATGAAGGTTTTCCAGGTGCAGACTCTCTGACTGCCTCTGCTACAGTCCCTGATTGTTTTTCTTTGTCATGTACAATATGGGAGTGTAACAAATTATCCATTACCTCCTAACCTTGTTAAAGGCTTGGTGCTATTTTGGCTGAAACAAGATGTTCTTCATAACAGTGAAAATCTTCAGACACAGCTTACATTGTGTAGGACACAATGGAGACACATTGTTGGATAACATAGGCAGGTGGATAGAAGAACAGGATCCCTGGTTTTGGGCAGAGTGTTCTGGACAGGCATCTAAGACTATTGCATTTAATGGATAAGATGACACATGAGCCAAAGTGAACTCAACTAGAATATGCCGGGCTTGTTAACACCGAGCTGGGTTTTTGTGTGAGCGGCAGCAATGAAAGAAGTACAATAATCTACTCCAGTACAACAGGTTTAGTTAGGTTTAACTTTAGCTGGAGTACAGATACTGTTGATGCTGTTGAACTCGTGATACATGTGCAGTCCGAAGATCTTCATCTCAGGATGCATCAGCCCCTGCTGCCTATCGATAAGCTAAGGCATTTAGCCTGGCGGGTAAAACATTCAACATTCTTGTTGAGTCAGATCTCCTGATATTGAAGAAAATAAATTTGAAGCAATGAAAGTGAAGGAGGACGTTGAAAATAAACAGATGTAATAAAAAAAATTAAAAGATGCTTGTGCTGAAGTGAAGAAGGCGTTGAAACCAGTTAACAAACGTCAACCTGTCATCAAAGTGGCCCGCAGTGGGAATATTTCTTCACATGTGATTTCTGTGAAAGCCTAACTTGGTTTGTGTGTAGTTAATCAGCAGCTCGCAGTCACAGCCTGCAGGGCAGGGTTGTCCTGTTATGCTGCATTGGTTTACTAATAGACATAAACCCTTCTTTTGTACAGTGTCAGCGTCACATGGTAAAGTGCTCAGAATCTTTCAGGGATGATTCATCATGTGTTATTTTACTTAGAAAATACTCACTTATTTTAGTGTATCTATAGTGTGCGCCAAACTCACGGCAGCAGAAGTTGACATTCATTTAAACTCTGGGAACAATCACTCTGATCCAGCCAGCTCAAAATAGCTGTCCCATCCAGACAGTGGAAATTCTGCTGTGTTGAAATGTTGATTTTCACGTGTGCAGGACTGAGGAACTGGGCTAATAGCAGATATATTAGCATGTCAAGTGGTCTGATGGTTTGCCTTGTTACAGTAAGCCTGTGGTTGTCAGTTTTTTCCAAAATAATGAAACATTTCTTTGCAGACTGTGCTCCAAAGCAGTACAACTAAGCTGGAACAGATTCATACATTAATGAAAACGCTATATATTTGTATTATCTGCCTTATTGCAGGAGTTAAGGAGTGTTCTAAATGCTGAATCTCTTCTATCTTTGGTACCCCTCTGTGGCTGACCCTGACCTATGACCTGCCTGTGATGGAAGGTAACTGAAAAGAACATCCTTCAGGGATCAATAGAAAATCACAAAAAGTAAATGGGAGTGGGGTGTTTCTTCATGGAAATGAAACATTTCTCTGGGGAAATCCCTTTTGGATTTCGTCCTGTGGGTCAGGAATTTAAATAGGTTGTGGGTCTATTACTGATGGAGCTCCTCATGGCGATATGTTTTAATGAGCATGGGTCCCAGGGCAAGAGACAAAATTTTAGACTGAGGATGAGAGAGCTTAACCGAACATGAGGCAATCTGTGACATTCATTCACTCCTGTCATTTTGAGTTTGTTCTGGAAACGTTATTGTACAACAAAGATGTGTGCTCTGTTTCCATCAATTGCGCTGTCAAAAATCTTTAGATAATATGTTGGACAGTAAAAAAATGGACCGATTGCACCTTCATGAGCTTTTATATGATAGTAAAAAGCTTCCTCCTGCTGAGGAGTGTTTTTGTGAATTACTGTCTTCTCATCCCTGGCACCACTGGGCTGTTTCTCATTTAATTTGCCTTTCTTTCCCTCTATTCTCCATGTGGGCGGTCGATAGAGGTCAACCAGTATGGCAGCAAATGAAGGGTCTACTCAGCATGCAGCCACAACAGTGACATCAAGGGTGAGTTCATCCATGTGAAGCTGGGACAAGTTCCCTCAGTGACTGAGTGCACAGCCAGGCCACACACAGACAAGCATGAACACTGCAGACAGACACAGGAGACCCGGTGCCTGTGCTCAAACTCACACGCATGTACAGAGACTGGTGCTCACACCTCTCGTCTGCACACACACACACAGACACAGTGACTGGCTGCTGCTGCAGGGCCGAGCTGGGCTGGAATGTGACCTATTATCACTGTGGCCATTTAGCGACAATAGAGGATCACAGACAGTTAGCACCACAATGCCTCCACGCTGATCTGTGCAGAAGCGTCAGCACGACTGGCTGCTGGAGCACCCTGCTGAGCTCATTCAGCTACTTGGGAATCAGGTCACTTGTGCAACTCATCAATTAATGATGCTTTTCCAACAATTACTTTAATGACAATCATGTAATGACGGCACCGCTGCAACACCAGAGGAGTTGAATATTCAGATCTGTGAAGGGAGCTCTTGAACCCCAGCTGAATACAGAATATGAAACAGAGCTGAGCTGAATAAATATTATGTGTTGTTTGTCACATATTAAAGAATTAATGCATACAGACACCCAACAATACATTCATACAGAATTGAGTTTCTGACTTGCTGGTGAACACGCATAAGTCCAATATTTACTCCTTTTAAAACTCATTTTGGTACTTCATTTTCAGCCCATGAGTTAATAAATACTCCATTAGCTTCACCAGCTAGTTGCTAACCATGTCCGCCTGCCATTTGGTGCTGAGCAGGTAGCGTACAGCGGGGTTTTACAGCCTATTCACTGCAAACAGCTGCCAGCTGCAGTGTCCACAAACTCTGAGAGCAGTAAACAGTGAAGACAGACTGGACAACTATGAGCTGGAACTCACTATAAAGCTCCAGAGTTATGTCTGTGGGTTCATTACAACAAGAAACCTCTTTCACATTTTCACATTTCATACTATTATTATGAAAATATCCATCATAATGGCTTTAACTGGGGATTTTTGTATAATTTGTCACTACCAAGACACAAAAGACTCATTAACTGCAATATGAGTCGATCACAGTAAAAAGTGTATCCACTCAGCTTCAATAGATTTTTTTGAGCAATGACAGATAAAACACATCCGAAACACTGACTTTTGGTTCCACGTGCGTCACATTAGGGAAGAAGTTGTGGTGACACAAGGGAAGGACACTGCACAGCTGCGTCCCAGTCAACAGCAACACCCCTGCATGTGGGTCACTGGCCGTCCAGAATTCTCAGTATGAGGAAGTGACTCTAAATTTGCAGGAAGGGAACTGGAAATCAGTTGTCAGTGGGGATTTCTTTTAACCTAGTTTTATTTATTCAACAATGAAGTGCGCTGTTTTGCTAAAAGGAAGTTTGTAGTATTATCAGGTGTGACACTGACAGTTATGTCGAGGTCAAATCTGCAGTAGAACAAACAGAAGCTTGGCATTGCGAAAACAAAAGCCCCATCATTAGGAAGTATCCCATTATTTCCACTTCACCTGGAACTGTACAGGTAAAAAAGATGCCTCATTATGTGGTAACCTGTGCTTTTACTGCTTTTAATAAATAAAGGAATACATTATGTCATTGCAGAATGGCCTTAGACTGATGTGAAACCAGGGAACTGAAGCACCTGCAGAACATGAATAGTCTTCTGGAGATAATGAGACTGAGAATTTGAGCTTCAGACTTTCAACAGCGGAGTAAACACATGTGAAAGACAGGGAGGGAGGTGGGAAGAGAGAGAGACAGACAGACAGAGAGACAGGCGTAGGGTTTTTCAGACGTAGAGAAAGCAGGAATGGAGAAGTGGACCTACACAGGAGCTCCAAATTCATGTTTTTACACCCACAGCCACACTCTACCCCACTTCAGAGTCCACTCAAAGATAGTAAAACAAAGAGGATGTGACTCATAAATTGCCACAAGTACGAAAACAGCAATGGCACACAAACACACACGCACCTCTTTCCGTTTATGAGTCACAGTGCGAGTGTGAAAGTAAAGCGCTGGTTAACAATAGACCTGCCACATTCAGCCACGTGAAAAGAAAGCAGAAACAAAGGGAAGGAGTTACATGAGAGGGTAACTTACCTGGGGTGTGTTTGTTTTTGTGCGTGATGGGTGGGGTGTCAGGACGAGAGGAGTCAGAGGCAAAAGCGGGTGTGTCACATTTTTCGCCAGTTTGGAGCAGCGCTTGTTTTAGACCAGTGTTTTGTCTGTGCAGGTATTTCGCGGACGATGTCATCACAGTTCACACAAACACCAAACACCGTTAAACAACAGTTGTCCCCACTGCTTCGCTTGCAGACCTGATTCCAGGATAAACTGATCCTGTAAACATCTCAAATGTTCATGTACAGTTAAAGTGATAATTTGTACACATTCGTTGCCAGTGAAGGGAAATAAAAATACATTTTCACAGAAAAGAGCAATTCTTTAAAGGTATAGATGATATATATCTTAATATATTATCGAAACATAAAAAATAAAACAACATCTGGAGCACATATCTTCATAGAACAACATCCAGCTTGTCGTTAGTGGTCAGAAAGAGCTGCTCCTCAGAGTTTTGTGTGCGCTGACGTCTGTTTAAACACAAAAGAACTGTAATGTAGGCACACCTTTTAACCTGAACTCTTACTGTCCACTGGGTTCACAGTGACGCAGTCAATGTCCAACCATAATGCTGCTTCAATTTGGCTTTGTTATTGCTCTTTGTTATTATTAATAGCAGCTGATTCATAGTGACTGTTCAAAAAAGACATTTTGCCAGCAACTTTACAGCTGACATTCATTTATGGTGCTTACAAGAAACGTAACATTCCACAGCGATTTGCAGCAGTTTGAGTAATTTGCTTATTCATGTTGTTGTTAAAGCTAGATAAGAAGGGCTATACCACTCTCATATCTGTCCATTAGACATGAAGCCACCAGCAGCCACTTAGCTACCCACACGAAGACCAGCAAACAGCCGGCCTGGCTGTGGCCAGATGTAACTCAGACAATTAGAAATGTGTTCTTCAATCCAGCAACAACATTCTATTACATTTCCACTGCCACAGAACAATCCACCAGTCTGCAGGTTGTATTTCTTCGTGCTAGAAAGAGATGCTGTGGTAATCCTTCATTAACTGTCAGCAACAGTCATGATAAAATCCTATTTATATTGCACGAACCCAATAACCTGGGCGAAGAGTTATCAGTGTAATGCCACAGGAGCTGGCAGCAGCCTTCTGGGTGTGACTGCAGGAGTAATAACAGGACGGAGAGCTGCAGTGTGCCACAGATCTGGCATGCAGACAGCACCACAGCCTGCCGATGTGGAATGTGAACACTAAATGTGAATTCTAAAGCCTGTTGGTGATTGCATATGTAAAACACACATTCATTCGCAGGGGGCATTTTGAAATGCAAATGGGGAGTTACTTTGCAGAGCATCGAACACTGACATGATAATGCAAGTTAGGAGATGGGAGATTGTCCATAAATGTAAGAATGACGTTACATTATGGTAACATTAATGGCATTTCCTTTCAGAAATGGCTTCTTTTTCATGTTTTGATAAAAAAAATAATTGAAAATTAAAGTTTTTTGACAGTCTGCTGTTGAATTTATCTTTAAAGATGAATGGTGGACATGCAGTGTGGTGTGTGAAGTTGCGTTTAGCATGACACTTGTCGTATATACTTTGATGATTTCATAAAAATCATCATAATGAGTGTGAAGGTGAAGCAGAAAGACAGAGCATTAGAGTTGGTGCAGAGCCAAGAGCTCTTTGTGTTCAGCTTCATTTGCAGGTGCAAGCCGTATCATGACATAATTACTTTGAAACAAGGCGTTCCAGTCACCCCTGAGATTGACATTACCATTCAAAACTTCTATAGTGTGTCGATGAGACTAAATCCTTACACAGTGAAATCACACAGACATTATTTAATGCATTCAATGAAAGCTTGACACTTTAAACTGGGACCAATAGTGAGCAGGTTGGATCAAACCTAAATGAAGCTTTACAGAACATGAGAGCAAACTGTTTGGCCTCATCACTGCCTCACTCGTCTTTATGTGCTGAGCAAACAGTGTAAATGTTACCAGAGACAGAGCAACACTGCCACTCATTCACTACAGGTCCTTGAGAGGGTTGTTCACCCCCCCACCCACTCTGTTTTTACTCTGACATGTGGCTGCCTCCTACTTGTTCTGTGGAAGCCCCGGCCCATTCTTATCTCACCCTCCGACTTCCACAGAAACCAACACACCCCAGCCTCCACAGAGACATGTGTGCACCATGTGTGTGTTTATTTGTTCCTGTGTGTGCATGTGCACATGGCCCATTGTGTACATTTCTGTGTGCAGTGGTCTGCCTGCGTGTGTGTACACAGAGAGACGGAGGGGTGGTACGGGCGGCTGATATTGCAGATCCTCGTCTGTTTGTTTGTAATATTGCAGCACTTTTCCTGAAAGAGCATGACAGCGCCCATGACACGTCCATGTTCATGCTGCGGGCGTGTTTGCTAGATTGAAAGCGATGAGTCCCCTTCTGAACCCTGGTGCCAATTTTTGATTAAGCAGTTGCACAGGCAGCATCTATAATGCATAAGTGAGGAAAAGTGCATTTAGATCCTGAATGTAAACAGACCGAGCCTTTTTCCCGCACGGAACAGCAGAAGCTTTATGACTCGTGAATCATATAGTCTCTTTTCTCATCAGATAACAAACTATGTACATACAGGGACTGTAAACAGACTGAACAGGAGAGCTGGGAATCCATGAGAGCTTACCATGTTCACGCACAGAGCAGCTGAGGCTGATATTACGTCATTAATTCTGGGATTTTTAGGGGATGAACCAACATTGGATGAAGTCTTTTTAAATGTTAAGGGGAGCATAGCACAGTGAATGATTCACAGCCTTTAACAGTGCAAACAGACCATCACTTCAACACTGTTACAAGAATATGAGGCAAACTACATTTATAGTCAACCTGGAAGAACACAGTCTGGTTCTATTGAGTTAGTTCGTTTATCTAATTAGCTTAACCACGTTTTATACAGGCAATGAAATGAACACTTGGAATTTAGGAGATATTTCACCAAACCAAACGTATTAGTTTGAACATTAAGATCACAGCCATTATGCTTTCATAGCATCATCTCTTTGTGACTGTGCGGTGCTAAACAACATATGGGAACGCCGTACTGTTGCATGGGGAAGACACTGAGGAGGTTCAGTCAGCCTTTTATGTTTAACTACTCCCCACTCTTTGGTCCTGGCAGAATCCTAAATAATGATGTCAGTGCATTCCTCAGGCTTCGGAGACGTTCTCCATTCTCCAGCAGGGAGCTGAAAAGGACTCACAGCAATAATGCCAAAATCCACCCTGAAAACCAAGACCCCTTTTTCAGTGTTACCTCTACACAAAGAGAGACTGATCACTAATGTTGCTAAAACCCTTGTACATTATATTACATCCTCAGAAAAGTATCAAAGATCACAACAGTACCTATACAATGATTAGAATATAATAGATATGATTAGATCATTTTCTGTTTCAGATGTGCATAATACAGTCTTACAATGATACTCAAACTGACTTTATGTGCGTTTGACTGTTGGCCCTACTGTGGGGAAGTTTGTTGTGTACTTGATTTTGGGGAATTTCAGCTGATTCATCAGTGAGCGTAAACAGGTGTGTATGTCAAAGACTGTTTACTGTTAGGCTGTACTGCAAAGGGTATGTGTGCTCTGTGTATGGCATCAATGAAACTCTGTTTAACTTGACCTTTGATAGAGGAAGCTACCTTTCTTGCACCATCCAGTTGCTTTAAAGCTTCTCTGTTTGAGAGTAAACAGATTCTCATTAATGAAATGATTGTTATTTAAGAAAACCGGATTTTTTAACAACATCTGAACTTATTGTTCCGTTTGCAACCTGGCGAGCTAACTTTTAGTTAGCAAAGCTTTTGCTCCTCTTAAACAGCCCTGCATTCCAAGAAGTCAGGGGGAGTAAACGGCAGAGGAACCAGAGAGAAACGCCGGGTGCTGTCGTGACAGTCTTGCTGGCTTGCAATTAGCTCATCCTGCGCGTGTTAACCATGTCTCAAAGCCTCTAGAACAAATATTTTACGAGAACAAAGAGATGAATTTCACTGTGACACTTTCCTTTGTGACCAAACTTTTCCTTTCTGCTGATCCGAAACTTGAATCTGTCTGAAGGCAAGGCTAACAATGAAGTATTTTTTCCTCTGACTGTTTTCTTTCAGTGCATTATCCCATAACACACGAGTAAAGCAGGATGGACAGTTATTGGCATGTTGCTACAGGTTGCATTCTTTCCAGGAACACGCAGGATCTCAAAGGCAGTGGGTCTGCTTCATGGCCATGTCTGGTTAATACTGCTGCTCTGCTCTGTGTCAGCCTCACTCAGGGCCTCAATGACTCCATACGCAGCTGATTCAAACACACTAACACAAAGACAGACTGGTAGCTTGCCTCTCCCCTTCCAACAACTCAGTGACCTCCTTTTTACTGTACAGCTGATGTATTCTCCCTCATCCACACACTCGCTGACCCCTGGCAGCTGGTTCCCCTCGTCCCTTCCCAGAATTTAGTGTGGTGATGAAAACAGCTGCAGGGCTGATCTCGGTCCAAACTCAAGTCTGTTCAAGATTCCTTTGACTCACAGTTCAGATGCTATGATTCCATGGAAACCCTGTTATTGAATTTTACTGGTAACGGTGACCATTAGATGAAGTAGTCAGTGACAGTATTGGGCTTTTTCTTGGGCAGACAGAACTTCCTCCGGTCATTGGTACTAAAGCTAAGTGAGAACTGTCTCTGATAAACATGGCTGAACCTCCTATCAAAGGCTCACCGCTTGTGTTTTTCCTTTGTCATAGTGAAACACAAGCTGGAGAACTGAAATGATGCAGCTCTTACTTTCACTCTGACTGTGCTTCGCCTGATATCCATCAGGCGAAGCACAGTCAGAGTGGATAGGCTGACTCTGTGCACACACACACACACACACACACACACACACACACACACACACACACATACACACACACATAAATAAAAAAAACAAGAAAAGAGTCCCCGTAAAGCTCATGCAAATGCATTTAGTCACACCGTGTCACCGCATACACAGGGTATATCTGAAAACGTCTCCACCATACATCTGCACTGCATTAGCATTACTCCTTCTCAACACTTCATTGTGGTGACAGGGTAACAGTGCAGCTGCAGCCATGGAAAAACTTTGGTGAGGACTTCTGCGACTTTGCTCTCGATATGATATAATAACTGTCCGCGCCTAGCAAAAATTCAGGCAGCTGCTGTTTCTCACTGGAGTGTGTGTCAAAAGCAGGACAAACAGGATGCTGGCGTCCATAACAAAGTGTTGAGCAGCTGGACAGTTCCTTGCAGCTGTGTGCTGGGGTTCTGCTGCTTAGTCATTTATTAGCATCGTCAGTATACTGCTCTTCTTATAGACATCTTCAATAAACTAATTGGCTTTCTGAGTAAACTGAAATATGATATCAGTCATATATCTGCTTTAAGCTCAGAGTTGGAGTCAGCACATTGTTAACCTAGCTTAGCCCTTAGCGTAAAGGGCCAAGATATTTCTCTCTCTATATATATATATATCTGTTAGGAAATAACTGATTTGTGTCCTTGCTGAGTGTTAGATGAGGAGAATCGTGGCACTCTTATGTCTGTATACTAAATATGAAACTACAACCAGACTGGAATCAACAGACAGCTTGCATCTCTAAAGGTGCGTCGACACAGAAGGCGTTTCAGGAACTTTCTTTATCTTTAGTTGTCTGTCTCACATGCTTGATAGATGTTTCAGCTTCTTTTTGAATCCCTTCAGTCATCTACGCAGGCTCATGTTAGCTCGCTTTACATGTTGCATACTCATGACCTTTACCCCAAGCATGTTTCTATGCTTCAAGTCTATTTTCTTCCATGTAGCTACACTGATTGAGGTTTGGTCTCTCTTGCCAAAATGTGGCTAACCTAGACATGACACTGTTCCTGAAAGCATCCTGTGCAGACACAGACAGAGGACTCTAGCTTGTTCTCTCCTAACGTGCTGCTCATGCTGTGCCTCCTGTGCAGACAGGGTGTAAAGCTCTCATGTATTCAAACTGAATGCAAAGCACATTTTAGAGGTAGCATTACAGAATCAGTGATGTGTAGCAATATGAATTTATTCACTGTTGATTTCCTGGAGTCTGTGCTGGTAACCTGGCAACGTGGTGGCAACAAGATGATTGCAGCTGATTGGATGCTGGCTTTAGCTTCATATTTAATTTACAGACATGAGTGTGGAATCAATAATCTCATCCAGCTCCCGGAAGAAAGCAAAAAAGCACTTTTCCCAAACAATATAAAATATGGTGTGCACCGTGAAAACAAAGCACGCCTGTTCTCACAGACTAATACTGAAATAGAAGATAACAGATGATTAGACGACTCAGTTCTCGGTTGACAATGTAATTTTAGAGATCTCGATCAGTTATGCAGATGACTAACCACTAACAGCCATGCTTTCTATTGCACTGTTGCCTTCTGATCAACTGCATGGATGAATACTGCAGCTGTTACCTGAGATGAACCTCGCTGTGGGTTTCTGTGGTCTATTTTCTCAAGCTGTCTAAAGCGGCTGAGTGGTTTTCTAACACACTCATCTGCTCACTTGCTCTCTGTCTCCTCATCTCCTCCTGCTCATTCTCGCCGTCCCTAAATGACTCTGCCTTTCTCTCTTCCGTCTCCATCTGCCATCTCGTCTTGTAGTGCGGATTCACCTCTCTATTTCTCTTCCTCTCTTCTTCTGCCATCACCATCTGCTTGCCTTCCTTTCTTTCAGTACAGTTAGTATTTCTCTTTTGTCTTGCCGCCTGTCTGTCTGAGCCAGTGTGTTCAGCCTTTCACCCTGATCCATTTACTTGATATATATAATGCTCTGTAAAAACAACTTTCATATATACCCTTCACTTTTAATTCAGGAGTCATCAATTTAAAAATGTATGTTTTCAGAAAGCTACAAGCATGTTTGCTGACTTATTTATGATAGATGAGGTTCACAGAGTACGACTGGAGACATTTTACAGATGCATTCCATGACCTGCATAACTGATGAAAACATGACAAGTGACTGCACCTCAGATCATCACCCAGATTAACCCCTACAAGTATGAAACCGCACAGGAACCTGTATTTCGAAGCAATGAGATGAAAACAGTGCAGCTGGTTGCACTGTTTGTGTGTACACAAACACCAAGTCCAGACACAAGGAAGTGAAGTTAAGATTCAAAGAGTTGGTTATTTTGTCTCAGGTGGAGAATGAAAGGTGACCAAATGACAGCAGCAGGTTGTGGAGCAACAACAATAATGTTTCCTGGTAAATGAGCTCTGGGCTTTGGGGCTGTGTGATTATGATTGTGTGTGGCTGAGTCTGATCTATCACACACAACACTTCTTACACACACCAACATACAGACACACACACACACACACACACAAACATGACAATATATGTTTTTCCTTTTACATCTGAAAATCTCACTCTAATGTTACACCGAGAAACACACGCGATATGATAATTACAGCAAATATGACTCCTAATCTGGCATGCTGGCGTTGCCATGGTGCCCATCGTTTCCCTTCTGGTTCCTGGAAGAGGAGAGGATAGTAGTGGGACCACAGCCAGCATGGCAGCAGTACAGCATCAGGAACCACGGGAACAGATTCCCTGAACAGATTTAGCTCCCTGCTCAGAGCCATTGAAAGAGAGAATTTGGCTCAGTTCTGAGAATTGGCTGCAAATAGTCCTGAATCTCCATCGCTTGGTTTCATGTTAAAGTCTCTCTGTAAGAGAAGCTGGCGACACTTTCACATTGTAGCTGTTGAATGCCACTGATGAATACCTGCTCAAAGGAGCCCATGTGATGCAATAGTCAATATTACACATATCTAAGGTAATGATGTCATTTAAACAGGCTCTGACTCACATGTTTTTAAAGATCACCACAACAACACAGGTTATGCTCTGGCCCATTCCATAGAAACAAGAATGGCTGGATGCCACATTCCTGCTTCCTTAAAGGCCTTCTCCATTAGTGAAGGCTAACAAGCTGTAACTTCCTGTAAGGTGTAGCATTTGTCAAAGGATCGTCTTTAGTTTCCACTGTCCTGCAGTTTGTTTGAACAGCGCTGAGTGTACCTTTATTTCCTGCTAATATTTGGTTGCATCAATGCAACATTCCCAAAAGTGAGTTAGTTTTTCCAGGTAGGATGACCTGATGGCTACAAGCTGCCCTGCTTTAATTCATATGTCAATAGTACCTTTTATAGGTAATCACATGCACAGAAACGTGACATGCGGTGCCGTCTGTCTCGCAAGACAGCACATAGAAACGGCAATGTCTGTCACTTGTTGCCTTCACACAGTGGAAATGTGAGGCAGAAGCTAGATAACATAACATAAGTTATGGGACTCATAATGATTCACAGTGGCAGCCACACTACAATTATACAGATCTTCTATTCTTCACCAACACTGCAGGATTTCCCCAAACACATCTGATAAAGAGAATGAGTGCAGTGACAGCTGATTGTGAAAGAAAGCAGAGAGTAGCACTGAGAACAAGTCAACAGAGACAAAAAGGCGTAATGGGCCAGTTCAGTTCATCCGAGGTCAACTTCATAATCAAGTGATCTATGAGACAGCTCAGGTCAGTTTTTAAAACCTAACCACTTCTTACAGAACTATATCAGATTCTTTGTACTCTCTGTCCTCTCTCAGTCACTCTCGTATGCTTTACCTACGCATTTCCATGCACGCGATGGTGTATCCTGGGTCATTGGTTGTGCACCTTTTCAGGAATGAATGCTAGGAAAACTCAATGCAATGTGAGCATGATCTGCAGGGGCAGTATAGGGGTGGTAGCAGATTTAAGCAGACAAACAAGATGGCTTGGTACACAGAACCACCCTGCTGAGACCAGGCAAGGGCAGGTATTTTTGGATAAACCATCTTTCTCTTACTGTCCATCACAGGTTAACTTCACCCAGTCAGATAAGCTGCCATTGTTATTCCCAAAGTAACAGCTGCTTCCTGTTCTTGTCACCATCAATGCCCTAAATGTCGCCTGTTTGCCAGTTTTTACCTAAGGATTGATCTGATTGATGGTTTCCCGATTGGTCCAAACCACTTTGGTTGGCCCACAGATGCATAGCTTGAAGCTTGGCAGTTCACATGACCTTGACTTGCCAGGTTAGTAGGAGATGCCTGTTGTTTTAACTTCGATGCAAACGCGTGTTTAAAAACCAGGCATCAAGTCCTCCAGTTATCTGGCCATTCAGCCAGCAGGTAACAGGGAAGTTATATCCAAATGAATGCAGATTCATTTGCAGGCTCCTCTCTCTCCACATTTAGCCACATGCAAAAAATGCTCCTTTTTGAAAACACTCTCCAACACATTAAAAGAAAATGCCGCGATTTAGTGTGGATGGGGAAAGTTTGAGGCTTTTTTTGTCAACAAATTCCATGTAAAGACCAAAACGAACAATGTTGATGATGACGCACACAGTAAATAATGCTAATGCAGGGCTTGGATATTTACTGATTGTGAACAGTGAACACAGCTAAACTGCTGAATGCTGAAATTCTGTACGTTTCTGATACGAGCGGCCCAGGCATGACTAACACATGGGCTGTAACTCAACCTTTCCACACAACACTGTCTGAACAAGTCATCCAAGTATCCTTCCAGTCATTAAGCTGATATCTGGAACAGTTAGTAACTCTATCACTCAGCTATTCAGTGTGTCAGTTTCCTATTTATCAGGGCAGAGCACAAATCCACAGAGACACCGTGGAGCTGCAGCAGTCCCTCTCTGCCTCTCCCTGCAGGAGGATATCTGCATGGGCCACCTGACAGTGGGCTGCTAGGAACCTGTCAGATCACCACAGGCCAGCGTGGCTAATTGACAGAAACACACACTCACACTGAATTGTTTGTTTTGGGTAGATGAGGAGAGGAGGGAAGACAGATGTTTTCCACCTCCTCTCAGCCTGTGATTCAGATCAGGGTTAGAGAGGAAGGGTGAGGTATTGTCTGTCTCATGGTCAGAGGATGAACTCATTCCTCCCACATGAAAAAAACACTCTTAGAGAGGGAGACAGGGCATGGATGGATGTAGGTCAGGATGATGCGACACACAGGGCCAGACGTGGTTTTTCAGACAGACTTTAAAACCACCAGCAGGGATGGAAAAGATTTGTTTCTGCTCAGTCTGAAAACCACAAAAATTCTGCCTACAAAGCCCTGGCACAAACACGCTGTCTGTGACTGTGCCTGAGAAATATGTTGGGGAGGGAATGCTGTAAACAGCTGTGCAACTTTTCCTTTATACAATATTCAATATGTCCTTTCTGTAGCACTTCATTTTTCCATATTTTGTCCATATTGTTCTTGGCACTAAAGCTGTTTCGTGAGATGAACCAAAAAAAAAAATCTGCCTGACTTCAAAAACCTTTAAAACCAAGACAGCTTACTGTTAAAACACTTGAGCACTAATCTTCAAAGTGCTTAGATTTGAAAGGACAACACATTTTGTGCTTAACATTCTACACCAGCGTGTAGCAGAGAAACCAACTGGGTTAGGATCAAACCACAGCTGTAAATTCAGGCCTTTTTACTGCAACCAGATAAAAATCTGTTTTTGATTTGTTGTGAAATCAGCAGCTAGAGATGAAGATTCACGTCAGACTCACAAGTGAGATTGTGTTGGGAAAAGAAACTCAAATGAAGACAGTGTTTCTGTGATGCAAAGAAATGGTGGATGATCTGGGTCTTTTAAACTTGAATTTAAACTTAGACATCGCTGGACTGTGAAATCCCTACAGACTGCAACTGAACTTTTCTTTGCTATGTTGATGCATGAAGTGAATAGTTGGCTGCATTTACCTCAGACTGCATAACAACACTATCCACATCCCTACCAGGAGCCCCACTGGACCATGTCTCTGTCTCATTCAGCCTTGTCTACAGGTCTGCATGAATTCTGACACATGTACAGTTTATCCCAGTATTTACTTTTCATGGTACACATGTCATACATTATCATCCAGTTTGCATACTGAACTAACGCGGTTCTCCAGCAGCAGACGCTGAAAGACCCTGGCTCTTAGTCCCTATTATGAGTCATGCTCTAAGAACACTGGACCCTACAATTCCCAAGATGCATGTCTCTCATTTGGTGCTCCCATCCCAAGAACTGCTCCTTTCAAACGACACACAGTTTGCTGTGCAGGCTTTTTGTTAAAAGGCCAAGCGTAGACACTCCTAATGACATCACTATTACTGAGGGTCAGTCTTCCAGACTTTCGGCAGAGGAGTGCATGCAATTGTTCCTAAAAGCTGAGTTATACACTTTATGACAAGTCAAGCATGTTTATCACTAACATGCCCCTTTATAACAAATTAAAATCTTTAATCCAACAAAGCAAAACATTGCAAATTCATAAATACACAACAAGATTAGTCAGATGTGATCACACATTTTCTATCACACTGTTTTTCTTGCAGCCCCCCCCCCCCGCCCAATTATTTATTAGGCTGTCAGCTAGATGAGTAGTAGAGTAGTAAACTGTCCTTAATGAGCTTGCATACATATCCATCACTACAGCCAAAACCAAATTGGTCCCAGTGCTTAATTAATGAAAGATGGGTTAGGTTGATTTGTAAGTAACATGGATTAGTGTTGCAGGTTTAAATGCTATTCATATCCTGGAACTGAGAGGAAACCTCAGGCCTCATTAGCCGGCTAGTGATAGTATGTGTTAATCCCAGGTAATCCTGTCTCTGTCCAGCCCTGACCTTCACTCCACTACTGAAACACAAATGCATGGATGTAAAGGCAGTCCTGTTTCATGTTTACACTTCACCACACGAACAACAATAGACATGACGATTAAATAAAACAGGCTGAGTATTAACAACCTTCCTTGTTTTGTGGGAACATTAAGCTCCGCTACTCTGTTTTATGGATTGTGCACGTGCCGGTATTACTAGGAATTTTGGCAGATGACTAAATGTAAACATGGGCTTGCTTGGCGTATCAGCAAAGAAGATTTGAGAAGTGTTACATCATGAACGAGACATGAATGCAACATGGTGACCTTTAGATAATCCTATAACGATATGAAATCCATTGTGATCATATTAATGTTGCGGCCAGATGGCTGCAGATGAGAGGAAGGCACTGAAGCTGCAGACTGCTGTCTATGTGTGTGTGTGTGTGTGTGTGTGTGTGTGTGGAGGTTATCGTTCAGACACATTGTTGTTACTGTTTGGGTGGCCTGATAAGTCAGACTTGCTTTCCTAGAAGTTGAACCACACACAAGTATCATAAACTTACCATAAACTGCAAATCTACACAGGCCAACACTTTCCCTCTAGGTCGGTGCACAGTTAGGGACGACTGTCTCTTCATTTCTGTATTGCATGCATCATCTTAACTCTTCAGTATGGATTACATCATGCTATTAAAAGCTATAAAGTTTGTGCTGGCCCTAAATAATCCAGGTCCGCTATCCATAATTTTGTGGTTGAACATAGAAATAACCATCAAAGCAAATGAATAATTAATAACAATTAAGTCCACAAACCCTCTTTATTTCTGAAAATCCACCCTGAATCACATGTGACTGCATCCATCTAAGAAGCATTCATATTCAGTGTGTCAGTCTGAAGATGCACAGACTTTGATGAATATTTCAGGTTGTGGTTTAAATCTGCTGTGAGTTTCACTGATGCACGCTGTTGCACGGGCCTAACGCGTCTGCAGTGCGTCTCCCAACAGGCAGTCTTGCTGCACACATGCGTGTCATTTCTGATGAAAACATATATGGAATTAATCTGTCTGCTGATTTACTATGCACAGGTAATGATGCGCTGACAGGTAATAAGAAGGCGGCAGTTTTAAATTTTTAACAGCTGCAGTGGATGGGCTCATCATCCATGCATGTGGAATGATACACATGCATGGATACATGCACAGGTCGATAATACAGATGCACACATTGAAATTACAATTGAATGACTCAATGCCTTCAATACACCTCCCCCATCATGGACATATAGCCTCCGTGGTTGCTCCCTACCATGAGCATAAAGAATGTTCAACATGCATTTTCAACATCAAAAGCTACGCTGCCGTTATAATTGCTTTCCTTTTATGAGTGGAGTGCTCTGTGAATAATGAAATCTCAGTATCTCAGTGGTAACAGCAGGGACTGTATATTTGTGTGTGTGTGTGTGTGTGTCTGTGTTGGTTGGGGGTGGGGGGGTTATTTTACACATGCATGTCCTCCATACACCACCACCACTATATAACCGCATAGTGGCAGAAGCCAAGCCCACAGCATGGTGCATGTGTACACACTTGCATACTAATACCCCATTACACCATTCTGCAACTCCTGCTGTCATTATGCTGTTCTTAACTACACAACTGCATTTCCCTGTAAAAATACATATATACATACATACACACATCTTTGTATATATGTAACCCCTATTAAAGCACATCACCAGACACATTGTGTATGCTGTGTTCTCAAAATCTGTATTTCCTGTAAAAAAAAAAAACAACAACAAAAAAACCCCATGATATGTGGAGGAACCTGTTTCGACATCTAATACCACGAGATCCAGATTTCAACCAGTCTTCAACATTTAGCAGCACAGGGCCCTGATTCTGCCGTTAGTCAGCTGCTATTGAGAGAAATTCTCCTGAAGACATACCTGAACCTCAAGGCCGTTAACTGACACTGTTTCACTGTTACTCTCCGTGTTTGTTGTGACTTGCCCACTTTATGACTCAGAAATGTGTCAGAAATATGTCGCCATACAGAGGATACATGCTCTTGAAATGCTGCTTCATCGGGACTTTAAACATATTTGATCCTATTTTGAAGAATATGCAATTGTTCATATAATCTGCAATATATGTTACGTTTCCTTTACAAAAAAATTGAGGATGACACAAATTTCAGTTCAGCTTAAGCACAACAAAACCGTACATCAATGTGTGACTGTTTGTGAGGCTTAGGATAAACCACTCATTTGCTGTTTAATCAATACCAGCAACCATGTTAGATATTTAACCTTTGAACCGTCATTATCATGCTTTCTCTCCCTCTCTAACACACAGAGTAAATTAATGTCTACCCGTGCAGCGCCACCTGGGAATATTGCGCTGATGTGCTTTAACTCACCATAATATCAGGGAGCGTGTCAGGTCTGGGGCTTAAGATACTGAGAATAATCCACCTTTAACCTTTCTGATGGAAATGAAAGAGGTAGTCAATAGAGCGACAGGTGCAGGGAGGGACAGAGGAGGCGCAACAGGATGAACCAGGTGCTGAGGACAGAACGGCGCTTTTCAAACTGTTCCTCTCGACAGTACATAAGAATTTATTAGAATCTTTTCACAGATACAAAATGACGGAGGTCACATCCGGAGTGGTTAAATCTGCACAGGCTGGTGCAGAACGTACAATGCAATGGCCTTGAATTCACAGCTGCAATGTGAAAACATCTGGTCATGTGAAAATGCCAGCAGAGACATTAGACGTGAAATAACACACCACGTGGTTCAGTTTGGGCTGCGAGGCTTGAAGCTGTGAG
This sequence comes from Datnioides undecimradiatus, assembly GCA_008933995.1. Lineage (NCBI taxonomy): Eukaryota > Metazoa > Chordata > Actinopteri > Lobotiformes > Datnioididae > Datnioides > Datnioides undecimradiatus. The sequence continues at coordinate 328,657 of WARS01002947.1, read as the reverse complement.
GCGGCATTAGGGGAAATGTAGGATTTCATTGTGATAAGAGCTTGACTCATAATAGGCACTAATGCTATATTTACAAGGTTAGGAAGCTGTTCTTCCAACCTTGGTGTGAAAACATGGGGTGGAAACAACATGAACACAACATGTGATCAATTTTATTGCGTGGGGTATAGGACCTCAACACATGCACACATTTGTAATTTTGTACTTTCGAGGAACCTCAGTGACATTTTTTTTTTACGTCCAAAGCAAGACTTGGCCCTCAAAACACCTTCTGAAGACTCAAGCAGGTTCTCACCAAGATAGAAGTCAAAGAGCACACATACGTTCATATTCACCAGAGCTCTGTCAGCCTGCATGTGTGAGTGTGATGACAGAATGGATACAACACGAAAACTCTCGTTGTACGTCTCCAATGTAAATCATAAATTGTATCCGCACAAGCTTTTCACATGAAAACACCTCTTGACTAGCCATCATTTCAGAATCGGCATATGCAATAAACATATCCATAGATTCTGACAAGATCAAACCTTCATGCTAGCTGCAACTTACAAAAACTGAGGCCTGGGAAATGGAAAGCATGCATAACATAAATCAGTCACACTGAAGTACCGGCTGTATGACTCCATAATCGGAATGGATTGTAAAAGGTAAAATAAATCATATGTTGTTGCAGTCGTGTGTGTTTTAGTGTGAAAACATTATTTGTTGGTTTTAAAAAACCTTAAAGCAGTGCTGGCTGACTGATGCCACAGCTAAAGATGTGTTTTCTTTTTTTCAGACTTTTGCTAAGCTTCTAATTTCTGTTTCAGTGAAGATATTGTCTGCAGATTTCATCGGTTCTTGCCTTTTGCCGGCATTTGTTTAATCAGCTTCATACAGATGGCATGTTGGGTCATTCAATTATATGTAGGCATGTACAGTATGCATGTAGACATTTGGCATCCTTGGGTCAGATGAGGATGTTGTATCCTGAGGGCATGCTTTTTCCTGTATTTGATGCATCAGACATAAATTATGCACAGAGAGGGGAAGTTGAGGCTAAATGATCCAGACTTAATATACAGAATGTACTTTGTGTGTGTGTAGACAAGAAACTGTATCTATATGTTATTGTAGTAAAGGCATGGCTCAGTGAACATGCCCCACACAGTATGCTTGTAACCTCAGCAGTGAGATGAAGCTGTCACTGTACCTCCCAGTAACGTCTCTCCTTGTTGGTGATAGGTCTAACATTAAGGGTAGTGGCAGCTGCTGGTAGCTCCAATGTAGCCACACTCCGATGTAGCCACACACCTGAAACATTAAAAACTAAGGTCAGAATCATGGTCTCAGGTCCAGGCAGGTTCCTTAGTGGTACGCTAACATTGCAATCATGAATGCGGCTGTTGTGTATCCCACTGCTTGATCGACTGGCCAGGCCTAGAGCTTGAATGCTAACCTTAGTGCATCCTGTCAAGAAAAGCAATGGGATCCATCATAGTGCATCTCTGGAGGATGCATCTTGATGACTTTGGTGAACTCCTCCATCTCCTGTAGGGCCACCATAAGCTTTTAGTCAAATGTCATAGCAAGTATTTGATGTTTTGCCCTGAAATGTGCTACATTCATGTTCCCTACAGAATGAATATTGTAATATCTTTGGTGCGCTCCGGACTTTTTATCCACTGCTATCAATCACTTCTCATTAGGCTCAGCTCTACTTTGTGTTGAGCATTAACGGTGCAGTTTGTAGGATTTAGGAAGATTTATTGGCAGAAATAGAACGTAATATCTATGATTATGCTTTCATAATTAGTCCATAATCACCTGAAAATAAGAAACACTGTATGTTTGTTACCCTGAATCGGCCCGTTAGATCTAAACAGGAGTGACCTGCTTCTTCTGATTCTACCACGAGGCCTGGCATGGACAAACCAAACAGCGTGTCTAGAGGAGACTACTGTAGGTTCTCCTACTTGTCTGGTGGTGGTGATACAGAGTAGGAGATACAGAGTAGGACACAAAGACATTTCTGGGCAAAACCTCCACATTCACATGCCAACAAGCATGCCAGAGGATTGTGAGGTGGATGTGGAACTTCTGGAAGTTATGTGGAACTTATGGGCTGTTACTTTTGATAATTTAATAGCTGAAGTTAATTTTATAGTTGAAGCTGAATTAATGAATGAAGAGGGAAAAAATGAAAACGATTTTTGTGAATAAACCTCAGTTTGATTGAAGCCCGAGCCATTCAACATTGTTTCTGAAATAAATCTTTTCTACCTTTCTTCAGGGGTTGGCTCTCTCATATTGACTGAGTGATTGCGTGAGATGGACGCTTTTGTTGTGTGCAGAATGTTTGCGCTTGACCTTGTGTGTGTGTGTGCATGTGTGCTTAGGAGAGAAAGAGAAAAAGAGAGTGCTACAGTCTCACAGTCTGAGGTTACAAAGAGTGAAGGCATTCATGCTTTTATCAGCTGCGGAAGAAAGAATGCAGACTTCCTTCAGTTCCACACAGCAGAGGTTTGGCAAATGATTGGTCAAGAGGTTTTTAGATTGAAGCAGATTCTTAGAGAGATTTTTAAAAAAAGCTGTAGGTTACATAGTAACCACTGTTCTCTGAGAAAGGCAATATGTCTTCATAGTCTTTGAATCATGCGTGCTGCTGACCTCAATGCCTGTCTATTTACTGAACAAATTATTTCCAAACCTAAAGCACACATCAGCCTCAGACAGAAGCTATTTCCTGCTGCCTTTGTGATGTCGATGAGCTGCAGGACTCACTGACAGAAAGGGACTAGGGCTGAAAAGTCTCTTTTGCTTAGGAAGGCTCCTGACTGAGTGAACCAACCCCGAGGTATCTGAGTGGCAGCCATGATGAGAGCCAATCGAATTCTCTGACAGCTTACATCGGCTGCACCATCCTTTACAGTGGAAAAGGAGACGTCCTACAGTCAGCAGCAACATTTAGGCAAAACACAAATCGTTTGCTATCGTATAAATATGTAGCCCAGTGCAGTGTAGTTGGATTTTCCAAGAAATGCACATGCATACAGACACACGCATGTATATATTTAGCACCAGATTGAGCCATGCTAATGAAACCTTTCTTGCACTGTCAGTCAGTTAGTCCTTGGTTGGGTCCAGGCTCTCGTCTCACTCTTCCCTCTGTGCATCGCCTTTCCTTGTAAAGTGGTTCAAAGTCGAGCAGCTTGCAGCACCGACTTGACTTTTTTAATGTTCTCCATGGAGACCAAATCAAAGTGCTGCTACTTAATGGTGGGTAAAATTCATCTTATAATCCTTGTACACAAATTTGACCTGATACCATCTGCACTCCTTGGAGATCAAAGGTTGATCTTCACCTATGAATTATACATTGTCAGACATGTGGCGTGTCAGGGGTTATTCATGTATGAAAGCAAAGGAGACTCACTGGGGTAGGATCCCCCACAGAGGGCACAAAGCTCTGCAGCATTTACAGTGCAAGATGTAGCATCCAAGTATCGGCCTGTAGGACAAGATGGTTTCACTTCAGATGGACTGAAGACACAAAATGCATTTACTGAACTATTGGTTGCATCAAATGCATTTGTAAATATTCCATGAAGAACCTCAAAGGAATTTGTTGCATGCCCTCTGTTGGAGTGAAATATACAATTTTAACTTGCACAATGCACAAGCAAGCCAGAATGTCAGTGTAATAAAACTGCAATGATTAGTCAGTTAATTAGCATAAATAATAAATCTGTAATTATTTTTTATCATCTGTTAATTGTTTCAAATACTTTTTTGGGCAAAAGTTCCAAATATTTTTGGTTCCGCTTCTCAAATATGAGTATTTGCTGCTTTTGTCTGCTTTCTGTCATTATAAACGGAATACCTTTGGGTTTGAACAAGGAGTGTGAGAATGTCACATGTGGTTTGGAAACTGTGAGGGCATTCTTTCATTGTTATTTCACATTGCAAAAAAACAAACAATTGAATAATGTGACATTTTCTCATGCATGCGAGGCCGTGGTAGAATCAATACACTGACTGCCTTATGCCGCCAGTGAGGGGGAAATGAGAAGCTATGACGAGTGCTGACATCGTTAACTTTAAGATCTCAACAATGTCTTTGCTGCACTGAAGTCACACTGCATGAAATGTGTTCTAGACAAAAGCTTACAGGTTACAGAATATGGTTGAAACAATTGAACAGTTTAATTTAATTGGTTTAATTATTTACTCAAATCAAAATTATTAAGCAAGAGCTATCTACACAATTATTGTTGTGATTATTGGGCATATGCAGGTGTTCATCTATAAGTGGAAATGTCTTTTCCCTCCAGCCATCACTGCTCTTTGAAAACTCTCTCTGAGACCATGAGAGTCCAGAACGGCAGGAAGAAGCAGGTGAAACGTAGCAGCTTCAGAAAATGAAAAGATGCCTTCAGAGGGAAATCCTTCTGATATGTATGTAAATTAATTTACACAATGCACAGTTTAACGCCTCAATTGAATTCAATTCAATTCAATTCAATTTTATTTATATAGCGCCAATTCACAACAAAAAGTCATCTCAGGGCACTTTACAAACAGAGCAGGTCTAGACCACACTCATTACTGTTAATTACACCCAACAGTTCCACCATGAGCAAGCACTTGGCAACAGTGGCAAGGAAAAACTTCCTTTTAACAGGCAGAAACCTTGGACAGATCCTGGCTCTAGGTGGACGGCCATCTGTCTTGACCGGTTGGGGGGGGGGGGGGGGGGAGAACAATATAGAATATAGATGCATGTGAACATCACCTGCAGAACAGGAGGCTGACGGAATGCTGGAGAAATGATCTTTCCTCAGCTCGTGCCTCTCCACAGAGGGTTTCCTGCTGGAGAACATATGAAATGCGTCTGCGAATACAATCATCCAACCAAGCATCTGTGTTTGTTACATTCATCTTAGCCAACAAACTCATTGCACTATTTTAATACTTCACAAAGACCAATACATTTTAAAGAGAGCAGGAGAGACACCAAATCAAATTGAAGTTCAGATATTCATTTTGCTCCTTCTCCTTCACAGATTATCCAGACTTGAGTAAACATCTCTGGGAAGACTGTAGGTTAAAACATAAGTACAATGTAGATGTTTGGCAGATGATATTAGTCCTGCTCTCTTTACTAGTGATTGGTTACACCCACAAATGATCTTGGATTGAAAGTAGTAATGTAAGTCCTTGTTGATGAACATTAGCTCATCTACGACATCTGCCTTTTGTCCAGTTTTTGTTGTGGAAACATTTTTATTCAAGCAGGTTCATGTTGACTACAGTGTAGAAAATGCTGGTTGAATGTGGATGAAAGCCAAAATAGCCATCTTAGCAGAGATTTGATGTTAACTGTCGTATTGTTTGAGGCAATCGCCATTCTTCACCAGCTCCTCTCTCGTTCCTCCTCCTACTTAACCCCAACACTAATCTGCCAGCTCTGACTCTGTGCTCTGTGTTCTTCAGAGGACATTAGTTAAGTGAAAATGTTACATAGTGATATGTGGAAACACACTAGCATATTCTAGATACGCACCTCCACACATGCCATTACAGGAAGCTAACCCTGAGCATGTATAAACAAACATAAACAAGCACATGTAGAATATCACACATATCAATACAGACACTCAGCTGGCAAAGGATACAAATCTGTGTGGACCAAAGGAAAGCTGAGGAAGCTACCCCAAGGCAACTTTGCCTGCTGCATGCTGGTAGCTCGTGCTATTGCGGTGAATACATTAAGTAGCTTATATACAAAAGGCCAAAATGATGGAGGAACTAATGTAGCTGTTTAGCTCAAAGGCACTATGGATGCTAGAGGATATGAGGCCCGCATAGTAGTTACGCCAAGTGTGTGGGCATGTGTTTCTGTGTACGCGTTTGCATTCATGCTTGTGTGAGTGTGTTTTGCGTGTCGTAGTGTGTGTGGGCGAGAGAGAGGTGCAGGAAAAGAGCGATAGAGCACAGTGATAAAATCAAGAGGAAGAGAATGGGGAGGGTGACAGCTCCGTATTAACAGAGGCCTCCATGTGCTGCCCCCAGCGAGTATTGCTGATTCTCTGCGAGCATGTGTATGTGCGCGTGTGTGTGTTTGTGTGTAAAGCCTAAGTGATGTTCTTTTTTGGGTGTCAGCACCGCAGGGGGAATGCCACCTGCTAACACCTCATTCACTGATCTCTGTCAGGCTTCGTCCATGTTACACGTGTGTGCTTGTGTGTGTTGTTTCATTGCCATCCTGTCTGCAGAGAAGTATTAGGGTGTTAGTACGGTACGTATAGTTAACTCTCAGCCTGCATGACAGTACAGTATCATGAAATAAACTGTCTTCAGTGTGAAAGCAGTATAATGAAAACAGGAAGCACTCGCTCCTCCTGATGACTTCATTTCATATTCCAGCTAATGGGATGCTGCTCATCTTTACAACAATATTGTATGATCTTGAGTTTTGTATACTCACTGTTTGATTCATGCCTTCAGATATTTTATCACACCACTGGCAGTATGGCAAAAGTGGAAAGATAAAATGGACTTGGGTGCTCATCCATCATACGCAATGACACACAAGTATCTGGTCTGTTTGCTGACAAAAGCCCATTTTTCATGAAAGCACACATCATTTTGCAGAAAGCCCAGAATGTCATTTTTCATCATTTTCCACCCCCAAAAGCTTGTATTATATTGCTTGTATTTGCCTCCTGTCTTAGCTTCTCTTACACACAGACAAAACTTGGGAAGTGTCAGCTCTAAGCTTTTATTACTCCCTTTATTAAAAAGAATGCTCAGTTTAATACTCTTTCATGCTCTTCAGCCGCTGCACGTGGACCAGGTCATCTTGAGAGATGACAGCTTGTGGTTAAATTTGATTGAATTCTGAGAAAGCTGACTGCTACCAATCAACGCAATGCTTTGAATGGATTTCAGAGAGGACGGCCTTTGATTTTTTTTTTTTTTCCAGTCAGCATTTCTGTGGGATTGCTTTCAAGCAGATCCTCAGTTATTTTTCTCTTGGACAACGCAATGCAAATCTTGCTGAAGTTGTCAGATTGGGTTTGATACAAGTACTAGTGAAGGATGGTGAGGGATGGTGATGGAGGGATGAAGGGGGTGAGGTGAAGAAAGAATGGATGAGAAGATGGTGGAGACCAGAGGGGGAGGGGGGAAACGAGCAATTGAAGAAGGTATGTGTATGGGAGAAATGGGGGCCGGTGTGTGTTTGATGTGCATAGATGTGAGTGCATGTGTGTATGATGTGTGTGTGATGGGGGATGGGTTTTGTATAAGTGAGGGGGTTGGGGCGATCAGTAGAAGTGGTTAGTGGGTGCATGAGAGGTAAATGGGCAGGGAGGCGTTATTGACGATAATTAATAGAAGACGAAGGCAATTCATGGCCAGTCACTCTCCATTTAGAATCACTCTGAAGAGGAGGCATCAGCAGTGCTTCTCTTTGGTCCCACGGTGTGATAACAGACACGTGCAGCCAGCAGTGTCAAGGTTTACTAAAACAAACTCAGGTGAATGGCCTGTTGTCTTGTCATACTGCTAAGTGCAAGGTTTTCTGCTGAAATCCACTCAGAGTCTTTGATGATGTCCTCCCCGTCTAACGAATTGTTTCCAGCAATTTGCAGAGCTTGAATGGAAATAGAGTTGCCTTTACAAAGTTGCGAGATGTGTTGCTGGTATGCTCATGGATTAATTAGCTGTTTCTAAGTGGAACAAGAATTGTTTAAATGTGCAAATGACACACACTGTGAGACCTGCATAGGGAGATGTTAGATATTGTTTTGGATCGTCACCCCTATTCTGACCTTGCAGGGTGGAGGTGGGGGGTAAATAATAAGCACTGTTCTCAAGCGTCAGGTGCTTGAAATTAAAGGACTTGCACAAGAAGGTGTTTCGGTGCATATCAGTAAAAACTGTTCAGAGCTGAACACACTGCTGTTATAAAGCTGCAAAGATTTAGTGACGTCTTTCATAACTGACTAATTCTTTAAAATAACCTTGAAGAAATGCTTCCCTGGATCCAGCCGAGTCTATGACAGTTAACTGACCGTCTTTGTGTTGTGGATTGTTTGTTTGGTGAAAGTGGTATTTGTCAAGGTCACCGTGACTTTGACTCACAGTGAAATGTGAGGCATTTGTCATTGTTTTCTGACCTTTGACCCACTAAATTATTCATGGAGAAATCTTTGGATTAATCCATTAGGGAAACAACTGTTAGTTATCGCCCCACCAGCTGAAAGCAGGGCCATCACAGACATAATGTTGCTCACATTTAGACAGTGTCTCCCTGAAGACGTTCACTGTGTTTCTGTATTTTGCGCATGTAGACAGAAACAATGTAACCGTGTGAAGAATAAAAAAAGGCAAAGTTCAAACCTTGCATGCTTCCTCATCTCTGGCAAAGCACTGTGGGAACGAACGTGCTTTTAACATTGTCAGAAGGTTAGAAAGTTGAGACACAACCACGTCTGGACCGTCTTTGTGACGTTTACCATGTCCTGAGATTACTGTATGATACACAACCACACGCATCGATGTTTTATCATAATCTGAAAACGTGTCAGATCTTTTTTTCTCCTCTTGAATGAGAAAATTCAGTGATTCTGGGAATTTTTTTGAATGTAGAATACATGTTTTATTCCAAAGTCCTTGGATACTAACCTTTTATGCAGATCAGCTGTGGTCAGAATTAATTTTAAAAACTTAAATGAATGAGTCATTTTTCTTTTCCGCGTGTCTGTCTTGCCATTTTGCCCTTCTCGCCTTAATGAATCTATTTCAAATGTGTACTCTGGGAGATGGTATGCTTTTCACTTGAACACTCCCTTTCAAAATCCACATGCCTCTAAATATATGAAAACTTTGTACCCTTCAGCACATTTTCTCTGAGAATAACTGTAACATTCCTCGGGACTGGAGAGAACTGTGGGTTTTTCTACAAAAAAGCAAATGACAGAAATGATGGATTCACTGGTTTCACCTTGCTATCAGCGTTCCGGATGACAGCGCTGGCAGTAAATGTCTGAGTCTTTTGCTTGAAATGAAGGCGCATAAGGAACCCGGACCAGTGCTTTTCTAATGAGACACTGAGAGATTTTAACTTGCGGCTTTGATTTCTTATTGGTGATCAGATCAGAAGTAAAAAGCAGAAGGTAGCAGGATGAAACCACCCTCTAAAAATCCTGTTAATTCAAGGAGGCGTTGTTGCTTTAAGCTCTCTGACATGAAATCTCATTTACGTATTAGTGCTTGGCAGTGTGGAAAGAGCGTGCGTGTGTGTGGTGTTGTGTGTGTGTGTTTTTCCTGTCCACATTTTCTTCATTTGCAGTTTGAGTGCAAGCTTGTGTGATTTGTGCGCTTGTGGTGTCATGTAATGGAGATCTTTTAGCATCGGATGACATTTTATGTGGGGGATAAAACGTGGGGACGCCGTCTGAATCAGAGAGGTTCTGATTGGCTGAGCTGAAGCAAGAGGGCTAGACTGATAATAAATGAATATGCGCCACCTGATCAATATCAAAACACCTGTCACCATCAACACCTGGCTTCAGATGCAGATAGAAATACACAACTGTGGACCAGTTTCTCTAAATTTAGCTGTGTGTGATGAGTAAAAGGAGGATATTAAGGCTGAGTTAACTCTGTGGGGGGATACACAACATCACACTGACTCAACTGGGGTGTGGCACACTGCTCTGATGGCGTGTGTGTGAGTCCATAAGCATGTGTGCGCTGAAGAGCTTTGAGCAGCTCAGCAGTTTGCGCTCCGCTCCCTCATGTGACCATATATATAAACCTTCAGGCGTGGCGGGGCGATAAATCAGACGACTAACAGAGCGAAAGCCCCTGTCTGCTGTGAAAAGATGGCCTTTCATGAATATATATGGAAAGAGCGTCACCATCTCAAGTCTGCTCTCCCTGACATGATTGAAGATTGAGTGATTCTGTGACACCGGCGGTGGCACACTCGCTGTTTAACAGTGGATAGGGAGCTCTGCAAAGACACACATGTGCAGATACACACTTGATATGCATAAATTGCTAACAGTGTGTGCGTGGAGGGGAGTTTCGGACAGAGACTGAAACACAGAGATACGGCTCACACGCTCCCACACACCCACACACCCACACCCGCGCTCACACACGCACCACAGCTGTTGTCTGGCCGCCAACATCCATCTTCCACCAGATCAGGGAGAGTGACAGGTTTCTCTTTGGGCTGCAGATCAAAAGAGCCGTGGGTCCCAGTCAACCCGTCCAAGCAAGAGATTCAGCCAAATAGCTGAGTCCTCACAGCATAACTGGTTCACCTTGTCCTGCCCCGTCTCTCCCTCCAGCCACTACTTTCTAATGCTCTGTCTGGGGACCAGTGGGAATTTTGCTCTGACAGTCCATCAGTCATATGCAGGCATGCAGAGATTCACCTGGAACTGATGGAAGTGACTGGAAATGTGTTTGTGGAGCAACATGTATTACCAGAAACATCTGCAGTCACTATTAGTCTTTCTAGGGATTTCTGTAGAAGTTCTTTTTAAGAAAATCAATAAAATCATTTTTGTGTGCAAGTATGAAAGAAATAAAAAACAAGTGTTATCTTTTTTTAAATATATACCATGGTTTGCATCACTCCATTCTGATTGGCTGCAGGTTGTCCACGTGAAGTACTTCCAGTCAAACTGTGCACTGCTCTAATGCAATGCACTTGCTGCCATGACTGTTCAGTTCTCTACTTCAGGCTTCATTAGCTGTGATTTGTGAAAATCTTGGCATTGATTGGTGGAGTTGTGTAGCATGCTGTCACATTATATTACTGTTTATCAACCACATGCGATGTTACTGACATTGAATCTTGCTGGCATGATGTTTTCATTGCATAAGAACCTTATGGAATGGTAATTATTGTCCCAGGTATTAGTTGAACCCAGGTTTTAGAGGAGGGCAAATGAGTTACTGCTTGTGTGCAACTTTTTATTTTGACTGCAAAATGCATGACAGACATAACCCTTTTTTATTTGGGAAGTGGCCAAGTGGGATAGAGTCCTACAGGGTGTCTATAATAAGGTGTTCATAGTTGCCTGTTTGTCCATCAGTTCCAATGGCCATCTCCTTTGGTGCCATTTCTTACTTACAGAAGTTGTAATTGGAATGATAAAATGTTAAATTCTCCCTGTGGGACATGATGTGAGTTATCAGTGCTTAGCTAATGATAGCAGTGATATTTTGCGTCATGTGTAGATGCAGCTGTAACTTTTGTTTTTGTATATGGACTAATTGATGATGTATTACTCCCAACAAAATCCCAGTGGAAAGCATTCAGAGATCTGTGAGGTGGAATATCAGCAGTGCTGATTCTGCGATTAATTTTCCCGAGCTCTGGCGTACCTGTCAGTGGCCAAGTTGCATTATGGGTAATGCAGGTGACAAGTTTTGAGGGAGAAGATTGTGTTAAAAGACAGTATATGTGGTTCTGCTGCATCAATTTGGATCCCTTTGTCTTTAACTAAAGAACTCTTTTAACATTGTCTGGGTCTAAAATGGTGGGGAAATGAGGAAAAATGAGGAAAGTCCATTTTGTAAGAAGAAGACATTCAGACCGAGCTACTGGCGAGACCGACGGTGAAAGGAATGAGTCTAAGTGAAAATCGAATTCCTTCTCAATGAATGACAGTAGAAAATAAGGGAAGCGTGATAACAATGAACTTCCGCTGTATTCTCCCTCGGTCCCTGTATATCCCCACCCACCTACCTCCTCAACAACAACCACTCCCTCGCTGCTCTCTCTTTATGTAGCTCCATTTCCTTCCTATTCTTCTCTCTCTCTCTCTCTCTCTCTCTCTCTCTCTCCACAGTCTCTCTCCCTGGAAACCTTCACACCACAACCGAGCCTCCATGCTATACCTCCACCAATCAATCAATCAATTGCCCCATTTTTCTTTGAATCAAGCCCTTTGCTTGCTTTTATTGATTAGTCTCTCCAGCCATTCACTCTTTTTTCTCTTCCCTCTCTTTTATCATCTTCCATTTCCATCTTTATTTTGGTTTATTTTATATATTTCATATTTCTCTAAATTGATTTCCTCTCACCATCTCTGTACTCCTCTTCCTCTCTATCCACCTCTCCTTTCTCTATTCATCTGTCCACCAGCTTTTCTGTTTAGTAGATTATTATATAGTGTGGTGTCTCTTTTATATTGGCTTCCATTATTATCAATCAGGAGATAATCACTCCTTTTCATTCTATTTTAATGGAACTCTTTTCTTCCCATCCCCCTCCTTTTCCCTTCTCCTTCTCCATCACTCCACCATATGAAGCACCATCATCTTCATCTTCTTGCATCACCTCATCCATCCATCTTTCCTCTTTCTTCCTTCCATCTTTGCTCTTTAATACATTGCACTCTTACAGCCATCTCTCCAAACCCACCTCAACTATTTTTCTGGTCAAACCTTCATGAGCAACAGTGGAAGATGCTGCTTTGGGGTCCCCATAGCAACAACTCAAACACTGTTGCCATGGCAGCCCTATCAGCTAATTGAGGCAATTACAACTTAGCATCAGCTGTTGTACCAGTCCTTCCCTTCCCCCTTCCCCCTTCCCCCTTCCTGGTTTGTCCTCTCTGGTCCTCCCCTCCCACTCTACTTTTTCATCCCTCCATCTTCTACTTTCCCTTGACTCTCCCACTCCTTGTTGCCTTGTTCCATCTAATTTTACCTCTTCCACAAATGTTTTGGACTCTTCCCATCCTCCCTGACATCCTTTTCTACATTTGTCCTAGAAATTTGTGGCTCTGATTTTTTTTTTCATTTTCCTTGGGTGTGAAATACCAATGATAACTCAGAATATGTTCAAGATGTTCTTGAATCAAATATCATTATATGTGATGACTTTTTCATTTCAGGAAACCTGACATGGAGGAGCTCAGCTCAACTTCTGACAGGTTGAACTATGTTAAAATAATTGTATTTTCCTTTTGTGAATTTGCCTGCAGGGAAACATCTCACCATCATGAAAGACTGGCACCCACTCTCTCTCTCTGCATTGGAGGCAGAGTCTCTGCATTGGAGGCAGGAAATGAACCGGTGTGACTGAGAGCTCATGAGGAGATCAGCACGATCAGGGGGTTTTGTGCTTTTAAACAGCGCAAATCACAAAAGTAAGGTATAGAACATGGTCAATATTCCAAAAAGAAAACTTAAGGAATCTGTGTGTGAACTAAGAGTGAAGATTGGCTGTTAGGATCGACTGAACTGGTCAGACAAATGGATTTCAGTAACACGGTGGATACGTCTGCACAGAAACTAGTGAGGAAGTCACACCTGCAAAGACCAGCTCAGTGTTGCTGCTCTGCTGTTAAATTAATTGTGCAAGTGTTTGTCAGGCTTTCTTTGTTGATTAGTTAGGGGTGCATTTTACTGACATAAGACCTCTGCACCTTTAAAACAGCAGGAGTTTTCAATTTTTGGCATTTTATTTAACCTGATCTCCTAGCACATCTATAGTCAGGAGACCTCTGTTGTCATCAGGTGAAACTGCTCGGTTAAGTTTAGGAAATGATCATGGTCACGATAAAGTGAGTATGTTAAGTCACGTTAGGTAAGCAGCTTAAGATAAATACATAATATCTGGTGCACATAGCAGATCTCTGTTTAAAGAGCTCACAGATGTTTGTCAGCATTAGGAAAAGCTATTTTGACATTGCAGCATTATTATTTTGTTAATGAAGTTACATTCTGGAAATGTGAATTTGAAACAATGATTAAAATGTAAAGTCAAAATATCTTCTAATTATCAATATGAATATTTATATTTTAACCTTCTCCTCCTCTTCATTCCTAATACACCTTCCCCACCCCCACCCTCTGACAATGATAATGGTGTTCCCCTTTCTCCTCTCATTCACTGGAGAAGCACTTAAGGAGCACTGATGTTTGGGTGGGGGGTGGGGGTGGGTTCTTGCAGTGAACACATCCACACTGATGCAAACACAGATGAAACAGTGTATGTCCAAATGTGGATGCACACACAATTCCCTGGTGTGTGATAGCTGTTTAGTATGTGATTTGGGGGGGGTCTCAGCTGAGACAAAGTGTTTTTGATAGATTTTATGTTCTGTGGATATTTGCAGATGCAAATGTTCAGGTTTATTAAAATATGCCCGCTCACAGGCACAGCTGGACCTCTTTCTTATGCATGCAATAAATATTGTCCAGTCTCCGTTAACTACATGAGTGTGGAGCACCGCATTACTGACAAAAGGCAACATGCTCAATTTTCACACTGCCATGAACATAATACAGAATAGGTTAAATCAATTAAAATGAAACAAATGTCCGCACGTTGTTGACAGATTGACTTAAGAAATGACAAGTACCATTTTATAACCTTTTCATCTGAAAAATATACAGTGCACTCTGGGCCCCACGCATTCATCTCTGCACGGCAAAGAAGCCCTTCTGTGCAACTTTCATTTAATGCATATCTGTAATATTACGACAGTTATAATTATGATTATAGCACCCCTTCGAGCATAAAAACACACTATTACTAAACACCTATTTAAACATCTTTATAGAACAAGCTTGATGTAAAATAGACCTGCTTTTTCTGCTGCAGCCATCTGGATTAATGTGGTCTTTTAAAAATCCTAGCCTGCCACACACTGTGTACGCTCTGTGATGTTCTCTCATTCTGTTTCTGAAACTGGTCCCTCTGTAAAAACAAAATATCATGGCCAGGGCTGAGAGAAATGGGGCAGGCATGTTTGTGTTGTTTGCATGTAAATGCATTCTTAATTAATGTATGAGTATTTATGTGTGTGTGTGTGTGTGTATATATATATTTTTGTGCTTTCAGGGAAATAAGGGAACTCCATTGCGTGAGTGAATATATGCCAAACTTCTCATGTTAAGAAGAGGCTTGCATGCACACTCAAGTTATTCTCCAGGCCAATTACCGGGAGTGCCTGCCGTGCGTGTTGGGGAAGGCACCCATGCCAGTGTGTGGTAAATACATGGGCATGCTGCACAAATGGATGGCTAAATGTGCAGCGCTCTCTTGGAGGGCTGAGTGCCACAGGGGAGCTTTAAAAAGCTCAGGCAGAAAGTGTCACATCAACAGGAATTCTTTTCAACAAAGGGCTGAGTCCAAACGAAAAAAATAACCAAACACAAATGTGAAGTCAACAAGAAAGAACCGGCATCACATACAAGGATGAATAATAAGATACTACATATACAAAGTCATTTATATATATAATTCACACAAGTTCATGTTGATAACAACATGTCCAACAAC
Source organism: Datnioides undecimradiatus (assembly GCA_008933995.1). Lineage (NCBI taxonomy): Eukaryota > Metazoa > Chordata > Actinopteri > Lobotiformes > Datnioididae > Datnioides > Datnioides undecimradiatus. The sequence continues at coordinate 313,347 of WARS01002947.1, read as the reverse complement.
CAACAAATATGGCATCTTCTCGTCTCTTTTTAACATTAAAGAACAAAAATCAGTAGGAGACTTTGCAGTAGCTCATTTAGGTGATGCAGGTGGAAATTTCAGTGGGAGTGGCAAGCATGTGTGTACAGGGGCTATGGGTAGTGTGTGTTTGAAAGTGAAAAGAGAGTGAGAGATGTGGATGTGTGAGTGGCCCTTGTTCAGCAGTGGTCTTATCTACCTTGCACAGATGTATTTCTCTGCCTCGTTCTATGTCTCTGTACACGCCTGTGTCCACGAATGAGTGTGTGTGTGCATGCGCATGTGTGTGAGCGGAGCTTATCTCTTTGGCCACTCAGCTGGAAGGCACCCTATCACATGCAGAACACAATGCAGAAGAAACAGCAGATTGGCTGCCTGTAGCGTTTCTGCTTCATGCTAGGATGATCTGAATTCATCCAGATGTTACGGTTATGGAGGGCCGCAGAGCACGATATCATGACTTACAGAAATGCGCTGAGCTAGAGAAGAGATGCTCATTCAACTGGTGTTCATTGGGCTTAAATTTGAGTTTTGTGACCCACAAAAGCTGGGTGGATCTGTGTATTCTAGCTCTAAGGCTCTGCTTTATGTACTTTGTTTTACTCCTCTTTAGTAAACCTCTTCAGTGAGGAGATGATACCATTTGGCTTGTTGCTGTGTAAAGCTTTACTTTACAGAGCAAACATTGTAACACAGAGGCCATGTTTTGGCTAAATCTCTCTGATTGGCTTGTTTTTATTCATGTGCCTCTCTGTAATTGGCTGTTTTTTCTGTTGCCTCGCTTTCATTGGCTATTTTTTTTCTATTAAAACATTCTGATTGATTGGGTTTTTTGTACTTTTAATAGAGCTGCCTCTCTCTGACTTTGTCGGTTGTATAGAACTGTGTATCTCTGATTAGCTCTTTGTTTTGTCTTTCTCTGTCTTTCTCTAACTGATTTTTGTTTCTCTTTCTGATTGGCTGGTTTATAGGGCTGCCATTCAGTGATTGGTTGTTTTTTCAGCTGCCTCTTTTTGATTGGCTGGTTTATAGGGATTCCACTTTCTGAGTAACTGCTTTTATTGGGTTGCCTCTCTCTGATTGGTTTATTTTGTCCAGCTGCATCTCTTTGATTGGCTCTTTGTTTTGGCTACCTTTCTCCAACTGGCTATTTTCTTTTACTGCCTCTCACCTGTTGGCTGGTTTATAGGGCTGCCTCTCTCCAACTGTTTGTTTATTTCAGCTGCTACCTCAAATCTGACAATATGAATTCTTGATTTAATATTTATGCCAAATTTGAACTTTGTGTCTGAATGCATGGAACTGATTGTATTTATTTAAGGTAAGATAACATGGGCCCAGGTGTGCTGTAACAGTATAAACACAGTGGGCTTCTGCTGTGACCCATTGAATGCAGGTGAATGTTGTGATAATGATGATGAAATTCTACTTAATGTGGGCTGGGTGTTATGCAGCCAACACTCTGTTGGTTTAATCAGGTCAGCTTTTGTCCAGTTATATATTGTATACATTCATATAACATGTATTTATGTGTCAGTTATACACATACAAGCTGCCACATATGCAGGGAGACATTAACAGTCTAACTCCTGGTCATGAATAAATAATGAGGTTTGTGATAATGCAGAGGGATGAGACCTTTGGAGCTCCTGTAAAAAGGTCAGGGTCAGGAAGGCTGTTATTTGATATTCAGCCATGGCATTTTCTTTGTTGCACACACACATGCACACACACGCACACACACGCACACACGTATATAAAGAGTGGCCATCTGCTGAATGATTAATGCTCCAGTCTCTACCTAGAGTGGAGAGTGTGTATCTTACAACAGGAGGAGAAGTTAACATTAAATCACTTGCAAATGTTCCATTCCCACAGAGATCATTTTGTGCCTACTATTGAATTCTTGTAAAGTTTAATAGAGACCTTGACTCATTCATTTGAAATAACTTGCAAACAAACCTGGTAAACAGCTGTCACAGTCAACACGGTCTCAAGTCCTTCCAAGTGGCCCTAAGAGACTCTTTATTACACTCCACAACATGGAGGAGCGTTCCTTGCCTTAATCTAAATTTTAAATTTCTGGGTAGTCTGTCTCTTAGATCGTAAGATATCACACGTACTCAGCTAACTGTCCTTGTAGGTGGTGCTGCAGGAAAGCTCACTTAATGTCTAAATTAGAAACACTGTGGGGAACATTATGTGCACATTGCAATTTGATAATCATTCTGCACAAGTGTGTCTGTTTTTGTGTGTGTGTGAGAGAAAGAGACTACAATTGCAGCTGAGCTAATACAGTACGGGCTGGCTTTGATGTGCATGTCCAGACAAATGTTCAGCTGTTCCTTGATGCTCTCACCGTCTGTCTGTCAAAACACCTGAAACAACAAATGACCACACCAGCAGCTGCCCCGTGGCTAACCCCCTCTGCTGTGTGTTTGCCGACATGTGCGCACATTCGCAGACACCTGCCAATTGTGTCACTGCTATAAATCCAACAGTGGACCTCGCAAATATTTAATAGCAGATGCATGTGGCTGGCTTAAAGTCCCATCTAGTTAAGCAGACAAATGATGCTTGTAATAGAAGAAGACAGCATGGTAATGAAAGGATTATAAAGTTACATGAGAGTTATTATATAATTTATTAATATATATTGATTATATATTATACAAGACAGTTTATGAATCACTTGAATTTGAGCGCTGCCTTCTTGAAGGTTCAGAAAACATAACTTGTGACTGTTGTATATCTTAATGTGTTGCAGGAGCAAACAGTGTAAAACAACATTACACATGACTGTGTGTGCGTGTATGTGTGTGTGTTTGTGTGTCGTTGAGGAGTATCCTGGTTACAGCTGGACAGGGACAGCGTCACAGTCACCCTGAATGGCTTCTCGATGCACGCACACACATGCACACACACATACTCACATGGTTACCCGAGCTGCTTCGCTATATATAGACCGAGCCTATCAGGCTGCCAGTGCAGGTTAAAAATAGCTCTGCTCCACGCTTTCAAACTGCGTGTCCCTTTCCCCCCCTCTCTCTGTCTATCAGACAAAAACATAGTCCCACCCCCTTTCCCCTGTCTCCCACTTCTCTGCACTTGCGCTGAAGTGTTAGCACCCTCCTCCCAAATCTCTTCAAATCTTCTCCCTCATCACATTCTGCCTGAGAGAGGGGGAGGAGAATGGGGGGCAGGGGTGTTGGATAGGGTAAGGGATACAAGCCGGTGCACCTGCTTGAAATGACGTAAATGCATCTGAAGCGCTGACGGTCAGACGCAAGTTAACACTTAAGATCCAGTATACGGCTGACGAGGTGAAAAGGTTGTTGGAATGACGTTACTGGACCAGTTCTTTTCAAAATGGGGGATTATGGTGGAGACTGAGGAGATCAGGACAGCCAAATGACAGTAAACAGCCATATCTAAATGAAGTTGCAAGTCTTGGAGCATGTAATGCATGTTCCTTCGGTCATCTGGCTCAAAAACGCCAATGTGTGTGTGTGTGTGTCTGTCTGTCTGTCCAAAACATCATGATGCCCAGAGAAAAGATTCTACTGACTCTGATTTCCTCTAGTGCCACCTTCAGGTCAACAGTGCAGTTTGAGAAGTTCTTTTGTTTATAGACCTGCAAAACTGATAGCACTCCCATTGGCTAATTAGTCAGCTTGGCACGTTTAAATGCCAAACCAACACGGTTCACTAAACATACTAACTGTTTTAACAGATTTAGCATGTTAGCATGCTGAGGTTAGCATTTAGCTCACAGCATAGTCCAAAATATAGCCTCACTGGTGTTAGCATGGCCTGTACGCTCTCCTTTGTGGGACATCCTGGTTATTTTACATTGTCTTCCTCTCATGTCAAGTGACAAGTCTTCTTGTCTTGTACACTGACAAGACAACAATGGATGAAAATTGTCCAAACATTTGTGCTGCGGTCCCCCAATTATTGCATCTCACCTAACTTTACAGAACATTTCAGACATGAGTGAATATCATAATGTAACCAGTGAGTGCAAGTCTGATATTACTGTAGTTGTCAACGTTGGCTTTCAGTGTTACTGGTTTATTAAATTATTCTTTTTTGTGAGCATAAGACATGATAATAAGTATTGCATTTATTACAGAGGTCCCAAGCAGGTGAATGAGATGTGTTTCTGTGTGCATTTGTTACTTTGTGTTGCTGTGGCCTTTACATTAGCCCGGTGGCGTTAAACTCAGTATGAGACAGAAGACACCATGTGGCATAGTGTCCTCAATGTTTTGACCCTGCACAGAGTTATGAGACTTAACCTTTTTTCATAGCATGTGTAATATCAACCAGCCACAGCGCCGTCATCTCCATGGCAACATGTCTATCAAAGTTTAATGTTAGGTCGATAAGCTCTGATCGCTCGTCTTTTCTTATTTACTTTCATCCTTTCCCTGTCATTCAGTCTGCTATTTTAATCTGTCATATCAGCCATCATCAAAGGACCCAGGTGACAGGAAGCAGAAAATAATAATAGAGTTCTCGCTCAACCAAACAGCCAATAAGCAGTCATTTCCTGTTTACAAGATATTTTAATTTTAATGAACTCAGACACCTTATGATACACCTCTGTGCAAAAGGGTTGTACAGGACCGGGCTATTGATTGAACAGATCTTTGTGGTGTAAGCATAGTGTTGCAGCAATTATTCTGCAAACTGTCTGCATCCAGTATAGGTAGACTACCCATGTGACTTTAACCAAACCTTTAAAACAAGTTTATTTGAAGACTTCAGACTCCTGTGTGGTGCGAAATTTTTAAGAAAATTTTAGTTTAATAGTTTCCATACTGTATTTGCAAACCATTTCTATTTATTTGAAACATTATTAGGAATACACAAAACTACGATGCATGAATTTGTTGTGGCAGCCTATTTAAACTGCATTGTGTGCAAGATGCTGGAAAGAAAACGCAGAATCAAAAAAAGGCTTTATTCATGGTATCGAGAACTCTGTAACACCACTGCATCATGTGTTTGTTCAACTTGAAGGGAGGAAGTGGTTCAGAAGCCGTGACTTGTGTTTGCAGTAAAATCCATCCTGTAACCAGAGTTAGATAAACATGTTGTGGAAGCGGCGCTGCTGTGTTTTTCATGAATGTAGCTTGGAGGTTAATGGCTGCTCATGCTGACATTGTATTTGCGCGTCCATAGGAAAATGGTCAATCGCTGTCACATCCTGAGTGGAAGCTGAAGCGGAAGTGTGTGTGTGTTTTCTTATCATCAGCACCAAAGTCACCACCAATTTGTTGACTCAGTGGGAAGGAAGACATGCGTACATGTTTGTATTTGTTTGAGTATGAACATCTGCGTGCCTGCGTGGGTGTATGCCCACCTGTTCATCCGTGTACAGGGATGCATGCACATGTGTAGTTGTAGTTCTATGTCAATGCAACGTCTATGTTTACATACACTAACATCCAGATCAGGAAAGGCCTCCACAGGGAACTCTGAGAAACCGGCAAAAACAAATCCTGTTTCCTCATTTTTCAGCTTGTGGTGTGTGTATATGTGTGTGTGTGTGTGTCCATATCCATTACACAAGTAGGTGAGAGGACTAACAATGCTGAATAATAAGCTCACCTGCTTTTTAAAGCAAAACAGCAGGCCAGCTTCCTTACAGGAAGGGTCTACCACTACAGGCTGGAAGGAAAGGAAAACACACTAGACACATATGAAACTATTCACCATGAAGCACTCAAACGCATGCACCGATCACATGCTTATTCATGCACATGTACATGCACATCTACGGAATATCGATTGGTGAAAATGCTCAAATTAATATTAATGCCTGTTGTTGCAGTTGCACCTGCACCATGTTGTGGCTTCAGATGATGAAGAGTCAAACTGTGATTTACAACATCAACAGTTCACATCTCTTCAAGAAGAGCACTAAAAACATTTCTGTTAAAAGAAACAGCTCCCTGTGCCACATCCTGTGCCCATGTTCTGCTACTGACTAGAACAAACCACCATATTTCTTTTTTTAAATGAACACATGGACTGTGAATTGTTAAAGAGCTGGTTGCTACAGTACACCGGTGTCAAGCTGTGCCTCGGGGCAGGAAGCTATCACATATTAAGCTTTACAACAGCGTACGTGTGGGCAGATAGGACCTGCATGGGGCAGATGGAAGTGAATACTCAACAGTAATAAAAGAATAGTTTTATCTGCTGACAAGAAGAGAAAAAATAATAGTACTGAGGTGGTGGTGGATGGAAAATAAGCCAAAAGAGTTGTCACATCCTGCTTTTCTTAATGAGGCACCCTCTGTTGCAGCTTTTTTCCTGCTGGAAAGGAAGTCGGGAGTTGTAGGACAGTCAGAGACAGAAGAGAGATGTAGCTCTGTGTACACAGCAAGATGTAAGTCAGAGGGGAGGACTGCGCTTAAGCCAAGACACATCTCTACAGGCAGCTGAGAGAAAGTACATACACACACACGTGCACACCCTTAATGCAGCCTAAATGGTGGACAAGGAAAAGCTTTTTGAAAGCATATCTGTAAAGATAAGAAACAGGTTATGAATAATTTGCAGCCTCCAGAGGCTTATGCCAGGTGAGGGGGTGGTGACCACAGGAGGCTGAGATCCTGCACGGAGAAAAGAGAAGCACACGGGAGAGAACAGGAGAGGATGAAAATCACGATTACTTGCAAAATGTTGCTGTATTGAGCAATAAAGTATCCATTCTGCAATGTTTATTGTAGAGTATATACGAGGTAAAACATGGAACACATGGGAAGGAAGGTGTGTGTGTGTGTGTGTGTGCATGCGATCAAATCATTCATGTCACACACACATAAATAGAGAGAGAGGCAGGTACGAAGACGCACAACCCACACGCAGTGTTTTTTGTAGTCAGTTACTCAGACAGATGAGCAGGAAGAGGGTCAATTATGGTAGTAATGATCCTGCTATGAATAAACCAGTTGGAGGAAGTAGAGCTCCCATTAGGCTTCCCTCCTCAGGCTATTAATAACCAGAGAACTAATGCCTCCTCCACAATCAATAGACACACCCACTCGGACACTAGGTTAAAGACACACTCCGGGGTTTGATCAGAGAGCGATGCTGATATTGAGAACATATTTTCATCTTTATGTCTTTTATAGTACAAGGCCTGATGGGAATAAAGGACGATATTTGAACTAAGATATTTTGGTCATCTCAGGAGTGTGATGTGAATAAGGAAAAGGGAGAAGCAGGAGGCTTTATATACTTTAACATTGTCGTCTTCAACTGAACATGCATTACACTGAAGAGAAGGTGGATGGCATCACTGTCATCCACCTTCTTTGTCAAGCCAGTAGAGATATGAATTTTGGCCTTTAAGATCGACCCATTTGACTTTCACTCTCCAGGTCAACATCAGAACAAACTCCAATGAACCTGTCATTGTGACGGCAAGATTCTATGGAAACCTGACAAATCCATCTGCTTTCAGTCAATGCTTGTCTGACCCCAGTGTATGGCAGGTGGATGTCCACCTGCAGAACCACTGAATATGCTCGAAGTAATATGCATCACATGTGCAAAATATATGCTTCTCTATAGTATTTGCACATGGCTGCTATAGTATGGCTAATGTTGGGGAAAAAAATGTATTTATGGTAAAGAAACTATTGCTAAGGCATGGATAGTGAAGCCACACCTGGTGAAGTTGAAGCAAAACATGCACATGATGCTTAAAATAATAGGTCATTCACATGTTCTTGTGAAATTGTCAGTGCTTCGGGACTGGTCACATAAGGACGAGCACAGTTAGTTGATGAATCACAGCAGCTGGTGAGCTAACTGCTATGACATGAGCCAGCCAGTGCTAGCAGTAGTCACTGGCATTCGTGGTCACAGCAGCTTTCTGAGCTGGCAAGTTTGTGCCGTGCCAGCCATGCCTCCTTTTATTTAACCCCCTCCAGCAGAGGGGGTTAAATAAAAGCTAATGCTGCAAGCTAATAGGCTGCAATACCTGTTCGTTCTCCCTCTCCTGCTTTCCATTCGCTCAAAGGTCAGCACTGTGGCAGATCAGTGGCAGAAGTTGAGGTCAAAGATTTATGCACATTTAAAATCTGAAAATCTGAAATCATGCCTGTGAAAATGTTTAGCATTAATGCTGATCCTGAGAGTTGCCTTACTTTTATATTTTATAATTAGAAATAAAGTTTTTTTAATGTTTTGTTTGTCTTTCTTTGGATCATGACTTGTAATTTATCTGTGTCAAGTGCTGCTCCATTTTGCAGTGGCATTGTTGATATGTTATACTTGAAGTTTGTCTGTTCCCAGAGTTTCCATTCTTTCATGAGAACATACAGTCCATTACCTTTGGTTGAAAAGTATCTCCACATTGCAGATTGTGACTGTGTCGCCTCAGGAGCAGGAGAGGGCCGCTGATAGAAAATTTCCTGCAACTGGAAAAAAAAAAAGCTGACCGAACACGGACGGTCAAATCCATCAAGCCGATCACCAGAGGTTTGGTTCGCAGTCCTGTCTCACTCAGCTGAAATCAAGAAGACTCCTCCAGGGCTTAGTTGTTATGAGACATCATGGCTTGTCAGATGAAAAGGAAGCGCGACAGATGTGCGGATCAATATGTGATGGTGCGCCTACAAATTGAATTTTTTCAACAAGAGAAAGGCATCACTCTCAATGTGTAGCCACAGATGCAGGCTGGATGGTGATGTCTCTGAGCCTTGTAGGATACATCTTGGACCATGAAAATGGTATTATTGTTATCTGGTTAACTCAATAATCTTCAACATGAAGAACTCTCATCTTTCTGGGCCATGTTTATTATTAGAAGCCGGCAAGTGCATGGTTGTATGGGCTTGACTTTGTGTGAATGACTCGACCCTTAAGCCTACTGAAGTGGGATTGGTTTCCAGAGAGAGGGGGAACGAAATGGCTGTGAGACACAGGACAGACCCTGTGGCATTATCCATCCATCCACCAAGTACTAATCCCTCACCGCCCAGCACGCGTGTGTCACACTATCCGTCAGCTCTTCATGCTCCAAAACAACAAAGGTCTCAGAGAGAAAGAATCAAACAGAACCAGGATCTGTCTTTGATCACAACACATTCAAACAGTGTAATTTAAGACCATCGTGTCTTTCTACAGACAAAAACAAGCCTTAAAGGTGAGTTTTATCAGTTTGCTGCTTGTAGCGTGACATTCAGTCAGGTTTCAAAGCTGTTCACTAATGAGACACTGGCTGTCACCGCCTTGGCACAATGTCCTGCTAACCGTGTGTGTATATAATAGAATTTGTCCATTATGAGCCTGCAGCTGAGGCACATTTGAGAAATTACAAAGAGAAAGAAGAAATTATAAAGCTTCACACACACAAACACACACACGCATGAAAAACAGATTTAAAGACAAATTTGTTTTCACCTTCTGAGTTCAGTTTCTTTAAAGATTGATCTCAGTGCGAGTGGCTATGGTGTTTTTCTCTGTGCGACAGATTAACTGGTGTGCACAGAGGCAGCACAGATCTCTACTCTGACCTTGTTACATCGCAGCTTTTGTTGACTAAATTAACACATTAATAAACTGTAATTTTCCATTTAGTGAAGGGAACATGGATAGATTCTATGCAGATAAACTACAGACTAGTTGTGATCAGAATTTCCTTTATTAATTCTTGATTTTTTTTTATTTAAACACCATTGTCTTCAAAGTAGTCACCTTGTGCAGCAGTGCGCTTCTCCCAGTGCTCCTGTCATGCCTGGCTTGCTCCCTGAAAGCTCCATTATGTGCAGTGTGTGCTGGATCTGGACCTCTTCTGAAACAGCGACCCGTTCAGCTGGAATTTCATTTTGGAGAAGAAGAAGTCACGTTCACCACATGGAGAAAGCAGGGCGGGTGGGGAGTGATGATTGTGTTGTTGCACTGTGCTCCTAACCAGCATAAATAACCAGCATGTCCTATGGAACCGGTGGACCAACCTCCTCTTTGACACTGCAGCTGGTTTTACACAGACATAATCTGCGACATGGAGCTTTGGTTTGATTGAGATTTAGTTGTTTGCTCTCTGCTGAAGTTTGGTCCATGGTAACATTACACAAATATGCACGGGCAGATTTGCTGTAGTCACATAACAGCCAGTAAGTCCAGTCCAGGTGCCATCTGCGCGACGTAATGCGGTATACTACCTCACAACACACAATTCTAGCAAGCAGCTGCTTCTTTGTTGCTACCAAGCTGGTGTGTATTCAGAATAAGCAGACACTTTTCGAAAACATGGAATAGGGTGTAGTGTTATTCTGTGACATAGCTGAATCAAGATCTGTTGTGTCACACGTCAAGCACCTTTTCCCTCTGGACTGCCAGCATGTTATCAGTGTTGGTGCAGACTGGCAGGTTATCGTTGCAGGTAGTTGTAAGGTACAACTTATCTGATTGCGAGCCTTTAAAAGAGCTAATTCACACACAGAATCACTCTTGTCCAAATATAGTGACCATCTGTTTATTGACTTTGTAAAAGGAAACAGGAACTTGTAATGTCAGGCACTGCCAATGAATTGAAATTACGCAGAAATCTGCTCGTGTGTATTGGCACGACACAGGTCTAACAAGAAAGCAGCAGGCAGAGTTCTGAGCGTGGCTAGCAGGCTAACGGAAGCGTTCCATAAGCTAAAATGTATACAGTGCTTAATCAGCCAGTTTACAGTCGTGACCTTCTTTTAGTGTCCTTCCACTAATTTCAGCCAGTGTTCATCCTTCTCTGTTCAGTCTGAATGAAACTCTGCATTAGGAGAACGAATATATCCTTCCCCACTCCTCATAGACATTAATGGAAAATGTCTAATTCCAATAAATTGCATGCTACTTAAACCTGATATTTTGAAACCTGATAGTTGTGAGTGAAACAGAGGCGTCAGAAATAGTTCTCTCTGCTGGAAATTGAACTGAATTGGTCATTGAGTCTATTTCAAAGATGCTTTCCACGCACACATCATGCACATGAGTGTGCAAACATGAGTTCAGCCTGTCCATCAAAGTCGTCCTCACGCTTTGGGCAATTTCTGCAATGGCTTTGTTGTTTTGAGTGAAACATAAAGAGAGTGGGGAAAGCAGCTATAAAATTGATTTTTAATAGGTCTCAGCTCATTACGTTTCTGTGCGTGTGTGTCATGGTGCAGTGGTTGGGGGGTGGGGGCACAAGCCACGGCTGCTGGGGGGATTTAATAGAGCAGCCGTCACACCTGCACACTCACCTCACCAGTGTTTCCCATTTGAAGAGTGATCACTTGGTGTAGACCGATGGAAAACTGCTCCTGAGTTCCAGAAATGACCTTTTTGAATGACTGAACGCATGGGAATGAAGCAAATTGATTTCCACTGGTCACACCTGGCCACAAACCAGTAGACAGGAAGATTGAGGTACAGCAAACCACTACAGGGCTGACCTCATACCAGTCTGTTCTACTATTCAGACGCTTACAGCCAGTGTGAGAGCTCAGACTCACACATAATAGAAAAGTTGATTTAAAAATAGCAGAAGGTTAAAATGAGAAAAGAGAAAAGATGATTTCCCAGCATGAAGGTACAGTTCAGCTGGATCCTGTCTCTAATTTTCAATGTCGCATTTTATTCATTCACTTTTTAACTGTCTGTTGGTCACAGCAGCAAACATTATTAACATTATTATCCCTATGTAGATATCCATTAATCCACAGCATGTTAATAAGCTTTGATTCACCAGTCAAGGATCTGCATGTAGGCCACACAGTGACTGATTAACTCTTTGCATCTCTTGCTGACACCAAAACAAAGTCATCCAGTGATTTCAGCCAGCCATTATCAGCGGCGTTAACAGCACAAGCTCTCAGTGACCACACATCCTTGCCTGGGGCACCTCTTCCGTCTCATCCCTCCATTCCGTCTCATCCTTTATTCAGATATTTCCTCCCATGCATCCCTCCCCCTCCACAGCACTACATCCTGCACTCCCCAGTGACTGCCTATTACGCTGGGAAGCATCCCCCATTTCCTGTCGCTGCTGTATGTGCGTTGTGTATCTGCGTGTCTGTAAAGCCTTGCGAATGTGTTGACCTTAAGCTGTGGTCACAAATGGATATGTACTTCCTGAGTCACACCCGCACATGGTGCGACTGTGCTCTCCCCTCACGTCCACAAACCACAACCCATCCCCACCCCTGCCCGTGTTATTTGCTCTTCAACCCTGCGGCTGCCGTCCTGCTCAGACTGATGCTCAGCAGAGACACCGCCTTCTGTCTTAACCCTGTTTTTATCTTCTTGTATTGCTCCATCCTCTTTGACCCTCCTCCTTTTATAAGCCCTCATGCACTCTCATTCTTCCTTCCTTCCCTCTTTAACCTCTTCACCCTCTGCTACATTCACCCCCCCGCTTCTTTACCTTTCATGCCCATTAAAATCAAATAACCAAGATACTGTTATTGTTATTATTTGTGCCATCATCAAAAGAGCGTTTTTACTAATTTGTGGAACTTCCTGAGGAAATAATATATAACTCTTTGCTGCTAAACGTGGATATTGCTCAGTACATCTTTGCAATCACTGAACTCCAGAGGCTGGTATGCCATGAGCAGGTGGATGCGGATGTGCACTGGTATAAAATTCATGTGGAGCAGAATGAAACTCTATGAAAGTCAGCTATGAATCCCTGTCCCAAGTTACAGTCCTCTTATTGAAGTTCCTTCTCTCTCACATTATTATTATTACTGAGACACAGCGCTAACTAAACTGCAGCATTCATCTGTCACTGAATTTAACTTCTGTGATTGGCCGGTCGCATTGATGAAAGGTACATGGACTGTTCCAGCTTTTAACTATAAGCAGCAACACAGGTAACATTGTGATCTTACACAAGGCAAAGCCAAAGGTTATGGTTGATGCCTGAGTAGCAGGATGCGTCAAGTTTCAGATTCCAAGGTCTGACTGTAGGATTACAAGCCGTGGGTATGCCTGATTTCCACTGATTTCCAGTCAGAGCTGCTCCAGCCAGCTGTGATTCCACAGAATGAGCCACAGCACTTTTCAGAAGCATCCCAAAAGGATCTCTCCACTCTGCTCCACGGAGAATACATGTCCAGGCTGCTTTTGATTGCGGTAAAGCTGCGCAGAACAGATGAGCAGGTCAGACGGTCAGACAGGAGAATGGCAGAGAATGTCCAGTCAACTTTCAAACAGTCCGTACATCAGTGCTGAAATGGACATTTAAATCTGTAGCTACCTTACCCATGGCAGAATCACAAAAACAAAATAAAGCAGTCCTGCAAAACCATGCACATCCACTTAGCATATAGATCAGATGCATAGAGAAACAGTTGGCCTGGCTCTTTTAAAAGTGAATAACATCCATGGATACCATCTCTAAATTTAACTCTAAAAAATTATATAGTCGTTTTCATGGATGTTCCATCACTGATGCATTGGGAGAACTGGACACTGAGCTATCAGTCCATAAGTATGTGCTTTAAAAAGTATTTCATATACGTATTATTTCTAGAATTAGTTATCCATTTCTCCGTCTGCACATCCGGCCTTTATTCTTCATTCATTATTTATTCAAAAGACCAGAAGGACAGATAACTGTCGTGTGTTACCTCTGTAGCCTCCAGGGAGCCCAGGGCATGCTGGGAACATCCTGTGTGCATGGCCAGAGCTACAGCTGATCTCTGGACTGCTGTGTTAACCGCTGAGACGACATTTACACACACACACGAACATACGCACACACAAATGCTATGCATGTCCTGTCTCACAGTCTGGACAAGTCATCTTACAGGGCTGTTAACTTGTATACGGCACATGTCGTATGGAGAGCATTGACATGCCCAACAAAGCCTAATGTGATGCAATCAATACCTTCAATGTTACACTGTCAAGGTTACAGGGAAGGAACAGCACATGTTCAGTCCATGTGTGGAGGATGAGAGCTGTGTCTTCAACTGTGTCATCATGATTCATCATGAGAAAATTGATTATCATTTATTAGCAAGAACGGAAAATGTGTTCTATGTCATGGTAGGTGTTTTCCTGAAATGGTTACAAGCAGGGGTAGATGCAGGATTTATGTAAGGATTAGACACTTTATACTAAGTAAAGGTATTGTTACTTGTATGGTGATTAGTAATATATGATGGTGCTGTTAAATGGAAGTCCCCCTTTAAGCTACAGTTGCAGGAAGTGTCCATCCAGCATCCATCATCAAACCGCTGAGCATGTTCAAACCAACCCACCTCTGCTTGAGCTGCTGCTGCTGCACCTGCTTCTTTTGTTCCATTCTCACACCAGGCTTTTCCCCGTCACTTTTGTTTTTTCTCTGTCACAGTAGCCACTTGAAATGTAGCAATGTACAATACATGTGATCAAGAGTGCACGGAAAACATCTTTGTTGACAGTAAATGTCATTTGTACACTTGGAAGGGTGGAAATGCATATGCGCTGGAATACGGGGTCGGTTTGAAGTGGAATTCATGGGTTATGACATCAGAAATATGACACTTATTCCACATATCATTGACAATTCAGTCAGAGTTAATACTTGAGTAGTCAGTCAGATCCACCTGGCTTCTGTGGCACTGCTCGCTGATCCACCTGCAGCTACAGTCTTGTGGTTATACAAGACTTTATACAAGTCTAATAGATTATCTGTGGATCATCTGTAACAGGGGGCCAGAAACAAACAGCTTTTGTGTTGTATTGTTAAGATGCAGTAGAGACCAGCATCCGATGTTTCCTGATTAAACTGGCTGCACAAAGTGTCACTCTGCCTGCAAAATTCAGATTATGAAAAATTCTAAAAAACATTTAATTAAAAAGTAAAAGTAAAAATGCATTAAAAGCCATTCTTTTAGGATATATTTTTAATTTTATTTTAAGTTTTGTTTGTTATAAACATCTGGTGAGCCAATTTTGGGTGCAGGCGCCCAATCTGGCCAGCTCTGATCTATGACAATGTATGATATGTTATGTAATCTGTCTGGTCCTGTCGCATTGCTGTGAAAACAAAGATATTGTCATTTTTATGTGAGAGATAATGAAGCTTTCTCTGCTCACAGAAGTGCTCAAGGACATGTGTCTGACATGGCAACACAAAGCAAGTTGTGCTAATATTCAGCATGAACAATTCGCTGTGAGCTCAGTGCTCGGAACAGCAACAAGTCGGCTACATAACGGGGTAAGAGAGATAAGGAGAATGTGCGTTCATGTGTAGCTTCGTGTGAGCGCCTATACACTGTGAATGATTACGCAGGAGAATCTGTGCTGACGCCAGTGAGTGTGCTGCTGATGCAGAGGCTGGGCAGCCAGTAGGCAAGAAGAGCCAGCTCCTCCATTCAGCGCTCTTCTTCTATTTCCCTTTATTCTCTGTTGTGAGGCAGCAATGGCTTGGAAATCACTCCTCAGCAGAGAGTGAGAGGAGAGAGTCATAGGTAAAAGCTAGCGAGGTATATGATGTACAAAGGCAGAGAAGCGGAGAGCGAGGGAGACACATTTGGCTTTGAGAGGCAGTGATGAGGCAGACACCCCCTCCCCTGCCTCCCTAATTCATGCTGAACGTGATAGTCATTCAGATCTGAGTCTCTACGTGTATCAGAGAATCATCCGCAGTGGGAGAGAGAGAGAAGTGGAAAAGAGATGGAGAGCACAAACCTAGAAAATGCTAGAATTAGGGGTAATAGATTCAGCAGTTAAAGAGCTAATGCAGTGCTTCTGTGCTAACCCTTACACACCGACATTGATTGGCACTCCTTCCCTTACACTGGTATCATGACAGATTTTCATGGAATGATTAATAAATCATTACACACGGACATTGACGTGTACCAGCTTCATCTGTAGAAGCCAGGGTCACTGAGTTTGTCCCTTGGGATGTAATTCCTGCCCAGCAACCCTCTCTGTCAAGACCCAGCCCTGCTCAGGCACTCTGTCTGTTACATTATATCCTTCACCCAGTTCACTGGCATTCACAGCGGGCAAAGATGAACAAGGAAGTAGGGCAGGGATTAGAGATGGGTTACGAACCCATCTCACTTCCAATCACCACTTCCAATCACCCCAAGCATTCCAGACCTTCCCCTGGCAGTGACGATGCAGAGGAGGAAACGCTGCTTGAAATGGTCCACTACACATTCATTAAGATGTTAAAAGATATATGATATTTCAAAAAGCCCCGTCTCCTTAACATCACATTGATAACTGACGATTTCAGAACATTTCCTTATGTTGACCAGCTGTGTCAGTGGCCTTCCCTTAACCATAGTTTATTTTCCATAACCGCAGTCTCTTCTTACCCTGTACCATCATTGCTGTTGCATCCACATCAGCTGCTGCCCACATCTGTTAGCATTTCTTTATTTTCTGTTATTTTAACACACATTTCTCCAAAGAAATGACACTGCAGTGTCAGCTCACGTGCTGCTTTTATTTGCATGTACCATTACCTTTCTACTGATTCCACCGGTCTCCTCTGGTAACAGAGGGAGAGAGGGTCATGTTAGTGAGTGGAAGAAGCCAACAGGAAAGATGGGTCAGACTCGAGTTTAGTTTTTTAAAAAAATCTTTGTTTGGATATGTTGTGTATATGTCTGCCATAAGTATTTTTAATAGACAATGTGTTTAGAGTGGTTGTTGTTTCTGGTCAGTTTCCCCTTGTGTCTTTGAGGGAATAGCCTTGAACAAGCTCCACAGGATCTTGCATGAATGGGGACTGACAATGTTATGTCTTAGGTGGCAATATGAGAATGACATGTAAACCAGAAATTAAGCATAAGTAACAGAAACAGAAAACTTCTAATCACTGTTTGTTTTGTATCTGTGACAATAAACAGTAGAAAGAACCTTCACCACTTCCACATGTCCTTCCCTGGGCAAACACATTGGAGCCTCTACCAGCCTTCACAACTTTTCATAACTGCACCGCCAGTTGCTTCTCAAATGTCATTCACAGCTTTCTCAGTTACAGGAAGTAAAAGTCTTTCCATGAGGAAGCAGGTTCCGTCTGAACACGACACAACCAGCCTGGCTTCTTAAGGAAAATGTTTCTCTGGCTAGTTCATGTAAACAGAACATGTGATTCTAGCATGTAAAACTGTTTAAGAGAGATTTATGGAGCCTATTTTAATTTTTTTCAGCGGTAATCTATAAATAAGGAGAATTGAGAGAGCAGCTTTGCAGCATGTGTGATGGCAGCATGGGGGAAGCACCCTGGATACAGCAGCCCTAGAGGTCACCAAGCTGATCCCTGAACCTTAACCCCTTGGTCCATAACTACCTATGGTCATGCACATCCTCCTTATAGGGCACTTAAGTAATTTTCTTAATTTGGTTCTGAGGAAGATAATGAGGATTTAATCGTGGGCTGACCCCTCCCCCGCAGGCCGGTCCTTACCCACACACATTCACACACCCTGACAGATCGTGGTCTCTGGAGACACATGAGGAGAGGCAGAGCAGAGCAGGTCTGGAATTCACTGATTATCTCCAGATTTCCCCAGAGGGCTTACGGCTTGAGAATGTCTTTAAAGTTCCTATTTTCAACAAGAGATGTTATACCTAAATAGAAATGTGATTGTTGTTTCTGTGTCGGCCCTTAAAAGGACATAATTTGATTCATGTATGAAACGTAAGGCTTTTTCATGGGAGTTTGCTGTTGGCTGGTGTTTTGAGTTTTCAGTACATAGTGGCTCTGGGTGAAAATACAAGATGCTAACACTCATTCTTTTTTGTAGGATAAAGGATAAAACACATGACATCAGCTTTTAATGAATCTGAACACATCTCACTATTGTCCGATTACAGTATATTCATGAGTGCACAGAGCAAAGGCTCTTGTGCAATTCGATAAAGACACACAAACGTCCAGGCAATTTGACACTGAGCTTTGAGTTGACCTCAGTGTCATTTCTTTGTGAAGACGGAGAAGAAAATTGGGATGCAGGGCAGCATCAGTAAGTGACAAGACCGAGCCTGAGCTGAGTCCCTCTGCAGCTCAGTCCAACCTTGTTTTCTATTATCTTGCCCTCGGCCAGCCAGTTTCACAAGGTATACTATTTAGTCTCAACATAGCCAGCCTTTGGCTTTGCTATCCTTAGAGTTGCTCCATGCCGCTGTCATGGCTAAAAAGCTAGTTAGCTCATCAGTTTGGTTGAGACTAAAATATCACCTATTTGATGGATGGCACAATATTTTTATTCACAGGTTCACTGTCCTTAGAAGTCCCAATGATTCTTAATGCTCATCCTGTCCTCCAATGCCACTTTGCTATAAAGAAAGTCTGCATATATAAGCAAAAATGAATTTAATAGAGTAAAAAAACATTACTACAGTCAGATCTGCTCATGCCATTATGATGCCTTTCCTTCCTTCCGTCCTTAGTCCTGACTGTCGTCACCTCTGCATCTCTGCTGCCTTTCCTCACTCTGTGTCTCTGCGTTATTCAGGTCAGAACTGAAATATTAGAAACAAATGGGCTTCACATATTTACAGTTCACATTTATAGAAAACGTGCGGAAAAAAATCTATTTCCCTAAAGATTTTGTACATATACACAATAGCACCCATCACTGCGGGTGAGCACCATCCCTTGCATGGCTTCCCCCATCATTTCACTCCTCTCCCTTAGCTGTGATCTGATTGGCTGCTGGATGGGTGAGGCTCACTGCAGATGCAGAAACGAGGGGAGGGGGAAGCACCAAGAAGAGCCAACCACCCACCTACATACGCACACGTACACACACACAAAGGGAATCCCTTCTTTTCGCTGTTTACCGCACACCCCGTTTTCAGTTACACACCATTAAATTATTCACAGCACAACCAAGTTTGGATGTGGAGGCTAGACTTGATATGATGAGGTAGGTTTGGGTATCTCCTCGCTGTTTGTTGAGAGTCTCACCTCATTTTACTTCTGCTCAGAGCCGTTTGGGAGGCTATGCATCTGCCAAAGTGAGGTTCCCATCAGTGTGTTATTAATAGGGCAGTCCCAGGTTTAGCACTGATGGTTATGCATAGTTATGCGTAACAGGGTAAGGGGACCTGCACTGGGGTGCAGCTGTCGAATGCACACAGTGGGTCAGGTTTCACTACTGATGTACATGTGTGTCTGTGTTTGTGTGTGACAGCACCACAGCTGACATGAGGGAGCCCCCAGCGGACTGAGAGAAGCCCGTCAGGAAGTATCTCCAATTTGTGCGTTTTGAGTGAGTGCGTCTGTGTCTGTATGCGTGGAGACTAAAGACTAAAGAGCTGTGTGTCAACTGCGAGAGTTCATGTAGTTTCATTAATAGAAAAAAGAAATTAAAGATTAAAAAAAGACATATCAAGCAGTTGCAAAGTTATCATTCAATTATTATACCTTTTTTTGTTATTTGTATTTATTTTGGCCTGTGTCAGCAAAACACAGCAGTGATGTGAATATTTACAGTTAGCCTGTTGGTGGAAAGGCCAACTGTACTGCAGCCTTTCTAATAATAACTGAGCTAATATGAATGGAGAAGTCCATATATGGAGAGGAAGCTATGGAGGCAGGGACCTGTGGACCTGCCCAGCGGTCACAGATGACATCAGTGTCAAGCTGACCCACCACTAAAAAGGCCTGGACACTCTCACTCCCTCTCTGCATACCCTCTCCCCATCTTCCCTCATCTGCTGCATGCATGAGCTGCATGCTGATCTACGTCATTTCCAAAGGTCTGACTGTCAGCAGCTCTGGGAGAGAGAGTCACAAGGGTGCATTATGGCCTGGCCGGCTCTGCATGGTGCAGTAAACTGTAAAGAGCCCACAGCGTGCACAGCAAATGTTACCACATGGA
Organism: Datnioides undecimradiatus; assembly: GCA_008933995.1. Taxonomy (NCBI): domain Eukaryota; kingdom Metazoa; phylum Chordata; class Actinopteri; order Lobotiformes; family Datnioididae; genus Datnioides; species Datnioides undecimradiatus. The sequence continues at coordinate 293,491 of WARS01002947.1, read as the reverse complement.
ATGTGAGGAGTGATGAGGACCAGTGTGAGAGACTCGTGGATCCTGTCAGCTCTGATAAGATCATGTGAGACATTCTGGCTCCAAGTGTCTAGTTTTAGGCCAGACGATTACAATGATATGTGTGTGTGCGTGTGTGTTGCCATGGGATTCTTAATCAGGTGACAGTAGCAAAACCATCAATTAGATAAGCGTAATGATCAGCTGATTCCTTTTGGAAGGAGGTGTGTTCCTTCTTCCTAGACTTCAGTTTACATTCTCCGATCTTCTGCAAATTCCACATGTTTGATGAGAGTCCTGGCCTGGAAACATGCACATATCTATCAGGACTCTTTGTCATTTGGCTATCTACCAACAACAGGAAGTAAACTCATTTGATTTGCACATTTTACTTTAACCTCACATATACTTCGTGAATGTTCTCAAGTGTGCAGGGGCAAGAGGGATCCAAGAATGTTGATCCTGACACCCTTTCTCTCCAGTCCACCAGAAAGGACCTCCCCCAGTCCTAACATGATCCTGCCCACATCCTGTGTCATCTGCACACTGACCTGGGAGGTGGAAACCACAGTTAGAGAGACTCAGTGTGATAAGCCCACAAAAGTGCCTCTTCATTGTGAACATGGTTCACTCTCTGGTTCTTCAGTGGGGATGGACCTCTTTTTCTCCTTGAGCTTGAGTTTAAGTCCACTTCCTCACTGTATGCACCCAGGACAGTGCCTCTTATTGCTCCCTGCAGGGTTGCTCCATCCTCCAGCCAATCCTGGTCAGCCTTGGTCCCACTGGGTTCCTACCCTCGGATGAGGATACAACATAGTCATCCTGACTATTTGCCTCAAGACTTGGTGGAAGTCCTGTGCCACCTTGTTCAAGACTGCAGCCTACAACAAACCAGGCAGAGATTGAGACATGTTAGGAGTGCTATATTACTGCACAAGTTGACTACTCTGAAGGCACGATGGCCGAATTGGCAAGTCAAATTATTGCCACCATAATTTGTCATGTACAACATCAATAAATGGATAAGAAAGTGGAAATAATGATTCCTGAATGTAGATATGAGAGTGAAGTAATTTTAAACCATTAATATAAACTGCATAGAATATTTTTCATTGTCATCTATTTAGGATTATTTCTGCATCCCACTCAGACATAACAGGAGATGTAAACTCCTCCACTGTGTGGTCTGCGTTACATATCCGTGCCATAGTTGCTAAGAAAGTCTTCTGATGCGTGGGCATGAAAGCACACACTCACACACACACACGCACACCTGTCTGTTCTGTTTCTATGGCTACCTGGATTTTCTATTAACCCTTCCCTTGAAAGATCATGGTAGGTTCATAATCATATAGACAGGCAATTATGTGTTTTCATGTGAATGCATTGGGGATCATCAGCATGAGCAAACACATTATGAAGTATATCGCTGATGAACATGAAATGAATAGTATACACTATTCCTCCTGAGAGAACAAACATCCCTCTGAAATCATTTGAAGCACTGAGTAAACTTTGCACAGTGTTAATTGTGTTTGATGTAGCTTCAGAGTCAAACATCATCAAACGCCTTTGCCTTTTATCAAATCTGCTCTGAGCTCCTTTTATATTTAAACAAATCGTCCGACCTTAATCTGCCCTCCCCCTCTCCTCGACCTGTTCTTTTCTTCTACATTTATATTCTTAAGGTTGATGTAAATTTATTCTCCCTACTTCTTTTTATTAGGGCGGGAGAATCAGTTACAGGTACACAGGACTGCAGTCTAGATGATTTAAGCCAAACCTAGGCAAGGCTGACAACTATGGATCGACTATGAATCGAGACTGAGTCAAAAACACATCTCTGCGGTAATTTGACAACAAACTCACCACAAAGTTGATACAACCCTCAACATTTTATGAATCCAGAGAGTGGCCATGCTTGAATTCAGGGCCAGCTCAAGTCATTATTTAACCTGCTCCTCTCTCCTCCTCCCCACCCTGCCCTTGTGCTCCAGAGAGCAGAAACAAGGTTTAACAATATGCCTAATTTATTATTCAATTATAATTAATGTCAGGAAAGGATGATAGATCTATCGTTAGGGTAACAAGGGCAAGTCAGGAGAAGATACTGCTTGGTGGGGATTAGGGTTTTTTCTAAATAATTTGGTCAATAACGTGATAAATTTTTACATTTTCTATTATTTCCTGTGTTTCTTCATGGTGGTCAGGAGGAAGAATGCCAGCTCTTCAGTGGCACACATTCAGAGTGGGTGCTTCATGAAGGTTCAGACCAAGACCTCATGTTGAAGGACCAGCTCCTAAAACACATAACCTCCCATCCCCCTCAGACACCAGTCCCCAAGGATGCTTCCAAACAGCGGTGTGCTCTTCATATAAAGCGTGTCTCGTGCCCAACGCACACTATCACACGCATTAAAACTTAGACCACATGCTCATCAGGCAACAGGGAGATAGAAACTGATTTGATTTGATTTGTCAGTCACCACTCGTAGAAAACCATCTTTGTCACAGGTCGTTTCATGATGAATGGCTTGAATATAAGCAGCTATGTGTGTAAACAGACATAGATTACAATTAGTTAATTAAGGACAAGGACGTGTTAGCAACATTACCCTGTATAGATCAATATCATGTTATAATGAAAAGAGTTTGGTCTAAAACAAGATGATTTGCACAATATCTCGGTTTTTATTACATACCCATTTCCCACATTATATGAGTGGATTCCCAATGACGTGTACTCCCACTGTGCACTTGCAGTGAGTTATCATCACAGTGGTCTAACACATGGCCTTGCCCCAACCAGCTGATCAATAAGAAATGATGCGACCTTCAGAGGGATGGACTCATGGCCCATGCATTTTAAAAGTCTTCTTACACACACAGAGGAACTGACTGCAGTAATTTAATTCACAGAGATGTTTTTTGCTGTACTTTAGCTTTTTAAAATGCTGGCATGAGCGGAACTTCAAACAGAGTAGGAGAAGCAAGACATGAAAGCTGCATTTTTGGAGCAGGCACTGTCACATGGTCTTCATGCTTTGTGTTGTTAATGCTGCTGTTTTTAACTATTCTCACCTTTCATTCAAACTCCCAGGTGAACCACATTACCTACAATGCACCTCAACCTCAACCTCTCATTATTTTTTTAGAGATTTGGGTGTATTATGCGAGCTGTAGCCTTCATTTCACATGAAAGTGCTGTCAAGGCACTCTTGAACTGTTAAAGTGATTGTATCAATATATTATATTACAACACTGAAAAGTTTAAAAGGAAACGCAGCTACAGATTGAGACAGAAGACTGAGACTGACCTTGCGAGATCTGGGTATCTGGGTTAGTGTTGAAGTCGGTCAGTTGACAGTCCGGTGCTACTGTCTGGTCATTGTGTGCAACATTTCTGAGCCAGTGCTGGCAGTGAAGAGGGGAACATAAAAACTAGGCCAAGGAGGAACCAAAAGATATTATATTGCACAGACGAAGCCAGCAGTGTGGTTTCTGGGACTGATCCAGGAATTTATTACTTAATGTGCAAACCTTCGCTGTCAAATTATGCAACAAATTACACAAAGGCCACACATTTGTTTCAACGTTGATTGCAGTTGTATGTTTTTAAATCAAACAAATATAGATTATAAGGCCTAGTTCAGTGTTTTTCATTCTTTGTGCTTTTGATATTGATACATCACCCCAGAGAAGGAGTTCACTGCTAGTTCTGGTGCATTACAGCTTGTAGACACTGCAGATAATGTAACACTGGAGTCCACTGAGGTCTCAACCCTTTCACCTCAGAACTGTCAGGCTGCATTGTGCCCAATTTGAACAATACTTCTGAAGCAATACAGGAAACTCAAATATCTTCAATAGCCACTGGTCTGCTATCACTAGGGACAGAAAAGAAACTTCAAAAAGTCATGACCCACAAATGTTTTGTCCACAGGGGCAGAACACGATCGAGCATCAGTATATGGCCCAATCAGCAGTTGCCATACAACCACTTAAACTTAAAGGAAACAACTCAAACCTTTCAGACAGCTAAGTGGCCGGAAAAGCCTACAGCGATTTAAAATTCACTGGTACTTTCAATCATGACAGGAGCGGCATAGTGTGTGGTTACACACACATGATTGGTGCTGAATGAGCAGTTTGTATGTGTGCTCTTATACAGCAGTGCTAGGTTTAGCCTGAGGCTAAGTGGTCAGGGCCCAGTCGGTTCAACAGACCCCTTTGTCGATAGGTTTAGTGTAGGGTAAGCTTTATAAAGAGATACCAGCTGAAAAAATTCAGAATCTGCAGGCAAGGGGGGAGATTTTGGTATTGGAACCATTCTGGTCTCAGATCGTAGTCCTGACTGCTTCGACCAATCACATTTGAGTGGGCTTGAGTTGGAAGCAGAATAAGAGACCGAATACATCAGCTAAAATGAAATCTCACCACCTACCCATCACCAGACAATGATTTTGCATATTATTATTATTATTATTATTATTATTATTATTATTATTATTACTATATATTAAGTGATTTTTATATACCGATATCTGTTTATAGAGATCAGCCCAAATGCTATCTGGACTGAAAGTATTCAATCTGAAAGTGCTATTTTGACTGTAAAGGTGTGGATATCCACTGGATACACTGGAGGCCCTGAAACACTGGTCATTGTCCCCAGAGGCTGAATCATCATCAAACAATGGTTTTTGAGATGTATATTGCGGAAATATCACATCAGTAAAATTACTTAGGCTTGGATGTATTTCAGATACATTGGGATCAAGTTTGGAGGGATCTTTCAATGCATGGACAACAGATACTGTACGATAAAGACTAAAGACACTGTTTGACTGGGTTCCTGAAAGTGATTCATACATGTCATTTTTCTGTAATGACATCCATAATCACTTCTGTTTGCAACTAATATTTTAGTGTATTTCTGCTCAAAATGAGTAAAGTAACACAATACATATTACAATGATATTTATTATTTATATAAGTAATAGTTCATGCTGTATTAACTTTTATTTATATAGTGTGTATTCACCGGTCTTGTCTCTGTATATAAAATACTAATGCTTCTCCATTTTTAAAACTTCTTCTTTATTTTGTGTTAAAGGTAAAATATTTTATTCATATTCATATTTGTGGAGCACTTTGCAATAGTGTAAATTCATTTATCTAACATTAGGTAGATGTTGGTTTCTCTCTGCCTGTCTGTCTTTCATTCACACACAAAGCCACCACCCACCCCCCACCTCAAGCCCCCAGCAAGACCCCCAGACATTGTTATGGCCATCGAGAAGGCGGGCCATGCACGCACACTCGCGGGGTTCAACGAGGGCGTTTTAAGGAGGGGTGCATGGGGGGCTGATGTGAAACAGTTTAGGCGCCATGTGGGGAGAGTGAGGAGGCTTGTTCTCTGTGGAACATATCTGAGGGGTATATTCCTCGAGTGCAGGCAATGAGGTGTGCATGTGTGTGTTTCTTGCCTGGTCGGCAGCAGCATCCTTAGAGAGCTTGTTGACTTACTGCTGCAGTGTTAACAAGGTGGGCACCCATCAGCTGTAACCTACCAGCTAGAGGTGGAAGGGGAGGTCACAGTGCAAAGGCACACTGGTGTGCGCGAGTCAAAGTGTTTGTCCTAGCTGCTTTCATTTAGACACACAGGCTCCTCTTGTTTCCTCCTCTTCATCACATTTCCCAAACACACCCCAACTCACACACAGTCTTCCTCTTTCTTACCTTCCCAAGCCCCACTAATTCTCCATCGTCTATGCAACCGCTGAAGTGTATCCATACGCACATATGCATAGACACACACTGGGACACCCCCACCATCAACATACAAAAACACACACAGTGCTCTCATTTCATTACTCAATCCCTCAGCTCATTACCACATGCGGATTATCTATCAGAGGCTACATGACGGAGAGCGGGTCTGAGATGGGGCGCGGTGTGGAAACAACAGCAGCGCCACCATCATCATTAGCATGCCACTCAGGCGAGAGAAACATGGGCACGTGTCTTTGGTTCTGTCCTATAGATTTTCATTTTACATGTACACATATTAATACTTAGTAACACTGATCCCAATTACTGAGTCGTAAATTCATGAAGTAATGCATAAATGCATGAAAAATCAATGAGGCAGGCAACAAGAAATTAATCTTTAACAGATTTTTAAAACATGTTATCTTTGATTAGTTGAGATAGTGTAATTGGATTTATTGCACAAGTGGGATTACTTTCTGCTGTGGCTGTTTCTAAGAAATGTATAATTATAAATATAAATAAGTGAATAATTGTGTTCATTGAGAATAATAAAATAAATAATAGACGAATCATTGCAGCCTGCTTAAAATTCTATTTTACATATATACATATATATACATATATATATGTTTTGTTTTGTTTTCAAAACCAACCTTCTTATCCAAAACAAAATGCACTGTAGAATCAATGTTGTTTTGTTTATCTGTGATTCCTTCGCTGCCTTCTTCATTTTGCGTTGCTCACCACAACTGTTGTTGGGTCTTTGCTATTCCTATATTTGAATATTTAAAAATGTAAATAAAGTGCTGGTAATGACTTGGACCTGGGGCCTAAGTGTGGTCCACATTAAATTCAGTGTAATCAGTGTGGGTAGGATATCATTTTGCTGCTGCCTAAATATGTGCAATCACATAACAACCACGGGGAAAAAAAGTGTGTTTTTCATTAAAAGTCTGTTTTGGTCTGTTCAGCTTAGATAATTCATGAAGACGCAGAACTGACATGACTCCATAAAACTCATCTCCACCTTTATTCATACCTAAACCTGCAGTTAAGATTTACTGCTAATTCGACTGAAAACATGTTTACTATCCATTGTCTGTTTCTGAGCGTGAGGAGTTTTCTTGTGTGAACCACCCCATAAAGAGAGCTCATCCCCAGGGTCATCACACCCCTCTCCCTCCTTCAAAGCTGTGTAAGACACAGCACTGAGGTTAAACTGCTCCTTTTCTTCTCCCACTCCTTCTTGAGCCTTTCCTTTGCTCCTCATTTCTACTTGTTCTTAACTAAGATCTCCTGCAGTAAAACCAAAGTTTCTCCCCTCTTTCGTTTCCTCATTTTCCCCCCTCCCACATTTCTAGGGGTCACCCGGTGACCTTGTCCCTTTCACCCGTATTGTGCCCTAAACTGATTGTTCTGTGGCCCGTCCCTCTGTCAGCATGCTCCTCTAAAGATTTAATTTATTTCGCTAACTAGAACGGCGGCAAACAGGCCTCCATCTGGGTTAAGCGCTTCACTCACACATTGTTACAAGTTAGTGCGGTCAGTTGAGTGATCTGTGACCCGTACACTATGGACCTGTTTTCCTTTCACCGCCTTAGCTCTGCTGCTGCTGACCATGGGTGGCACACACACCCACAGCCACACACACAGACCATTCACTCATCATACACTTGCATATGTCTCTACTGGATGTACTGTCTATCTCTTTAGATAATCACAGGCTCCACAGATGTATGCAGTTGCATCGCTGGATGCACACCGAGCTCACGTAGAGAGGTGTGTTCAGATGTAATATGAATTCTTTTAACCTGGATAATTTTGTGCAGTTTGTGCACAAGTGCCACAAACATTTACCATTTAATCTGTATATTACACATCAACCATCTGTATGCAGAGTGTGACTGTGACAATTCAAATTCTTACCAGCTCCTATTTTCTTATTTTCTCTCGTCTGGATGTTGCACATGAGGTTGAGTCAGATTGCCTCAGGACAAGCCACAATTTGTAATGTTAGACAAATTAAGTTTCCCTCTAGACTCTACAGTTGCCTTTGCATAACACCCAAACATACCATGAACTGGATGACTGAGAATCTGACCTGCAAACAGATCGACACGTCCTCCTTTCCTCCAATGAATCACAGGTCAGACCAATCCTGCTGTCAGATCTGCAGTGTAATGAACTTGGCAATATATTTTTTATTTTTCATTGAATATTGATTTGGAATTAAGATTTGGAAGGTTTAGCCAACTAAAAGTGTTCCATTTGTCAAAAATCACACAGGTTTGAACAATCTGTCAGGTTTTCCTTCCCACACGCAGAGAACTGCCACGTTCCCCCATGTGACAGGGGAACCCACTCACCACAGTGTTGCATGAAGAGTTCAAACTTCACGTGGCACCGTCAGAACCCATCATTGAGAGCCAGTTGCTGTGAAACAAGATTGGAGACTGAAGTGGCGGGAATCCTGTGATGCAGAGAGGGGCGGGTGGAAGGGGAGCTGGAGACAGAGATGAGAGGCAGTACCTCTGACAGATGGAGAGACCAGGGTGACACAGAGATTGAGGAGGAGAGTGAGTTAGATAAAGAGAATAAAAGGGAGTGTGTGGAACGAAGACAAGAGGAAAAAAGAAACAAATGAGCTGAGCTGCTAAAAACAGTTGAAGCAAAAGCCTTGTGACATGTAACAGAGTGAGATCAGGGAAAAGGAGATTCTCTATGTCCTGAGAGGATACAAGGTGTTTGAATATGGTTTCAGTATGTACAGTGTCATAATGCAGTGACAGAGTTTCTGAGCTGAGACCGAGCAATATTGCTTGAATGTTGTGTCAGATGCCATCAACTCCTCTGCCTCTGTGCCTCAGACCCTGCCCTTTGCCATCCAGGACGTTGGTGAGTCTAACAAGCCAATACCCTGTTTCTTCCACAGCCCATGTGCCACTCAGTTCATCTCTCCTCACACTACTTCTGCTGGTTTTGAGGGGTTTCTACAACAGAAGATAGTTGGCAGGAGAACGGCCCCTGAAGCTTGCAAGATAAAGACAGGTTGTTCCTTCCACTCTTCAAAATCTGCTGTTCTATGGGGCTTCAAATGGTCCTACAAGGTCACTCTAACTCCCCCTTTCCTGCCTCTCCATTACTCACCCACTCTTTGGTCTCATTTTACAAGTTAAAAAGCATGGAGGGCTAACTCCATGCTGATACCCACCAAACACCAGTTCCTCCATATTTGACCCTGGCATTCAACATATAAAACAGTAAGTCCTGCATTTCAGAATTTCACCATGGTGTTCTACTTGAAGCAAACCAAAACTCAATCAATCTGATCAGCTTACACTCCTCTTTAACATCTGAGTCCAGTCAATGCTGAATCCCTTTTAGACATTTTTATAACTAACAATAACAATTCCAGAATAAATGATTTGAACATATTATGTTGATGGTGTGGTAAGTTCTAGTAAATTGAAGCCATTAGCAAAATTTTAGTTTTCTATATTCAACTTGTGTGTTGTGTAAAGGAGATTTTTATACAAATGTTAAAAAAAAGAAAGAATGTCATAATTTTAAAATGTCATAAGCACAATGAACAGTTACAAATGACAAATGACCTGCTCCAGGGTGGGCCCCAGGAATCCTGTCTGGTTTTATGGATAGTTTTGGGGGGGGGGGTTTATTGTACATTGTCAAAAAAATTGGATGTAAAGACCTCAAAGGGTTTTTTTTATGCTTATGGAAAATGGAAAGAACAGTGTGAAGTGTGCAGTGCATTCGCCAGTTGATTTACAAGGAGATTATTGTGGAGGTCTGGTATGAGGAAATGTCTCAGTATATTCCTGAAAGCTAAACAGTAATTAACGGGGGTTCACTGTTTGACCTTCCAGTGTGTTTGCTAAATCAAAAAATAACATTATTAAATTAACCCTTCAAAAAGCATGAAATATAGATGTATACAGAGCTGGAGTTTTGGCACTCAACACATTCTTCAAATGGCCATGAACAAATGGGCCCTTAATCCTAACAGGAAGTGAGAGGTGCTTTCGATCTAATGCCAGCCATCAGCCACAGAAGAGGGCTTCAGCCTGTGATCCAATGATTGATGAGGGCCTTAATGGGGCACTACAGCAACGAAAGCCAGAGAGGAAATACCCCCTATCTCACAACCACTCTTTAGCAACAAGTGTAGGCCTAAATGGTTGTTATAACGCTGTGAAGACAACGTCCTGGTGTGTGCGTGTTTGTGCGTGTGTGTGCACACGTGTGCTTACAAGCGCTTGTTTGCAGTTGTGTACGAAGGAGCATGTCTTTCTGTCTATGTGTGCGTGTGCATGCCCATTGTTATTGCTTCAAGTGTGCAAATGTGTTTACGTGTGTGTTCATGAATGTGTAGATGCAGATATGAAACTTCCTCACACCAACCTACTAATGGGAGCATATATTCGATAAGAGACACTTACACCACTCAGCCAGACGATAATGCAAACACAAATCCATCCTCTTGGTGTTTCTATTCCAAGATGGCCTGCTTTCTTGGAAAGCTAAAAGGAGCATTAGCAGATGGTCTGTGTATTTTAGTGGCGTTTTTCCCGAAGGAACAGGTTATTTATTCTCTATGTAACTAGATAGCAGGGAGGGAGCAAGAGAGGAGCAGACGGGATGATTTTAATGTGCAAATTATCCATATCCCCCAGAACAACAAGATTAAAGTGCAAATGAACTCGTCTGTGTGTCCTTCTCACCTAAACTGAACTGCTGCTGTATAGACACTTTAACACAGTGTATCAAAAAGTATTAACGCACAGTGTGACACAGTTTCAACAGAAGTTAATGAATATTGCCTCTCAGTCATGCATCATCTTTTTTACTGTTTCTCCTCATCACGACCAACAAGGTAAAGTGTGCAATGTGAATCATGTAAATAAAGTAACAGAGAATTGCCTTTGAAGTCAAATAAGAAAGAAGCATTGAGGAGAAGGGGTGAAAAAAAAAACTGTCCACCCTCACTTTCCCTCCTTTTCCAGTCTCTTTGTGTCTCTGTGAACTTGCTCTCCTTGGATGAGACACAAAGGCTCCTGAGGAGAAAGGCCCCAGAATTGCCACAACTGCCACACACAGATCTTTTCAGTGGAGCCGGCCATTGGAGCCACAAACCCAATGCCCGCTCTCCTCCTCCTATGTGTCCGTGTGTGTGTGTGTGTAGCCCTCTGTGGCTTCTTCTCCCAGTGTCTAACAAAATAATTGTCACCAACGAGCGAAGCAGGATCGCATTGATCAGGAAACACATCATGCAAAAATATCATTATTACTAAATAAACTGGACAGCTCTATTATGATTATTAATTACAAATTACAGTAGACACAACATTTATCAAATACCATCTTTATATTTCAATATAAATATGCTATATATGTGTATGTATGCTATGCTGTGTATTTATAGATATATAAATAGATACATCATTCTATTCTATAAAGTGCATGAATGGCAACCTTTGAGAAAAGAAGTCATCTTCAGAAAATGGGAAGGAAATTTTAATGTTAACAACTCAAATATTACCAAATGTTAGTTGCCAAATCCGTTTTAACGTTTGACCTTTGAGTTATTCAAATCTCATTTCCTGTGTGTAGTTGGCTCGCAACAGCAGAGACAATGTTTGTTTAAAATTAGAATGATGTCAAATAAATTCTAAGTTAGAAAATAAGATGTTGATATAGACCCACAAAATAAAGCACCTTATCAGCAGCAATGGTAAAAACTTATTTGACCCCCTTTCAATTCTGTAATCTTCTCTTCATTATGTTAGAAAGTAGTTTTAATGTGGACAGACCAGGTATAGTAAGGTGTGACACTCCATTAATTGAACAAATGAGCACAAATAGTTCTCTGTACCCCTAACAATGGGCTCTAAAAGTACCATTGTATTAATTGTTTGCTGAAATGAATCCTTGAATGGGGAAAGGGAAGAGGAGGACTGCAATGAATGAGTTTCAAGAGTTCAGTGTAGAAGAAGCTAAACTCTTGTGAAAACTTCCTACTTCTCTACTACTTCTCTGGCTTGGCTGTGACCCGTGCTCCCACAATCCCACCCACAATGACCCAGCATGGGAATGCCAGAGGAGGAGGTGGGATGGGGCTGCCAGCCACATTCCAAGGCTCGGACTTTGGCAGATCTGAGAAACAAAAGCATTTCAAAAGACAAGGCGAAGTAAAGGCATGAAAGAAGAGGAGGGAGGAGAGGGGGAGATTATAGGTTCAAGTAGGAGAAGTAGGAGATAGGACAAGGGAAAAGGATGCACAAAAGGAAAGGTAGGAAAGAGGAGAGAGAGAGAGAAAGAGAAGAGGGAGGCTTGTAGGCTGGACCTCACTTCTCTTCCCATGGACTGCACAGACACAGAACCATACCAGCTCCTGTTCTCACACAGTACAACCCTCAAACATCTGTCACATCCCATTACTGCTGATGCAGGGCTACCAAAGAGAACTGGAAGGGCATGATGAAATTGGGGTCAAAGCGGATTTGACAGCACATGATGAGGGCCATTAGGTTATAGAGTGTCTTGTAGAGCACGGACCTTTGTATCTCCATTGGACTGGCATCTTCAATTTATTGCCACAAAAAAGAGAAGCCATCAAATGATCTTTTCATTTTAAGCTTTAATCTTTTAGAGGATGTGAGGGTGTCTCTAAACCATAGAAATTGGGGAATAATGCATGAAGAAATGCTAAAATGTAAATTGCTGCTAAGTTTTCATGACAAATTAAAGGCCTGTTTTGGACTCTTTGGTGCTACAATCTCTAATTCGTAAGCGCTGTTGACAGCCAATGGTGCAAAAGATTTACTTTGCCCTTCCAAGCCAATCAACTCATCGTAAGCAGGTTGAAATGAATTGATTTTGTCAACCAGTATCATTTGAAATGTTTGCCGATCACTCCATCAGCCACCACCAAGAAGGAACCAGTGCCAAATACATACAAAGCAGCCGAGCCCCAACCAATCAGCAAACCCAGCTCAACTCATTTAGATTACAGTTTTATAGTTGGCTGACCTTGCCTTGTATCACTTAATCAAAAGCAGTTGCTGGTAATGCTCCTTGGTTTGGTACTATAGCATAATTTACTGTTAGCTAAAAACAGCAACTTTTGTTAATAGACATATGTTCATATCATAGATCAGATTAGTTCCAGAAATTATTTGGCAAGCTAGCCTAATGACATAATCGCTCAAATAGTATTTTGCTAGCAATAATGTTAGCAAGCAAGCTAACATAACTTGCTAAGTGTTAACTGATAAAGTAATTAGCACGCTACAAGCTACATCCTCCAAATCAGCCAATGGGGTCTGCATCAATTAGCTGATGTTTTCTCCTTAAAACAGTAGTCTGCTGCATTAGATATTTGGCAATTTGTCCACACTAGCCAAAATTAACATTATAGCTTACATTATCAAGCTAAAACTACCTCATTTAATCAATTTAGTTTATTTTTCACTTGTAAATATGCAAGATACAATCACAGGAAAATTTAATCCTGCTATTTTCTTCAACTTGTTCATCGAAAATAAAAAAAAAATAGGCACCTGGTTAAATGCTGCTATGTTTGCTTTTTTCAGTACTGCTTCAGATACAAAAGACTTGCATGTCAAAGTCTGCAGCCTGTTTCCACTTGCACCTCTGCACATATGCACACTTACACACTTGGGCAAGTGCACATACGCACACTTACACACAAACCATACATGCATGTGTTTGTTGCTGAGCTTGAATCCCCTCTGAGACCTCAGTTCTATGTAGATGCCACCATGAGCCTTAGGATGCTGGTGGAAGTCACACGCGAGTTTGACCATGTGGCCCTCTTTATCTCAAAGTTTTTATCTCCAGTTCTCTTCTCCCTCTCCTCTGTCCAAACCACTCCCCTAAATTCCCCCTCCCTCCACACAGTGGAAAACCACAGGAGGTGAACTTCAAGAAGCTCAGAGGGATAAAGCATTTCCCTGAAAAGATGGATTTTTCAAAAAGCTACCAAAACCCTGGGGCGTTTGTTACAATATGAGGAACCAAATCATTTGTAGAGACATCAGAGACACATTTTAGGTGGTTTTCAAATAGAGTTGCGTATTTTTGTAAAATGGAAAAAATGGCCGCTTACTGCTATTAGCAGCCATGAGGGTGATCTAGTTTTACACTGATTTGACCAATCACTGCATCAATTAACAAAAAAAAAAATCATGCTAAAAAATTTTTTTTATAATAAGGTCATTGAAAAACTATAGCACATTGCATACATCTGGTTTGTTGAAGCACCTTTTGCATTATTACAGCAGCATATTTTGGTAAATGGACTGTACCCATAGCGCCTTTCTAGTCTTCTGACTATTCAAAGCCACTGGGACCAATTTGAAGTTCAGTGTCTTGGTCAAGAACACACACCTCAGAGCTGCCTGTGATCAAGTCACCATCCTCTGATATGTGGATAGCCCAGTCTATCTCTGAGTCACATTGCCTTTAATAATTTAGTTCATCTAGACTCTGGAATTTTATCCCACTCTTCTTTACCAAAAAGTTCAAGTTTCTTCATAATGCAAGGGAATCTCCTGTGTGCTCTTCAGATCAGATCCATGTGTTTTTTGATAGAATTGAGGACTGGGACATTCCAAGACTTCCCTTTTCTGAAACCATACCTTGGCTGACTTGGAATGTGGAATTCTTCTTCAACTTCAGCTTTCTGATGGAGCCCAGTAGGTTGAGGGCTAAATATTTTGATATTTGGTGCTTTTTATTATCCTCCTATCTTGACAAGACCCTGACCCAACTGGGGAGAAGCATGTCCATCACCAGCACGCTTCATGGTCAATATAGTGATCCTTGGATGATAAGCTGTTGGGGCTTTGAGCCGAAGAGATCTTAATAAAATTAATTTTGTCCTTGTCTCATCAGAACAGAACACAGTTTCCCACATGGTTTGGGGTAACTAAGAGATGAGGAATGGATGAGGAGCTGAAACATCTGGAAGGAGCTTAGAGTAGAGCCACTGCTCCTCTGTATTAAAAGGACTGGATTGACCAGTACCTTCTGGAAATTTCTGTAGTTCCTTCAATATTGCTCTTGACCTCTAGTTTACTCCTCATCTTCTCATCAACTTTGGAGGCTCGTCCTGATCTTTGCAGCATCTCCATGGAGCCACATTTCCCCCACTTCTTGATGATGGTTTGGACAGAGCTCCATGGTTCATCCAAAGCCTTCCAGATTCTTCTCTATCCCCTTCCTGGGTGTTTGTACTGTTCAGCAATCAGATACCAAAGTTTTTTTTGGTAAATGTTTGTGGCCCATGGCCCTTCCATTAGGATGTAATGTGTTTTTATATTTAATCAATACAATTCAGTACACCCTGACAGCTGCCTCAGGGTTTTCCATGCAGGTCTGAGGGAATGTCCTCTGTTATGACCTTAGTATAAATAAATGGACTACCTCACATCCAATGAACTGGTTTGCTTCAGTAAAATGTTTTGTATGATGTGATGATGTAGTATGATGTCATGTCATTCCTTGGTAACATATACTTTTCTCATTTTAGATTCTCAAATATGACTAATATCTGTCAAAATTGTTTGTTAGTTTGCTTACATTCTGTTTGTTTCTTTTTGTTTTTTGTAAATAAACCTGAGATATGTTGTTCACTTGAATGTTTATATGTGTTTCTACACATGTGTATCAGGATGTATTGTCCCACATGTTATGATCTACAGCCAGGACTCTATGCCCATATGTGGGCATGTCTGTGTTGTGAATTTATGCACGATCGAGTGTCTGTCACTGCAGTCAAGTGAGTCTGTGTGTATGAAAGGGAAGGAGGGAGTGAGAGAAATGGGTGTATATTTAGGTTGGCTTTGATGCGGTGGGACTCCACACTGCAGGGTTTGGCTGCCAGCCAAACTCCTCTGTTACCAAGGAAACATGCTGCAGCCTGGCATCTGAGGGGAGCAGCTCAATTTACCCATTTTTGGCCTTTTTCTGTCGCAGGGGCAAGCTCTCTGTGGCCCATGGTCAAATACTGCACAACATAAAGAACACACACACAACAGATGTACACATACTTATCCCTTAAGGCATGAATTCATACACTTTATGTGACATCCTTCCTTTATCAGTGAGGAACTTTCATAAAGAGAGTAGCCTTCAGCAATATTAATTTATGAATATTAATGAAAACTTTCATATTCTCTTAACTTTCCTAAATCTCTCTTATTATTAAATGTTTTAATCACAGTGACATGCTGAGAAATCTGCCTGAGCCACAACCCAGCTGGTCTCTGGCTAGCTCAGCACGACATTTGCTTGCATAAATCAGATTTTTAAAATTAAGTATTTGCGGTGGCATCACATAAATCATATACCAGATTCTTCCATACTTCGGAGTTGTGGCCTTGAGAGGCAGATACTGTTTTTACAAGCATTTAGTGTAAATTACATGCTTGTAAAAACAGTGTGCTTATGCATAGAAAATACAGCAAGGAACAAACATTCAAATGTGAAGTCAAATACATGCAGCGTTTTTGCAGCTGGTGCAGAGGCAGTTACATTTTGCTCTGTCATTAACCGAGGCACAAGGACGACACATCCTTATGTACAATGCAAAGTGACATTATGGCATGTTTGAGGCAAAGCGGCAAAGTTATTGTTTCAAATCTGTAAGATGTGCTTTGAAGCGACTGAGCTGTGGCAAGAGAACTCAGAATGACTTATTAGTAAGTAAGTAAAGCCTACACTAATACACTGATCAGTTCAAAGAAACAGGAAGTAGCCACATGACAAGTGTGAACACTGGGACAAAGAGCAGAGGTGGAAGATGTAAGGCTGTCTGTTTTCTATTCTGCTTTCCACCAGTCACTTTCATTTATTGCATTTCCATTTTTAGAAATTGAGAGACAGTTTTTTCCAGTTTATTTAGACTATTGGTTTAATTTCCCCATATTTTAAACAGAAATTAGATTATTGTGAGCATGCAAGAACCACTCACAGCCACAGGGTGGTCTCTTTACATAGGCAAGAGCACCATCTGCTGGTTACAATATTACTGACCAAAACAGTCCAATAAACTGTGGTATATCCTTTTAAATTTAGTAACTGCAGATATAATTCACGTCCACACAACCATGATCATGCATATATACATGCACATATACAGCATGTAAACACAAACATGAACACACTCGCAGTCACACTTGTATGTTGTACTAATGCATTATTCCAAAAGAACCAACAAATGTATCATTCGTACCATTTGTCCATCAAATAGTTTATGAGCACTCTTTGGCATGCATGATTGTTCTGTGGAGTCACTGCTCTTTTTGAAATGTGCCACTCAGATTTTGCATGTAAATATGTGATGAGTTGCATGTGCCGTTACACTCTACGTATGTTTAACACAATTAGTGTTTGTGTGCACTGACAGATTCTAAGTCAATCAGCCTCCGCTCACTGCGCTCGACAATAATGCAATACTGAGCTTAAGTTCAGGAAGGCTGTGACCTTTCTTTGAAAACATACCCATCTTTCATTGCATGAAAAATGAACTTGCTCTTTGTGAACATGAATAGAAAACAGGAGAGAGTTGATGATAATGGGAAAAAAACGGAAGATATACAGTACTGTATGTGGGAAAGAGGCAGCACCTTTCCAGTAAGTTACTCCACACAGTTCCTCTTTCTGTAGAAAGAGACTCTGTCTGTCAATTATATTTCACTTTCCACTCTTCTTCCTGTTTTATTGGCATGCAGTTGGTCTGCAAATAAGTGCACACAACACAAAAGACACAGACAAACAAACAAACAAAAATGATGGCAGGTATATATTGTTTATGATAAACATCATAAACCTGCCATCAGTGACAGTGATTCTGACTGAAACAAGATGCACTTGTTGCTGCAGGATTTGTTGAGTGTTCGGGGCTGCATCCTACTGGGAGAGCCATGTAGAGTTACCAAAGAAGCTGTGAGATCTCATTGTTGGACAGTACAAACACTCAGGAGAGGGACAGAGAAGAATCTGGAAGGCTTTGGATGAACCATGGAGCTCTGTCCAAACCATCATCAAGAAGTGGAGGACATGTGGCTCCACAGAGATGCTGCAAAGATCAGGACGAGCTTCCAAAGTTGATGAGAAGATGTAGAGAAAACTAGAGGTCAAGAGCAATATTGAAGGAACTACAGAAATTTCCAGAAGGTACTGGTCTATCGAGGAAGAGGAGGAAGCTTATTAATGAGGCTACGAAGAGACCAGCAGCAACACTGAAGGAACTACAGGAGTCTCTGACAGGTGCCGGTCAACCCTTTCAGTATCATAATACAGGACCATGTGTGGTCTGTGTGTATGATTCAGTGTCGGCAGTGTGTATTTTCACATAATTGTGTTGCTGTAACTCAAAAAATAAATGCCATCCAATGTTTCCTGTGTTTCGTAACATTACAAATGCAAGTCAGAGGCGTTAAATCAAACAAGGGAAAAAACACACATCTGAGTGCACATACATAAACATCTTACTTTATATCAACTGTATAAAACTGGAAAGGCCATCACACTCACACAACCACACGTTAGCATTCACATATTCTTGTTCAATATCCACTTCACTCTCAGCTTGAGGTTTTTGCAGTGGGACCTAAAAAAAGGCCTTGGGGGTGATGTCAGTGGTGAGGTTACACTCAGGCAAACCATGTTTCAGAAGGCGAGATGTTAATGAAAAGTGTTGGGCTGGAGATCCAGTTTCTGCTCTTGGTGCCAAAACAGCCCAGCTGACTGCTTGATGAAGATCCTGTTAAATGTAATTAGAGAGGTGTGAGATGTGAGGTCAGAGAGAGAGAGAGAGTGAGTGAGAGGGAGAGAGGCCTGCAAGCTTTGAATGTTGAGTAGAAGGTAACTGACCTCGAGCATCAGTAGATGGCAGCATTTTACATGTTTCCATGGATCTGATCTGACATAAATCAACTAGTTATTTTACCGATGGTCGCTTGGCTTTTCTCGTGTTATATGATCATGCAGCCATGAGTAAGAGTGTTGTATAACTTCAGATGTCGTCAGATGTCATCCAGCAGCTATCAACAAAGAGCGGAGAGAATATAAAGGCAGGAATCTCCCCGTGGGTGAACCAGTAAATTGTAAAGCTGACATGTCATCACATTGCTACCATAACTCATAAACTAGATACTGCCTCCTATAAATATTCAGTGAATCTACTAACACCTCTTTGAGGACATAAGTAAGAGTAGTTACAATGCTTTGACCATAGGACTGGAACGTAAAGAATGCCTGTAAAGTGACACAACAGAATGTTTTCATTAAACCAAGTGTTGATGGGGAAGATGTTAAAGCTAAAACTCCCTTTTAAATAGAAATCACAGCATTAAGCTCCAGCAGTTTATCTTCATCATTTCCTTGAATATTTGAGAATAAAATGGTTTAAAGAGCAGATGTTTTGACGACTTATTCAAGCATGAAAGATGCTCTTTGTGTTTCAGAAACATTTTACTTCCCTTCCTGACATGCCTGATCATTTGAGAGACTTACAAAAGAAGCTCCACTTACTGTTCTGGAGCTTTTCACTGTGTTTCTTTGGATTTCTTGCAACCAAAGTTTTAAAATTTAAACCCAAGTCAACTTAACAATCAATACAGTCGGATCAATCTCATCTGCAACTTCTAAAGCCATGTTTTAATACAAACATTTAGCTCTAGACCTGCTCTGTATGCAAAATGTCCAGAGAAGATCTCTGCTGTTATCTGATGCTGTAAAATTGATTTGAATTAAATCTATCTGTCGCTGAATATTATTGTAGCAGACAGGCCAACGCATGCACTTCAGGAGGATGTTTCATTGCCGGCTTACCACTGCTGTGCCAGTTATTATATTGTCAATTGACAGACAGCACTGACTGTGGACTGCATCTACTGACGGAGTCATGACAAACCTCAAAGCTCCAGAACAAGCCAGTGAGTGGACCTTGAGTTAAAGGAAGAACTGTCAATTTCAGTATTTTCTCTGTATTTTCTAAGCAGCAGTAGCTGAGACCTTTGATGATATTGTCACCTCCCTCAGTGTATTGCCACTCTCTTGCCAGCCAAGATGACAGAGTATCAGCTACAGTACTATCACACTATTCTTAGAGCTCGATCACACCAGACACAACCGTACTACACAAGTTGTTGTTGACAAAACATAAGACACTGAACCCAACAACTTGGAAGTCCTCTGGAGATTATAGCCACTGTGCTGTGCTGGGATACATTTCCACCGCTCTTCCCCCTGTAAAATCTCTGTGGAATCTGTGTGCCACCCTGTTACCCCATGATAGGAATAACTGGACAGGCATAGCAGTGGCTCAGCCTCATACCACACAATTATCTCAATTAACACCAGCCGCGGGGCCTGCTTCGACCTGAGAGAACAGCATGGTGTGGGTGCTGTTTTGGATTCATCCTTTGGAAAAAACCTTGGAGGGAGGACAGGGAGCTAGGCAAAGAGAGAGGGTTCATGTTGTAATGTGACTCCGGTGTGACTCTCTTGGTCATTGCTCCTCATTCCATTGTTTGATATTTGCCTTGGCAGGAACATGAGGTGTCATAAAACATGCATCCTGATCATAACTTGTGTAAAGTTATGATCCCACCAGTCCCACCAGGACTTGGCCTACAAGTCACCATTTATTTCTCCCTCCAGCCACCTGTGCCGCACAGCTCACGGCTCAATTCGTCGTTTGTCACAGTCAGGTTTCTAGAGAGGTTTTTGCCAAAGAAGTACAAGGACTAAAAGAGAATTACAGCAGCACAGAGCAGGAATCACTGAAGCATCAGTGAACTTCTTTTTCATTACAGGGTTATGCCGTAATTACTGCTGTTACCGGCAGAAGCATGTAACTGCACATCCGAGCTACAGAGGCTATTGCACTGATAACACATGAAGACTGCTAAAATTGCAATTAGGTGTTCATCTTGTGTGTTTTCTGATGTGCGTAGAGACTTTAAATACAGTTTGAAGAGAGCGTCAATAACCTCCTCCTTTTCAGCGACATGCTGTTTCATCTAATGAAGCTATTTCCACTACAAACCACCTGCTCACCATCACTCCCACCCTTAGAGCAAACAAAATAGTGTAAGATCAGTGACTGTATGAAACTGTGCCATATCAAGTAATGAATACAGGATGGCCTTCCCACTACTCTAATAAATTAATTCACCAATGAAAGCACAGTTACTGCAGAGAATACGGTCAAAGCGTGATCACTGATAGCCTTGATTGGTGTTGCAGTGGCGATATGAACAGGAGAAATCAAATAAAAGCTATGTGTCGCTAAGAATCAACACTATGCAAGCACCTCTACAAATCCACAGAAGTTCAGTGTCAAATGTCAGTATCAAAATTCCACAGTACCTCTTAAATGAATCATGTATTCACAGTGCCGCCGTTCACTTATTGCAGTACTATTATGGGAACGCTACATATAGCATCTGCAGTTGTTAAGTCTTGCCTGTTTCTATATTTAGAAATGATTGAATGATACTTCCCCATTTCAGCAGCATCCGTGACTATCCCAAACATCTGAATCCATGACCAAGAGACTTACTGACTCTCTATACATCATCACAGAGAAGACAGGTCCCAAAGGTCCCGCCGGGAGTCAGGCACACATCAGGCAGAGCCATATATTTAAAAGGTTGCAACAATGTTTTAAAAAAATCTTTTTGACTTTCAGTGCCTCTCACTAGGTTTTTAATCCATTATTCCTTTATGATATATTATTTAATTTCTCACTGGAGCTAAATATTAATTGTTATTTTTAATTATTCAGTCCAAACAATAGCTTAATAATTATGGAAAATGTGTTCAGAGACCCAAATAAACACTTTAAACTGATTGAACACTCTAAAAACGTCAGGGTAATACAGATTGATCAACAAGAGACAGAAAAATAAACCAACAAATCATCACATTTATTGGTTACTTACCTTTAGTAACCAATGCGAATATTTACCTGTTAAACACAGAGTTAATAAGAATTTTGACAGTCACCAGTTAAATAATCAATTAACAGTTGCTGCTCCATTTGTCAGTAAATTAAACAAAAGAAGACACTGTAGAGTTCATGTCTAAGTCAGCTGATTAGCTGCAGAGCAGAAACCTGTAGTTCAGAGGTACAACTCTATTGGGCAGCAGCTCTAACCATGAAGTGGCATGTCAATCTGAAACCATATCTTAGCAGCCTGTCTTCACCCACTCTATCAACACTAGCACTGCTGTAAACCCCATTCCTTCACTCCATCCACTTACTAAAGTTTCTATATTAAGACTCACGGCACTCCTCCCCTTGTTTGACCACCAGAGTGCTGTACATAGACATTTTAAGAGATATTCTGTAGTACATTACACATTCACAACTTAGAGATCTTTGATTACTGTTTATTACACATGCCACTGAGTCATATTGCCTTATATTATATATTTAAAAGATTTTCTGGGGATTTTAGAAGTTAACTTCCCTCTCCTGCAGCTCTGCCACATGCCTGCAAACGTACTGAGATCCAACAAATGCCTGTTTCAAATGGCACACCTTCAGTATGGGATGCCTCCAAAATATTGCCAAACACTGACATAACTCAAAACCTCTACTCATGTTAAATTTTAAGCTCATAGTTGCAAAGATCTTTATCCCTTGAAAGCAGTGGGAGCTTACATGTAGATTTGGTCTCTTGATTTCTTTCTGGTGAGGCTGAAACTGAAATACTGGAGAAATCAGTGTTTAAAGCTTTGTGAATTTATTTGGTCAAAATCTTAAAATCCATAAAGAGGAAATGTAAATTTTGTTTGCTCTTTTCAGTCATGGCGTAGGGATAACCCCTCTCCAATACACTGGAACCTCTGGTTCCAACTGAGTATGCTGATACTGTAATTTGATTGGTCCATCTGTTTGACTACTGGTTAACCCATAAGATCAGAAGAGTTTCACCACACAAGCTGACATTGTTAGTCATTTCTATTTGCTGTTAGTCCCAACTGTAAATTTAGCCTTCATTACTGCTGACTCTGCAAGTTAGTGACTGCATATCATAGTTCAAAACAATAGCTGATATATGGACTTCTGATTTAACACAACTATGCCTCAGTTTTGACAGTCACTGCCTGATACTACACCTAGACCCTGGCTTCTACCCCTCCCAGTGAAATACAAAGTTAATGGGCCATCTAAAATGTTGTATGTCTTAAATCGCTGATGGCGCAGTGCCGTACCTTATATCAGTGTTTTTAGGGAATATGGACCTATTTTTTATTTATTCGTATAGTGTCACATCAAAGTTGTCTCAGAACACTTTTTATACAGCAGGCCCACGTAATACTTACCACATTAATTACAGAGATGAAGTAACAGGCCGTAACAAGTAACTCTGCATTTTGGGAGCACAGTAATCTAGAGGGGTGATAATGAACTATGAGCTCTTTAAGATAAGGTGGTGGCTGACCATTAGGGGTTTATAAGTTAGCTGAAAGATTTTAAACTCTACAGGAAGCCAGTGTAGAGAAGCTGATACAGGAGATGAGCTCTTTTCCTAGTGCTTGTCTAGTTCAATCTGAAGAGTCTTATTTGGACAGCAAATTGCATTGAAAGCTGTGTGTGTGTGTGTGTGTGTGTGTGTGTGTGTGTGTGTGTGTGTATAAAATCTTTATAGAACTGACTTCAGTCACATTTTGTATTTCATTAAATTGACAATCAGGACTGGTTCATAATGGCGATACTCAAATAATAGTTATGTGGATGATCATTCTGGCGGGTGTGATATGAACCTTAAGAACTTAAAGCAGCAGCCGAAGAATGTAGCTGCGAATGCTGTGAATGTGAATGTGAGTAGGACTACCAGGGTACAAGATGACCCATCTGTCACCAAGAGTTGGACTGTAAATATGCAGTTTCTCACGCCCAAGAACCCTATACCCAGAATCATTACCGCTGATTAATAAATCTTTTCTTCCACAGCAGGTGCTTACACGGATTGTTTGAACACATCTATATTTTAATGTGCTGTGGGGTGAAACATTTCGATCTTGTTGAATAGATGAGGCCACTCATGCACACTATGCACGCACACATGCTGAGCTGCATTAAAGAAAGTGTTTGTAAACCAGCCAAATGATTCAAACATCATGCACAGGAAGGAGTGAAGCCATGACCTCACATTAATGCCTCGCCGGTGTTCAGAACAGCTGTCAGACATGGTGTGTGATAAGAGCGACATGTTTGGCAATGATTATATGTTATTGTAATTTCAGAATTTTTTTAGTCACCATGGAAATCAAACCAGAGCTTAAAAAGAGGGTGATTATTTGACTTTATCACCTCGCCAGAAACGTGACTCCAAATGACGCTTATCTGCTGCATGTGTAGGACAGCCAGTATGTTTATGGTTTGCTGTGCTGCCACCAAGTGGCTATCAGTTCATGCAGGTTTGATTTGTTAGACGTTTTGTGACACCGCATCTAAAAACACAATTTATTGACTTAATTTTATATTTTTAATAAATTGCATTCAGTAAATGCAGCAGAGTTTTCCTCTTAAACAGCGACATGGTCATGACAGGCATGTTGCTACTGCTGATGTTCAGTGTTTTCACGGCAGAGGTACAGCTAAGGGCCAGGTTTCCTCAGTGTATAGAGAACATTATTATCTACCTATACACCTATTAAAAATACAAGATACACCACACACAGTTTTAGAGTTTCTGCAAGGTATACAGATGACGACGCTGAACTGTTTTCCCCTGCCTGAAGCCACTGAGCAAAGCAGAGCTCGTCCCATCAGAGACCGGTCTCTGCTCTGGAAAAGCTGAAAAAAACAATCTTCTGGTCTGAGCCTGTGTACAATGGTTTCCTCAGTGAACTGCGGGCACTGTGAATTGAAGACAGGCTTATTAATTAGTTACGGGATCTACACAGCCAGTGTCAGCAGCAAACAGATAACATCATTTGGAGTCAATATTCCTTCCAGTTTGTTTTGGAATTGATAGCAGTGGCTCTACTTTCACTGCATCTCAAAAACAGGACCATTTGGAATGCCTCTCTAATATAATCATGGAAAATAACCACGCTCTCCCCACTGATATCCCTGAACTGACAGCTGGAACTACACAGCATGATGTATCTTCTTTAAATTGATCTCAAAATGTTTGGCAAAGGAATAGCAAGCACTCTACCTGCACTCAGCTGGTTTGTCTACACGGCTCTGTAATTCAATTCCTGTGAGACTATGAGGACAGCGGCAGTATCGTGATGTGACAGGAAGTTGGGATATGGACCCTGTCTGGCGCCTTAAAGACTACCCTGAACCATCGCAGAATGTAAAAGATCCTAAATATGACGCGACCCCATGTCTGTGGTGACAGCGTAACATGATGATCACAAATTTCAAAACATGATCCATAACATGACTTTAATCATCGAAGGCAGCCTAACACAGCTACACTGAGCACCAGGGATGGTTGCTGTAAACTTAGCTCAGGAAAATAAAAGGATGAGTTTAGCATACATGTAGCAGAATATATAGTAATATAGTACACTTTGTTTCATCTAAACTTTGTCTCAAACAGACTTAAATAAGCTTATTAGAAAATTTGAAACCGTATCCCATCCTAATCTCTTGGATGGGTCATCCAAAATCATCTAAGATATATACCAGTTATTTCCATCAGAATGACCTTTATAACGTTCAGCCCTGGGGGATAGTGACTGACACCTCATTAACCCACCACAGCCCTTCAGAGGTCAACACCCCAATGTATCCATTTCTTTGTATCCTTAGTCCAGCTTGGTGCCCTCAGAATAACTACAGGGGGTCAGAGCGTTGAGTGAGTCACCCCCCCAATTTCTCCATCCCCCAACCACACGCATAACAACACCCCATTAGGCCTGCCTGTTGTAGGCAACACGCAAGGGGATTTGTCTGTACGTGTGCCACAGCTTGAGTGCATTCATGGCTTCCAGTTGAGGACCATGAAGGTATAACTCTCATTGGGTTGTTGCAGGTCCACAGGAAGGGGAGAGTTCCGACCCGACTAATTTGCAGATGAGATGATCATATTCATGTGAACATCAGGTACCATAATGTACCATAGTAAGAGTAAACAGCACTGCTAATGGCTCTGTAAGGGTATTTTTAGATGCAACAGTGCTTGTAGCCAAAGGTTAACATTAGTCTGCTAAGATCCCCAGAATGGAAATGCTAATGTTTGGTATAATGTTTAACATACTATCATTTGCTAATTAGCACTAGACACAAACTACACCTGAGGCTCATGGAAATGTCATTGCTTTTTGCAGGTTATTGGTAATCAGTCAAATAAACCTTTACATTGACATTTTGATCTGATGATGGCACAAGATGAAAAGTCAGAGGATCACTGAACTGTTGAGGATCCATCCTCTGCGCATCATCACTGTCTGACATGGCATGTTACTTTACAAACACAAAGAGCCACACAGCAGATTTGCAGTGAGCCACTAACTTCATAAAGATAGCAAAGGAGTGACCATTTATCTCCAGCTTGCCCGAACAGAACATTGACCACACTGCGGTAATCAGCACCGCAACTACTACTTCTTCCAGTCTGGCTCACACACAAAGAATCTGACTGTCTAACCTTTGGACATGTTTTGATGCATTCAAGTGTTGGTCATTAACTTTGGATTGAAAAGCCTTTGTGCTACATCTAGCTATTAACCTGCCATTTTTATCCTGCACTCTTAAACATAGACACATTCAATAAGGAGGGAACCCAAAGACCTACACTCAGCCCCTACTACAAACCATGTGGTCTTTGTCATGAATAAATGCTTTTGGATATACCATTCCCCTCTATCTGTGTTTGGTGCCCTGAGGTTGAATTCAATATAAATGAAATGTAATATGTTTTATATTAATTATTTCTGATTTAATTTGTAATTATGTAAAAGATGTAGTCTTAAAGCATTCCAATCCATCCAATTGTTGTCAAGAAATTGACCAATTAAAAAAAAAAAAAAAGACATGTCAGCCATAATGATAGACCATGAGGAAAACTCACAGGATCACCAAAGTCATTAGAAATCTGGGTCTGGGACAGGGACCATTTAGGCAAACCATGAAAAGAGCCAAAGACCCACCTTTCACCTGACAAACAGACCAACACAACTATTCACAGAGCTGCGCCACTATCGCAGTTATGTTAATTAGTTAAAATTACTATAATATTAATACAACATTAATATGTAATATGTCACTGAGGCTGTTCGCCCAAAGTCACAAATTTACTTTAATTCCCGCTGACTTTTTAAGATGCTCTATGTAAAAATGTAAAGCAACTGTATTGATCAGATAGTATTGCCAGTGATAATGGTTAATGTTTGGACATACTGTAAAGGGACTTGCAAAATTAGATCTTTTTGGGTTCCTGATACAAGAGAGATGTAAAAGTCGTACTCCTCCTTAACTGTTGCGGAGTACTCAAATACATTTCTATAAATTGCTCTAAAGGGTTAAGATGACTGACTGAGGAGGAGGGTTGAGACCCATGGCGCGCAGAGGCACTGCTGCATGTTTTGTGTCTCCACACTCAAGTCTGTGTTTGTGCAAAGAATGTCATATAAGGAAATGTGTGATTGAGTGACAGGTGATGTGAAACTGTCAGTGCTTTTCACATGCATACGCATCATATACACTTACAGTTACATTTGCACATGTGTAACTGATTACACTGTATGTAGGCCAGTGTCTGTGTGTATGTGTATGTGTGTGTGTGTGCGTGTGTGTGTGTGTCTGCCCTTTGCAGAGGCAGTTTGTAATCAGCTGTCAAAGTGGGCTCCGTCCCCATCGCAGCAGTTGAGAGCAGAGCCGTGTGTGGGGCAGTCAGATACTCTCAGGTCCGCTCGACGTGCTGACCCATGCCACAGCAGCAGCAGTGAAACAGGACAGACCGGGCAGACATTCAGCCTGCACTTCTCCAGCTTGTTGACTAGCTTAAGTTTGTCAGCAGTAAACATGGTGTTGTGAGTGTGTGTCAGTGTGGTTTGTGCGTTTAGTTTGCCTGTTGCCAGATTCCGGTGATTTGGAAAGCAAGTGAAGGAAGGTAAGACTTGAAGTTAGTGATCTATATCTAATCATGGTTGACATGGAGTGATTAAATAATGTTAAGATCTAACACTATTACTGCTACAGCTGTTAATAGCAAAATACCACTGATAGAATGTGAACTAAAACACTTGTATACACTTTGCTGTAATTATCATTCATGAATTTAACAATTCAGTGTTTTCAAGATTGCTAATTTAGGTTGCTCTGAAAAAAAATGTGTGAAAGAGAAGAGTTTAAGAGAAGAATTATGAATGATAAAAGGTACAGATATAAAATATGAAATGGAAAATGTGCATACATCACAACTGCAGGCAAACTAAACACAAGAGATAAGCTGTAGACAGAGTGCTAGATAAGGCTGAGCATACACAGAGGACAGAATTCAACATCCCCATGGCCTTAGGATAGAGGCTTTTAGGACTTGTGGCCTCAATGGGATTTGTGGATATTTTATAGTATGAAACTGAGTTGTTGTCACCAGATCTTTAAAGTAACATAACATAAATGCGCAGTATATGTAGGACATGACATTTTCTCACTGAAATGAAATATTAAATCTTTGACATAAAATATATAGTTTAGACAATTGGGGATATTCAATATATAGCCGAGAAAATACACATCAGGTCAACCAGGCCAGGGCCTCATCAGTTAATTGTGAGCTGAGAGTAATGCAAAGACTTTAATGCTCTTTATATGCTTTTCTATTGAAATGGGATCTTAAAATGTAGCCTGGGGATGCTTTGATGTGGCAGGCATTCTGTTGCATTTTAATCTAAATACACAACACTTTGTATGCTCTTGGGTCGGGTGATGCTTGAACAAAACCGGCCTGTAAGATGTGTTGTCTGACCGTGTTGGATATACAAAGTGTTCGTAGTTGCTCCATGCCACAGTTCAAGATGGGGTGAAAAGATGACTGTCACAAAGATTCCAAGCCTACTTACATTGTTGTTGGGCCAGATTGTCAATATAGTGTCATAGTATAATAATCTGCTGTCATGGAAGTTGTAGGGGAAGGGACTTTCTCTCCTCCTGGACTTCATAATCCAATATTTTCTAACCTAGTTCTGATTTAGTGACCATTTAACACAAATGGAAAGAAACTGACAGTTGCAAAATTGCTGTAAAATTGCTGTAAAATAGCAATTTGCCCTATTAGCTGTGAAACATACTTGATCTCAAAATGCTCTTGTGGTACAGTATATGCCAATAAGCATGCACCCCATGTCAGTCCAGTAACAGTATGTTCATATCAGTAAGATTAGTGACTGTCCTGTCCCTGCGTGCGTAAAGATGATTGAGCTGGGCCTCGCTGATGGTTCCCTGATCGATGAGTTGATGGAGCTGACGGCTCAAAGCCTCAGTCACCTGGAGATCCAAGAGCACTTCAACATCATCAAGGAGATCGGCCGAGGGAAATATGGCAAAGTGCTGCTGGTCACACATCGCTTCAAGGGTGAGACTAAACATTGACCTTGGAAACCTTGTACCAGTTTATTTCTTTTCAACCACCAACTACAGTCTTTGTTCTGAAGCCATTTTCACCAGAAAAAAGGTAAATGAAGACGAGCTGTGTTTTATGGCTCCAGCATTGCTACAGTAACAAAGGTTTATTGTGATGGCGTGCTGAAAATGAGCAAGCATTGCTTTTTCAAAGAGAAATAACTTTTTTAATCATTTTAACTGATGGAGTTTTATTTGTGCATTAACACACCTCATATCAGCAACTGGAAATAAATAAAAGGACTAAGCGAGGAGAGAAAAGTATTAGGCGGGCGATGGGTGACTGCACCCATCTGACAGGCTGAGAGCCTTAAACCCCAGGCGATGCAATGAGGAAAAGAGCCAAAGCAGAGCAATGACCCGGTCAGTGTAGACAAAGGAGGGAGCTAAATGCCAAGCATTAGCTGGCATAACGCTGGCTGGCTGGCGGCCTAGAGGCTGGCCTTAGATTTGGAAACCATTGGGTTAGGGAGATATGGTAGAAGTTTCAGAATGCAGAAAAGCTATGGTGCAGTATGTTAGATAATTGTTAAAGCATATTGCAAACACCTAATACCAGTACAACATCACAGAAGCGGTCATGAATGTATGTCATTTTCAGTTTCTTTAGTAAGACAGAGAGGATGTGCATGACCAGTGATAATAATAGCCAAAGTAAAGTATGGATGATCTGCAGGGACTCCCATGGCCTTGAAAGTGATGCCCAAAGCCTCCACTAAGCTGCAGGGCTTTCTGCGGGAGTACTGCATCTCCTTACACCTGTCCTGCCACCCCTGCATCGTGGGTCTCTTTGGCATTGCTTTCCAGTCTAATGAGCACTATTGCTTTGCCCAGGAGCTCGTCATTGGCAGGGACCTGTTTGCTGTCATCCAGCCAAAGGTGAGTGAAACACTGATTAGGAGAATCACTGATGAAGAGATTAAGACTTCTGCAAATAGTCTGTGAGAATGTTTTTAGGCACAGCAGGGCTTTAAGATAGAGGCTAATGTCAGCATGTTAAAATGCTCATGATGTCAAAACTTGCTTGTTGAGATATATAATGATACCCTATTCAACATGTAGTTTAGCAGGTTACCATGTTGAAGACATTTGCTGATATGCAAACTCTGCAGAAGCTGAATGTCACTCATTTTTCAGGCTCAGGTATTACAGTTCATCCTATCGCCAGTGTCACTGGCAATTTATCCACTTGTTGGGACAGCATTCTGTCCTATGATTATATATGATATAATATATATAACGTAAATTTGTTTTGAGGGAAACACTGTACTGACCAGATTACATAACAAGGAAATGTTTTCCTTGCAAGTCGCTAAGATGTTGATTCTGAATTCATCACTGTAGTGCCTGATAAAATATGTCATTTGTTTTCCATCAAAACAGACAGTCTTGTGACAACTTCAAATTATTTATGGTAACCTTAAGGCACCAGCAGCACAACACCAGTTAAGATTACAGAAATAAAGGACGTGAACCCTGGATTCTGGTGTCACACTCCTGTACTTTGATGGCTGCATCCCTCCCTGTGATCCCAGCATGGTACATACATCAAGAGTTCAGTTCACTCAAAGAAACATTTCCCTTGAACATACTGTATACAATGCAGCATATCAGCATGACTATGAACACCACGGAGGAGCTAAAGGCAGAAGCAAACTCATGGGGCCTCTGGCGTGCCTTATTTTCACCTTTTCTCCAAATGAGAATGTTGGTATGGTTGTAGAGTTCATTTCATCACGTGTACCATACAGGCAAAATACAGATCTGTCTACAAAATGTAACTTGTCGAAAACATTTTCAACAAATTGTACAGAAATATTATCAGAAATATTTGCTAAGACTATCGTGAAGTCTCTCCCGCGTGGAGCTGTTTTAAACTAAATTATAATCCTGCTGCAAAGTTTAATCTACAATAACGCATCATATTGAATTTGCTGATCATATGTTTTGTGTGCACAATCACTGTCTGCAAAATAACCAAAAATCACAAAGTTAATGTGTTGCAGTGTCTTCCTGTGAAACAGGAGGAGCTGAATACCTCCTTGATGAAGTTGGGTACAAGTGTGTAGTTGGTGTAATTGGTAGTTGGCTGTTTCCATGGTAACCACAAGACAGCCAATATTAAGCATTTTTCTTGAATTTTAGATTTCCTATTTTTACCTCTTATTAGTATCCTATTATCTATTTATCAGAAATTGCCCTGATAGTGAAAGGTACCTAAATTCTAAACAAAACTAATCCATCCAGTCAAGGTCAAGTATTTTGTTTTTACGAAAGATGACAAGTTCAACCTGATGATGGTGCCAAATAAAAGGTCAGGAGAGCAGCAAAGTCATTATTGTTCATCCTTAGGGGAACAGGAATATCTGCCCTAAAGTTCATTCCAAGTATCCAGTAGCAGTTGAGACATTTCATTGAAAAAAATAAAGAGACCCTCATGTTGAAAAGTACGGAGAAGACCATATTCAGTATGATTTATGTATGACTGAAGGTACAAACCTTCATGGCAGGTCTTTGCATTGCTAACTGACAACTGAGACATGTCAATAGTATCAACAAGTGTGGCTTAAAAACAAAGGCGTGCACAGTACGCTGGGAAAAATCTGTGGTGGCATCCAAAACAGACATCGCTGTCCTTCCAGGCTGAGAGTACAGACTTAACTGGTGCACCTAGGAAGTCTACAAGCTCCGATGGCTTTCCAAAACTGCAGCTCATGTAATTCATCATTCAATCATCGTGCCGCTTTGCAAACCCAATATTGACTGTAGGTATGCGTGACCAAATGCTGCAATGACCCAGCCTGAAGGTCTGAAGGATGGTCATTTTGATGGTCTTTCTTTTTCTGCTTTGTCATGAGTCACTTTTCATTTTGACACTTTTGTGAAACGAAAAGCCCAGTTTTTCCTTTGTCTGATTGCTTTAGGTTGGTATCCCAGAATCTTCAGTGAAACGATGTGTTCTTCAGATCGCCAGTGCTTTGGAATTCATCCACAGCCACGGCCTGGTTCATCGTGATGTCAAGCCCGAAAACATCCTCCTCTTAGACAATCACTGCTGCCAGGTAAAGCTGGCAGACTTTGGTTTGGCCCAGAAGAGAGGCACTCTGATACGCTTCATCACAGGTACCCTGCCCTACATGGCACCAGAGCTTTGTACCATGGTCCTGCTTGAGGGCCAGAAAGAAGTGACCGCTCCTCCGCTTAGTGTGGAGCCAAGTCTGGATACCTGGGCTTTTGGCGTGGTTATCTTCTGCATCCTTACAGGCTATTTCCCCTGGGAGTGCTGCATGGACTCAGATGACTTTTACCAGGAGTTTGCAGACTGGTGCAGAATGGAAAAGAGACCAAACACTGGGGAGGACATTCCCCCATTGTGGAAGAGGTTCACTCCAGAGGCCATGGAAATGTTTGGTAAGCTTCTGGCTCTGGATGCGGCTAACAGGTGCACAGTGGGGGAAGTGAGCGCATATGTGGAGAAGGACTGGATTAAGAAGGTACAAGGCATGGAGCAGCAGCAGGCAGCAGAGAAAGAAGCCAGTGCCTCTGGGAATAACCCTAGGCTAGGCTAGGCACTTAGTGCCAGACTGCATTTTTATCAAAATATAATGCATAATATGTAATCACTAGCTTCTATATGCATTTACATAATGCAAAACTTTGTTTGCAGTAATGTCACACATGGTGTTTACATCATGAAGAGGAGTGACACATTATTGTAATCATGATCATTTGACGGCAACATTTCAAAGAGTCCAAATATGCTGTTGGAGTTCCTGTGGTGAAAGACTACTATAACTGACTCTAGTGAAATAAATAAATAAATAAATAAATAGTAGTTTCAAAATTTGACTTACCTATTTGTGTAAGAGTATGTCAGTATTATATACAAAACATAATTTTAAATTTAAATTTAAATTTTAAATATAAAAATAAATTTAAATTTCATTTGTATAGTGCATAATCACTATATTAAACATATTCAGTTGCAGATGTATAATTTGATTTGTTCTTCATGTTCTCCACATTACATGTAGGTCAGCTCAATTAAAAACATTTCATATTTACATAAGTACCACCAAAATTTTTTCCTTTGGCTGCAACACATCTCGATATAGATAACATGCATATATATTAATATTGATGATAAATAGTAAATAAGGCATTCAGTCACATCTTTCCCAAATATTGTAATATATTGTATTTGTGTTGTGTTTGTTGCTTTTGTTTTGTCATTTGTCAAACTCAAAAATCAAAGATATGTAAATATTTCTATAATGCTCATCATACACAAAAACACACACACGTACACGCATATACATACTTATATAGTGTACATATCAGTGTTGTACAGTGTGTACAAGTGGCATCTTCCTCACAGAGTTCATACATGATTGCTGCACATTATTTGGAACACTGTTCATATGGTCATGCTGTGGCGAGCATGCAGATACAAAATAAAAATAATAATAAAAAATCATTCTTCAGTTTAGTGTTGGTCTCCATTACTTTATTCTTCATTTACTCTCTCTTGTCATGAAGTTAGATCTGGGTCCAGGTCTTTGTCTCACTGTCTCACACAGTTTTTACATTGAAAACTACACCAACACCACTACAGCTGGCTATCCACTGATTGATGTCCTGCTTTGTTTTGGTAAATGGGACACCATAGGTGCTTTCAGGGCGAGACATGTCAGCCTCCAGTGATGGCGCACCCAAACTTGGCCCAGGGCCTGAACTCAGCTTGCCCCCCTCATGCTTTACAGCATATTTAGAGGATTGCGCTAACCAGGGTCATCTTTCAGCTGACCCCTTGGCCTGACTGCACATCTAGGCCTGTCATACAAATACTAGTACAGCCACAGTAAATCCGCCTGCAAAGCCTGTGCTGGCATTTGACTCACCAACTATCTGCTGGCATTCACACACAATACAGACCTACTGTTTAAAAAGATTAAAATAATGTTTTGCATGCCTATTCTGTTTAACAAGGCATTACAGCTAGTGTACTCATCTTGTGGACATTTTGCCTTACAAAAAAAAAATTGAAAATTCCTTGGAATATATATTTTTATTTTTTATTTTTTTATGCTGATTTTTGTTTTATTCTTTTGGTCTGAAAGATAGCTTGTGCTTTCCTGCTATATCTAAAAGTACAGATAGTGATATTTAATGATGCAATAAACAGGTAAGCAAAGCTGACTTCCAGGAAACTCATCTACACAAGAATCACAAGTGGTATCATCTCATGATTTCCTGCACGTGCGATATATAGATCGTTTCATGGTGTTACGAAAGGCAGCGTGTTCAGGGACTTCCCCTTCATTTTATCTACATAGCTGTTTCTGATGATTGAATAATTACCCCCATAGATTATGCATTATTGCAATATCACACCCTGTGATAGATAGACAGACAGCTAGATCGCTCCCAGACTACCTACGAAATCCATCTTAAAGTGGGCCGCCAGTAATATCACAAGTAAATGCACTATATGTCATCTTAACCGAGTAGTCTTCAATACCAAATGTCTAAATGGTCTAAATTTAATTACAACATACTGTTCTCCCTTCCTGGCACCTCTCAGACTCATGGCACTCACTGGACCTACAAACTGCACTGCTCTTGGATATTAAGACAAGATATGTCAACAAGATATCCAGGCTTTCTGAATGACAACACACACAGGAGTACTATTAATAATACCACTCTGTTATGGAACATCACCACAACTCAGGCCTTTCTCCCAGCTGTTGGCTCCATAAATAGCATGAGGTAGCTAAAGAAACTTTTATCAACATTGGACAAAGTCGGCCCTGAGAGCCACAGCTAGCAGAGGGCACTGATCAGAGTGTTCTGGATAAATATATGAAATATTAAGTTATCAATGTTTGGTCAAAGGTGTCTCAAAAAAAGGACACATTTCAACACATTTTCCTTGTTCTTTCAGAATATGGACATTTGGATTTAAATGATGCTGCAAAAAGGCTAAAACCTTATGGGACAAAACTGATATATGACTAAAACAAATACTCTTAGAAGATAATGGCAAGTGTGGGTACACTTTAACAAGCATCTCTTTACCTGATTGACTTTATTGCACCAGATGATCTATCTGTGATGGGATGTGGGATACACATTAAATTCTAATAATTAAAATATTGCTGTCCTTTATAATATTTATATCCATAAAACAGAGAGGAGCCTCGCCATATCTCCAAATCCCCTGATACATTATTATTGATGTATGAGCATTCAAGTCGCAGCAAAAAAAAAAAAAAAATGAACATGTGTTTTTAAAAGTCACTATAAGGACCAGGAGCCCAGTTACATTAACTAAACATTTGACTAAATTCATTACAGTGATTTTCAGGTTTTTTAGTGTCACAACACCACATGTCAGCTGCATTTAACAACAGCAGAACATTGAAAATGAGCAAAAGGTTCAGGAGTCTATGACCATACACTGAATGTATGAATTCAAAATCCATACATTCAATTCCATTAAATACTTTAATACAGACACAGCATTTGTGGCTAAAACATGAAAATGTGTCATTTTCATCATGAAAATGACACATTTTCATCATGAAAATGACACCAGCGTGATCCTTTAATGAACAAAGGGCTAGTGTCGCTGACCAGAGTTCGCTCGCTGCTTTGTCATCAACAGAAACAACAAAGGCAGAGAGATTTCTTCTTCTCATACACATTTAACTAAACAACACAATGCTAAAGGCCCTGGAGTTCCTCCTGGTCGTGCTATGGGCCTGGCGGAGAGGCACCTGAGATGGAATGAAAACATTTTCTATCACGTACTAATCACTGTATCTTTGCTGTATCTATTTCGGTTTTAGCCTCACAGCAGCAGACTTAATCCTACATCATGATCCCTCAGCAGGGCCTGTGACAGCGAGGCTGGGTGTGATTTTAACATATCATACGAGGACCGCTGCTTACAAATTAGTCCCTTTGGGTGTATCACTGGCTTTGTGATCTTGTGGTGCTTGGGAGACTCCGGACTAAACATGTCAGGCTAAAGCATCTCTGTCAATCTCTTAAAAGCAGCCCCAGTATGTCTGTCAGTCCCTTCCGGATGGCCCTACTCATGTTAACATTTGTAGCTAGCAGCTGCTCGTTCTCTTTAGGCCCAGACCACTGGGAGGAGATGTTTGTGTGATGATGGGTGAATGTTAAAACATCTCAAATGCAGTTTCATCTGCAGGCACTTTGAGCAGCGCAAGGTTGTTTGGATGACTTCTGTTGTCCAGGGCACTGCTTGGCTTTGTCAAGTATAAACAGAGAAAATCACATCCATTACAGAATAAATGAGGACGTTGCAATGAATTAATCAAAGATACAGCTCTGTGAGGAGCCCTATGATTAAAGCTCAATCAGACATTATTGCAGTGTTAAGGAAGAGAGCAGCAGTAGATTTCATGCAATCTAGAGTTACTCCACAAACGATGTCCTGGAAAGAAAATGGCTTATTGTGCTGTGTATCAAACTATATTTGACATACAAAACATACAGTTTGATACTCAACATCTGAGCCATTTTCCAAAGTCTCAGAGGCACACTGTAGAGGCTAAAGCCTGAAAGTGGCAAGGCAGAGGGTAGGCAAAGTCTCAGTAAAGTGCTTAATGTTGCTTCTGCTCAAAACTGCTGCAAACACAGGCTCACACACAAACACACACACACACACACACACACACACACACACACACACACACGACAGATGCTCTTCTTAAAGTTTTGAATGAAACACCGTGAAACAGAGCAAATGAAAGAGACACACAGAAGGTTACTTTTGTTGTTTTACCAGTTTAGTAAATAGAAGAAAGATAGTTACTTGCCAGTTTGACGCACTTGCATTGCTGTTCAAGGCATGTCAACAATAAAAGATGGCAATAATAGCTAAATCAACATTATATTTATGTTTTACAGAGTAAGACTAGAGGAATAACATTTGCTTTCTGGTTAAAAGTGAGAGAATAGAAGATCTGCTCCAGTCTCATATGTTCAGCACTACAATGAAAGCAGATGGAAAACATCTACCTGCCAGCACCAGTAACTTTGAATAATGAACACAGCTCTTGTTTAATTCAAATAAATACCAGAGACACAGTCTGGTGCACATCTGCATAAGTAGCTGATTTGACTCAGACAAGATATGATGTTTTAATTAGTACACTACAATTGGACAGGCTGGCTATTTCCTCCTGTTTTCAGTCTTAATGCTAAGCTAAGCCAACTGGCTGCTGGCTGGAGCTCCACATGTGCTGTATGGACATGAGAGTGGCATTCAAATCTCCAAGTCATATCTTTCTCTAAAGCCTATAAACTAAGCAATATACACTGTGATGTAAGATGAATTTGCTCAGTTTGATTCATGAATCAGTTCATTTCTGTGTCTCTGCACTTTGTTAAGCTCATTTTATATACAATACATAGGTGTTCAGGTGAAAGCATTTCATAGGTAAATTGAAAAAGAGAGAGAAAAGTGTAAAATCGTATACATTTACTAATACAGAGGATATAAAAAGGCTATTCATCCTTATGAAATTGCAGGTTTTTAACATGTAAAGACAGAAATAACAACAAAGTCATTTTGAACATTGAGAAAAAATGTGTGAGACCCTGAAACATGTCCTCTTGCCTTCTGATAAACTGTAAACTGTCTTGTTTTACAATCATCAGTATTTCAGATTATGCATAGTTCAATATCTTTAGTCCAGGGATGCATTCTATTTTCACTGCATACATTGCTTGTCCATGGGAGATTTGGACTTCTCTGAAAAAGATTGTTAACTCTAATCGAAGTAAAAGAGAACGGGATTTTGGTTGGGGGGGTTATTTCAGTAGGTCTTAAACCCAGCTTTGGCTCACCCATCTTGGCCTGGTACCAGGTAGTCCTCATCCCCCTGCACCAGTCCTGGGGGTGTCACTGCAGTGCTTTCAGGTGTGGCTTGAAGGCTTTCGTGGACTTCGGCTTTGGTCTGAGTGATTTCAGGGCTTGCTTCAATGTCATCATAACTCTCCTGTGGGTCGTCCACCTCATAGGTCACACCATCTGTTCACAAGAAAAGTAATTGCATGTTAAAATGAGCTTAGTCTGATGGCTGACAGTGTGACAATGTGTGTTGGCATTTTGTATGTATTTGTGAAAAAATGTCATTAAACTAGCTCCAGGCTTTCCTCCACTTTCATCACGGGCACCGTCATGGAAGCGGCTGCCCCCTGAGGCATCAGCAGTGGGGGGCTGAAACGTCAGGGGCTGAGACTCAGCTCCTTCATCAATATCATCATAGGGAAAAGACGAAGTGCTCCGTGCTTCACTCTCACTGATGACTTCAGCCTGTGGTCTAAACACTGCACAAATGACAGCAGCAAGAAAATATTTGGAACGATTCCACCTTGTCCCACTTTTCAAATTACAATATTCATTATGAAAACATGAAAACATTAAAAATTCCTTTCTGACCATATATAATAATGTAGTGTAGTATTAATGTCTAATATACACATGCAGAGAGTGTTACATGCTAATAATACAATCAGCCTACATTATAGCAATCGAACACAATGACTGCTATGATATAGTCTGAATACATGAATATAAAAGCACAACAACAATAAAGTAGTGATGTAGTATTTTGATATACTGTAAGGATATAAGTTATAAAATGCCATTCAACATAAAACAGCATTAGATATATTTCTCATACTACTGATGGCATTGACATAGAACCAGAAATGTAATTAATTAATAGATGGACAGGTTTGAGACTCACTGCCATGATCGAAGTCTTCCAATTCATTTGCTTTGCTTGTGACATCTTCATAGCTGCCACTTTCAAACTCTGCTTCTTCTTGTGGAAACATTCCCGCTGCAGCAAAAGAGCGTTACACATTTACTGGTGATGAACATGATAAACAACCGTCTCATACCAGTGTACTAGAGGACAGCACGATATCCAAGTCTGCCAGGTGCGGACTTTTTAAAACTTCTTATCCAAGATATTGTTCGATTAACTGTCTAAGAGTTTGTGAGGTGAAATGTAAATGCTGCAAAGATATTTATTCAGCACGCAGAAAGACTGGCATCTTGTGGTGAAAAGACTCCAGGGCACTTTTTCCTTCCAGTGGGATGATCAGGAAGGTTAGCTGGATAGATTTAGTTTTCTTTAATCACAACTGGAACAACCAATTACTCAGAGCAGATTCCAACTCAAGCAATAATACAGTAACCAACAGAAAAGAGGTGTAATGGATTTATATACTCACATGAGACATGCATGGACCTCTTGGACTTGAAAATGAAGACCCGTAAAAATATAACAATCAGGATCAACAGGACCAGAGCAAATCCTACTCCTAGGATGATAGGCACGGTGGGGATCGGGGTGGGTGGGGGGTCTTTTTTTTTTATATTTTCCACATACCCTGAAATCAAACACAGTTGCCTTTTCTTCAAAAGTGGGACTGGTACTTTGTTCATGTAAATAT
The DNA here is from genome assembly GCA_008933995.1 of Datnioides undecimradiatus. Taxonomy (NCBI): domain Eukaryota; kingdom Metazoa; phylum Chordata; class Actinopteri; order Lobotiformes; family Datnioididae; genus Datnioides; species Datnioides undecimradiatus. Next base: position 253,566 of record WARS01002947.1, on the reverse strand, counting down.
CCTGTGTCAGGTTAAACAAGTTACGAATTCAATTATTCTACCAAACAACTGAGGAATATTGTGACAACCCGGCCATCTTTTTGGGAGGTTCATTGTTTTGGTTTACCTGTGCAGTAGATCTCAGCTGGAAGGTCATTATTACAAGAGTGTTTCTTGACACAGTGCTTGATATCTTTGGCGTTTACATTGCAATCCAGTGTGGTTTCCAACTTCACCTTGAAATTTAAACACAAACTTTCTTTAATACCTTTTCATGCAGCCACATAAACAGTACGGCTTTGCCTCATAGCTGAAATTTAAAGTGGAATGAACTATCTTGCTAAAAACCAACAGTAAGCTGAGAAGGGGGGACAGGACAGAACTGCAAGTTTGTGTTCTTATCTTGCTCTATGTTTTGTTATACCAAGGGGCAAAAGGTGGGGGTGGGGGCATAGAGGGGTGTACTATTGGGACAACACAAATGTTAAAGACAGTGTGTTCAGAGAGACTGAGAAATTACCATGACAATAGTACTTGACAACATAGGTAGAGGCTTAAGGCCCAAAGAAAATGTAACATTTTGCACATGGAATGTAAATGGCATTAATATACACTTGAAGGAATTACAGGCAGATGTGAAATGATGCACATGCTAAAATCAGAGCAAGATGGATAGGCCAGGTGTTTCATTCTAGATTTTCCCTTAAAGCAAGAGGAACAGCTGTAATAATTAGGAAAAGTGTACCATTTTTACACAAAGCTACAGTGGCAGACAAAGAAGGGAGGTACATACTGGTTACTGGAGAAATATGATCCGTACCGGTTGCATTGTTGAATATTTACAGTCCTAATACAGACGATCCCAAGTTTTTTAGAGAGACTTTCAAACTGATTCCAGACATTTCTATTTCACATTTAATCATTTGGGGCGACTGTAATTGTATCCTAGATCCCTATCTCAACAGGTCGTCCCCACAAAGGCCAGCACCTTCCTTCCAATCGGCGCAAAAGAGACACAATAAATTGGACCAATTACAGATAGAAGAGCAGATACGAAAGTTAGAAGTAGAAAATGCTAGACAACCATCTACAGAGTAGTACAACAAAATTACTGCACTTAAATACAAACTTAACCAGATACTCTCTGAAAAAATTAGTAGGACCTTTATCTATACTAAACAGACTTATCTTGAATTTGGCCATAAGCCACATAAATTGTTAGCAAGAGAACTTAAGAAGAGGAAAAATGATCAAAAAATGACCATTCACTCTATCTATATTAACGCACCAGTGGACAGTATGAAGTAGTTTTTGCACAACTGCAGTCTCCCCACATTAGATAAGAAAACTGGTGAGAGTACTGGACCAGATGGGTTGTGTAATGAGTTTTACAAAAAATGTAACACCTTATTGATTCCATATCTAAATAGGATGTTTAAGAGGGCTCTTGAAGGTGTGCTACTGCAGACTTTAAAAGAGGCTATCATAACACTCATTCCAAAGAAAGGGAAAGATTTACAGACCAGTGTCTCTCCTGAACAGTAATCAGAAAATCCTGACCAAAGCCCTAGCCTGAAGACTCAGTCCATGTATAGTTAAGCTAATACATCCCAATCAGACTGGATTTATTCCAATGAGACACTCATTTCATAACTTCAGACATCTCCTAAAAATCATGTATTCACCTAAAGTCCCAAAAGGGGACTTGCTTGTACTAAGCCTAGATGCTGATTTGGAACAGGATTCACTTCATGATTCAAATTATTAAATACTAATCCCGATGCTAGGCTCCTTACTAACCGGACACTCTCACATCCTTTCAAGCTACACAGGGGCAGGAGACAGGGAAGTTCTTTGAGCCCTTTGTTGTTTGCACTTGCCTTGGAGCTACTTGCAGAAACAATTAGGACTCATATGGAGATACATGGTTACAACACAGAGTATACTTATAATACAAATAAGATATCTTTATATGCAGATGATATCTTGACGTATATAACACAACCACAAACCTCTATTCATAATTTACTTGACACAATTGAAATATCTAGTTCGTTTTCGGGTCATAAGGTTAACTGGTGTAAAAGTGAATTAACGCCAATTAGATGTAAGCTGTTGGATGGACTTAATCATTTGCCTTTTAAAATAACACAGAAATTTACATATCTGGGAGTTGAGATTACAAGTAGTACAAATCTTTGTTTGAAGATAACTCTGTGACTATGTTGGGTAAGATTAAAGCCAAGATTGAATTTTGAGAAACCTCCTGCTTTCCTTGATAGATAGAGTAAATGCAGTTAAGATGATATGTCTTCCCTAGTTGATGTATCTTTTTCAGAGTGTGTCGATATATCTTACTACAGCCTTTTTTAAAAAACTGGACTCTCTGATTGTCCCATTTATATGGAATTATAAATCCCACAGGATCAAGAAATGTCATTCATGCAAGCACAAGGCATTGCGGGGTGCTACAACTATGCAACTAATATTCGCTGTATTGCCTACTGGATGGATGAGACGATTATGTTGGGTGGTTGGTTAGGAATGGAGTGCAAGGACAGTCTACCATACTCGCTAAGGGCCATTGTGTGTCTCCTGTTTGTTTCAAAAAATCATACTGTAACTATAATCCGATTATCCACACTACTATTCAGATCTGGAGACAAGTAGTAAAACAGTTTAAACTCAGAACATTATCATTTTTATTGACAATCTCGGCCAACCCGTCTTTCAGACCAGATGTTTGATCGCTGGAGGGAACTAGGGTCAGATACTATCATTTCAACAACTTCAGGAAAAATATACACTACCAAAAAAGATTTCTTTAGGTACTTACAGGTTAGACATTTTGTAAGAACTTATCTCAACAAATTTGAAACTGCAGCACCAGACAAGATAGATCAATGCTTCAGGGACAGCATTTCTGAGAGGCACGCCATTTCATTTATTTATAATATATTGCAGGAATGGGGGCAGGTAAGGTGTGTGTGTGTGTGTGTGTATATATATATATATATAAAATTATGTGAGGCAATTACTTCACGGCTGTTGCAATGTTCTATTTCATGTGCTGCTTTGCTGCTTCACAATAAAAAGAACTGAAACAAAAACCAATAGTAACACATCCATTTACCTGTTTTTTTGGATATTTATTTCTGATATGGTTGACAGAACCACAGCCAAAGTCCATACACAGCTTGCTCTGTAAAGTAGCAGGAAAATACGTGGTGCACACTTTCTCCCACTTATTTTGATAATTCACTTCAATCTGACCTCCACATTTTTCTGTGGTGTTGAACTTGACACGATCTGCAAAAAATAAAAATCAAATCAACTTCAACATAACATAAAGCTAGAGGAGTCAATGAAGTTAGCTATGTAGGAATAGAAAATATATAGCTAGACCCAAGCTAATAACACCATTTTTCCTTAAATTAAATAACCAATAGAAAATTTGGAATAATCAACCAAATGTAACATTTTAATTTGTGAGCTTTACATGAGCTGGTACATACTTACTACATAAACATATACTATATACTCATTCAACATGCTAAAGCTCCTGCCACACAAAAAGTCCAATGAAATTTCTCCAGTCAGGGTGACGAGACAGCATGATTAGAAGAAAACAGAAAGCACAGAAGCACATGCAGAAATACTTACCGGTGCAGTAAACAGACACCAGTGATCCACTACACTTTCCCTTAAATCTGCTGCACTGGCCAATTGTGTCATGGTAATCCTCACAATTGACGTGGTAGTATTCCAAATCTGGCTTAGCCGGTTTACTACTGCTGAGAGCGGCACGGCTACAATCCTTTTCCTGGCAAACCATATCTGAATAGGCTGGGTTCCACTGACTGTCGCACAGACTGATGTTATTAATCCTCACTTCACCACCACATTTTTCTGACAGAGTGACCTCTGTGTCATCTGGGAAGGAAGGTGATAAAATAACAAGCTCAAATACTGTAAGCGGAGGAAGGCAAAGAACAAATCACATAGTGTCCCGCTGGTGTGAGATCGTGAAACAGACACAGATTTTCAGGTGAAAACGATCGCTGATCAACAGTATGGCAGCCAGCAAGGTGAATGTTTGAACTGGAATGAAAATAGACCTTTTCTATGTGCATCATGCCAATATTTTGCAGCAGAGTGACAATGCCAAGCAATTACCTGAATAAAAATATATGTTTCAGTTACTATGTATATATTTTCTGCATTAGATGCTGGAAAAATGTTTGTCTAAAATCAAAGAGCAGCAATTGATAATACCAGCCAACCCATGCTTTGGTTGAGCCCTATAGTGAAATTAAAGGTCCATACTACCTAGCTGTACATTTGATCTCTGCCCACTGTCCACTGCTACTATTTCTTGTTATTATATTATAATTATCATTGTTGTTACTGTACTAATAACAGCAGCCATAGTTAGGATTCTGTTGTTCAACTGTCAATTCCATCTTCATGTACAACTTGTATTTGTGCTGTATTGTGCTACTGTACTGCTACTTTCTCTCTCTCGCCCCTCCTGTCCCTCTCTCTCTCTCTCTCCCCCCAACCGGTCAGGGCAGATGGCCATCCCCCTAGTGCCAGGATCTGTCCAAGATTTCTGCCTGTTAAAGGAAGTGTCTCCTTGCCACTGTCTCCAAGTGCATGCTCATGACGGAACTGTTGGGTGGAATTAATAGTAATGAGTGTGGTCTAGACCCGCTCTGTTTGTAAAGTGCCCTGAGATGACAATGGTTGTGAATTTGCACTATATAAATGAAACTGAATTGAATTGAATTAATGTCAGTACACTAAGTAGGAATTTGCAGCCAGGGCAAGTAGTAGTGGTAGATTAGGTAGTAGCCACATCAAGATGCAGCTTAAAGTCTTTACAATCATTTGCAGCAATCCTGTGGAAATAAACCTTACCTTGGCATTCAATTGAGACCTGATGCTTCTGAGAGGGCAACGTCGGCTTTTCACAGTCCCAGGTGTTATTTGGCTCCTTCACATCCGCACAGCTGAAGGTTCCTTTCCAGATAGAACCAGCTACGACTGCTTGTTTTGAGATGTTTTTTAAGTTGCCACAGTTCAGATCCTGGCAAAGCAATTTGCCCTCCTTGTCTCCCCAGCCTTCGATGGAGACAGGGCTTCTATGTCCCTCTGAGTGGACAAAAACAGCTCCAGAACAGGAACTGTTGAATTTCAGCTCCATTTTCCTCCAACCTGATAAGAAGAGGGACCAGATAAGATTTTAAAATTGAGCATTTAGCAGGAAGGATACTGCTAGAAGTTTGCACCACAGTGAGAAATCAGGGAGGACGGCATGGCAACACATGCACACAGACACTGACTTTGCCATTCTCAATTACAGTGTGTATTAATTATTATGTTTTTATCCATATTAGAAAATGTTATGTTATTATAAGTAGGAGATCAAATCACAATTATGGAAACGGTTAAGTCTCTCACCCATGCTTCTCTAAACTCTCTGCTGCTGAAAGAAACACTTTCATGACTATAAGGTGATATCACATTGTGTTTCCACAGACTAAGACTTCTTACTGTTTCATCTGGTGCACACTGGTCTTCAAACACTACTTCATCACTATATTAATCAGGTTTACATATCAGTGCATTTGCTTGTTTGCTTTGTTAAAATTGTTTTGTTTGCCCCGTCCACTGCTACAATTTATTATCATTATTTTATTATTATCATCATTGTACTGCTAACAGTAGCCATAGTTAGGATTCTGTTGTTCTACGATTCATGCTTGCTCATGGTGGAACTGTTGGGTGTAATTAATAGTAATGAGTGTGGTCTAGACCTGCTCTGATTGCAAAGTGCCCTGAGATGACTTGTGTTGTGAATGGGTGCTCTGGAAACAAAATTCAGGTGGTGACGGAGTAGAGCATAATGAAGACATTTCAAAAGCCATAAATCTGAGATAAAGTCATTGCACATACTGGAGCAGCGAAGACCTCCAAGGTCGCAGCTTTGCTTGTCAGGGCTGATGCTGAATTTTGTTAATTTGTTGTTGCCATTTTCAGTGCTTCTGTACTGGATGTCTGTAACAACAGATGTCCCTAGTGACTTTGGTCCAAAGTAGTTAATCACTTTGACAGGCTGACCACATTTCATCTCCTCACAGATGGCGTTTTGGGTTTCATTGTCAAGAGCATCTTTGCACACGGGGAGCCAGTGGCCTTCAAAATACACCAAAACATTTCCAGAACATTTGTATCTGGAAATATTCATTTTTATCTTGACACTGTCTGCAACAAAACAATGGAAGACACAGAGTTAGAAACGCATGCTGTTTGTGTTATTCGATTATTCAAAGGGTTCTACATACAACATTCACTGGCAGTTGGTATCATACCAGAGAACCTGCATCATAGACGGAAACAAATGTACTGGTTGAAGTTCTACTATCATTACTTGTATTACTTGTATGTGTGCTGTACTGTGCTACTGTATTTTCTCTCTCTCGCCCCTCTTGTCCCCCCCCCCAACTGGTCAGGGCAGATGGCCGTCCACCTAGAGCCAGGATCTGGCCAAGGTTTCTGCCTGTTAAAGGAAGTTTGCTCATGGTGGAACTGTTGGTTGTAATTAATAGTAATGAGTGTGGTCTAGACCCACTCTGTTTGTAAAGTGCCCTGAGATGACTTTGGTTGTGAATTGGCGCTATATAAATAAAATTGATTTGAATTGAATTGCTAAAAAAGCAAGAAGATAAAATGTGTATTTATGTAATGCATATGGGATTATGATTATTATCAATTTTATGATGACTGGATGTATTAATATTGAGTTGGACCTGCTCTCTATGGAAAGTGCACTGAGATAACATTTGGTGCAGTACAAATGAAACTGAATTGAACTGAAACAATGTTTTACCTGAACAAACAACATAGGCGGGGGTGTTAAAGCCATTATCTTCTTCATCGGTTTTGACCAAATTGGACTGGTTCAGGTTGGCAGTGTGCTTTGTTGTGTGCAAACTCTTGAAGATCACCATACTTTTTTCCGAATGGGAGGGGGTTTGTAGATTTATATTTCCACAGCCCAGGTTCTGACACAGCGTCACTGACTTTTGGTCTGTCCAGGTGTCATTTAACACACCTCCACACTTCCCTTCCGCACAAATTTCTACTCTACCCCAACAGCCTTTGGTCAACTTCACTGTGATGTTTCCTGTTGTGGCAACCAAAAAGCAAATAGGATGAGGAATTTGCTTGCAGATTATTGCACAACTAGACCAATTAGACCAATTTAAGACAAATGCATCATCTCTGTAAAGTGGGCCACAGAGCAGTCAGTGACATAAAGTAATACATAAAAAATGAATAGAACTAACGGCACTTCCTGAAAAAAAAGATAAATACAATACAAAGAGAAAGAGGTATGTTTGAATTGGGAATTAAACCTGAAACATCACAACATTAATGCACCAATTAGACCAGAGAAGGTGAAAGAGCATAAAAACTGTGATTTTTGTACTGTAAACGATTTGTAAAAGTCTGCATATTAAAATGAGCAGAATAGTGGCAATTTAAAGTTAGTAAAAAGTGAAAACCATGAAAAACAAAATGTTTTTGAAAGTAGAAATCTAGAAAAAGACAGACGAGCACAGGTCACTAAAGAGTTGAACTTTTTGATGCTTGAATGGTTTCTGTTGCTGAATGTTCACAGGATCACCATGATGTCACACACATTTCTACATTGTCTCACATTACCTGTGCATGTCACAGTGGCAATGGTGGCATTGTGGTCAGATGACACTTGGACACAGTCAAACAGAGATGTGTTGTTAGAGGAGCAGTTATAAGATTTATCCCAAACATCTTTCGTCAGATTACCACTGGAGATGGAGGAATAGTTGGAGACTTCCCCGCAGTGCATCTGCCGACACACTGCGTTTGCAGACTCTTGGTTCCACGTCTCATTGGAACCAGGCAGCCAGTATGTTTCGCTGCCATGATCTATCCCCACCTTGCCAGCACAAGAACCCTTCCCCTGCAGAAATACCACCTTGTGCTCTGACAGGGACAAAACAGGATAGAACATTATGATTGACAGCTGGTGGTGAAAGGCTGCCAATGTGCCCATGGGTTCCCCTTCTCCACACAATGCACGCTGGGATAGGCCAACGCCGTCACACAAATTTCAATAGTGTCAGCAAATATAGAAAGTTACATTTGCCTAAGAACGTAAATGCTTAAACAGCAACTCTGGACTGTAAACCTTCGGTTAAAAAACGTTTTCAGCTGTGATATCTGGATTTTTTTTTTTCTTTTTTGTGGCAGCTATACAATGAGCAAAGTGGATAAACAGAAAGAGTACTCACCCTCACAGGTTATCATCACCGCATCCTTCTTCTGCCTGTCTGGACTGTTTGAGTTATCTGTTATACATTCAGATATACGCAAGGCATTTTCCTTGCAGTTTACAGCCTTAGGCAGGAAACTACCTGAACCATGGCTGAATTTTTCAGGACTGGAGGATTTTCTGTTTTTCCCACAATTCAGTTGTCTGCAGACAATATCTGAGTTGGTATCTGTCCATCCTTCTGTACCAACTTTATACCATTGGCTGTTATACTGGATCTCCACTCTGCCGGCACATTTACTATGACCGTCTTTTAATCGCACTTCTATGCTGTCTGTAAAATGACAGCAAGACATGTCAAACAAACCCAACATCAGACATGTGGTGAATAAAAAGCACTTACTGCATATATCTGGGCATAAATGCAACTAATGGCTTGCACATAAACTTTACATCACAAAATTACATCACAGCTGTCACAGTTTAACTCTGACCAGTGTGTCAATGTAAAGTTAGACTCTTTATTATTGATATTCAACCATATGATCACTGACCTGCGCAGACTATGGACACACCAGAAGGACATGAGAACGCTTTGCCATCACGCTTTGCCAAACAGTGCCACAGTGAAGACTCACTGCCTGAGCAGTTCACATTGTCCATTATTCCATTCTGTCCTCCTAATTCGGTCATACTAACCACCTAGAGGACAGCATTCATGAAAATGTGAGCATCATGCCATTCACTTGTACCAGACAGAAAACACTGGCTTAAAAATATCAGTCAGCTACAGTGAACATCAGAGAATGGTAGTAATGACATTCAATAATTGGCAAAGCTGATTCAGACAAAATGCTTGAAATGAATAGTTTGACATCTTGGAAAAGGTGTTTATTTGTCTTTTTGTTGAGAGGTAGATGAGATGATGGATACCACACTCATACACCGTTTGTGTATATTAAGGTAGAACCAGAAGATGATTAGCTTAGCTTAGTGTCAAGACTGGAAATGGGTTTACAGGTTTCCTGTGTGCCAAGCTAACCTAACAATCTAACTCTTCAAAACTGAAAAAGTATGATTCCGCAAATATCAAACAATTATTTAGCACATTTGAAGCAGCACAATGTTGGGGGAAAAAAAACACCAAATTCTTTCTTGTTGTAATGAAATAATGATCTAAAACGTTACGTAGAATAAAAACCCACCATCACTTGTCTGAATACAGTGAATCAGTAGTGGTCAGTAGCACAAGCATATAGAATTATCCCCTAATTGCCATTTGTTGCCACTGTGGCCGAATAATAATAATAATAAGTACAATTAAGTATAAATATAAAAAGAAAGTAAAAAAGAAAGAAGAGAAAGAAAGAACCACTGAAACCTGACAGCAGAAACTCACCTTCCCACAGTTCAGCTCTCCGCAGACCACTTCAGAATTTTTACTCATTTTCCAGTTGGTCCAGTTGGAGGCGCACACAGGATGTTTAATATCATTCACTGAAATATGAACTTGACCGTAGCAGCGGCTGGGTTTGTTGTTGTTCATCAGAACGACTTTAGTATTGTCTGTGGGAAATAAAAGCAGAAAGTGTACACGATGTAGATTTTCAAGTGGTTCTGCACAGCTGGGGAATAAAACATGAACCTGATTTTAAAGACTTTTTGAGATACAATTGGTTCAATTGAAGGAGGAATTAACATATAGAACTAATAAAAAATGAATGGAATAATATGATAAGTTACTTTTTAAAAAACATGTGCATGTGTATGAATGAGTTGAATTACCTGAGCAAGTCAGCTGTACGCCGTCAGCATCCTCACTGTGACTGATGCTGGTACCACAGTACATTTGCTGGCACCACTCATGTGGACTGATCTGTTTCGATGAGTTTCGAACTGGAACCCAGCTTTCATTCTGCTCTGTTAAAAGCTGCCCACGACACACATTTGATGCATTTCCTTTGAGTTGCAGTCTCTCATGACCTGTTTAAAAGAGCCGTTTCTTAATTTGCTGAAATGTTGCGCAACTTGGGCCAGCTGAGTGTGTGTGCATGAGTGTGTGTGTGTGTTACCTGTGCATATGACCGAGGCAGGTTTTGAGCATGACATGGATTCACTGGTTACACACTGCCACAGATTTTGGACATTTTCAATGCCTGAACAACTGACCATCATCATCGAGCGTGTGAAATCTTTGACCTTCCATTCAGAATGAAGAATACTGACTGCACCGCACCCGAGGGTTTTACACACAAGATTGGCTTCCTCTGGTCCTTTATGAAAGAGGAATTATTAATTCTAGTTATTATTAATAGAATACTCAACATTTAACAAAACTGTAGTATATAACAGTTTTAGTAGTAGGCTTGAAAGAGAAGCAGTAAAGCTGCTTTGTATTTGTATTAATAAGGAAGCTAGTTGACTGCTGTAGGAACCTTTATGAAGACATACAGACTTTTTCCCCTCAAATGACATAATTTACTATTTTTTGCATTTTCACTTTTTGAATTAGATGCGAACAAGTTTTTGATGCAGACACCAACATTAAACCAATCCCAACCCCTCAGATCTTTTGACCCTTTGGAGGGGCCCAACCCATCACTGGGAACCAGTGCATGTAAAAACCTAACTTTGTATAAAGTAGATATTACAGTAGATACTACTGCGGGTGTAAAAGTAAAATGACATAGTATAATAGCTATATACAGTATATGATAATTCAGTAAAATAATTCACATTATATTTGATTTTAACAATAATTCAACCAATAATTCCTCCTTTTCTTTTGCTAAAGTTTTCTTTTGCTAAAGTTAAACTTTGAATGCAAGAAATTAATTGCAACCCAACAGATCGATATAGACAGACTGAATAATAATGAAGTGTTTCGTGAACATGATGCTAACTCTTACCCCACTTGTCAGCACAAAAGTAACCTGCACGTCTTCCTCCATCAGTGGAGAACTGAACAGCCCCTGCACACTGAAATCCATCCAGGCTTATTTTGATCTCATCTACCAGAGAAAAAAGGTGATGGCCGATTTCAGTTGAAATTAAGCAGTCGTTATCGTCACTGTCGTGCAGCGTTGCATAATTTAGATTCAATTTAGCAGCTCATTTTTAAAAAGGTGTGGAGCTTCTTGACAAAAGGTATCATGCATCTCTTCAAGAGCAAAAAGTTCAACCTGACCTGAACATTTGATCTTTCTGATTGTATCCTTCGGGGAAAAGCTCACGCCAAAGCCTGGGTTCTCGCAGTCCCACAGGTTCTTCTCATTTCCATTGCACTTCATTTCATTGAGCCAGACCGTGCTACCAAGGGGTCGGAGATCATACCCTGATGACTTCACGTTCCCACAGTGAGTGCTCCTGCACACCACCTCTTCAGTGTTCCTGCTCCAGTATTTATCCCCAGCATAGCCCCAGACGCCTTCGTGGAAGATTTCAACGTGGCCTTCACAAGGGCTGCCTCCATTCTTAAGAATCAGCCTGTTTACTTCAGATGGATACATGACAGGAAGTTTATACATTTGGGTATATCGTTGGGCATATGTTTCCATTTTGGAGTCTTATTTCATTGGTTCTGAATTTTGAGGTTGCTCTCTGTGTTGCTGTCTGTGTTACTATTCATAGTTAGTTCATATTTCTGAGCCTTCCACCCACATTAGCTACAGCAAAATGAACTTTCTACTGTGAGACAAATCTTATAAAAATGTTAAATGTTGTTCTTTCTGTACTAAAAGTATTGTTGTTGGGGTTTTTTTATTATTCATTTTTACAAAATCTAAAATCTGTCACACTGCTCTATGGCGTCACAGACAGAATACCGTTTGCATTACACTTGTTCAACACCAAAAAACATGTCAACACGTAAAGCCATATTTTAATTTACTTGTATCTCCCATCGCTACACCCATGCATGAACGGGATCCAGCCGTGAGACGTTTTGCTCAAATGAGCTGAAACAAAACTTCTCTGCGTATGGCCTCGCTGTTCAGTTTGCCACAAATATAATTTGTCATCTTGTAAACGCTTGTGTTTTTTATATTGTAAAGTAATGTGTTTTTTTATTATTACTTTGCAAATAAAAATAACTGACCTGTGTATAAATAAAGAATCAAAGCAATAAGAAGTATCAATAAAATCTCGGCTCACACAATTTACATTTGTACTTCACTTTGTGACTTTTAAAAATAAAACAGCACATAAGGATGTAAAAAGTATTTTATATTATTATTATTATTATTATTATTATTAGGAACCAAAAGGCTGACGGGTACTGGTCAGGTCTTAATAGGACAACAGTCTCCTGTATTGTGAGCCTGTCTGGCCCGCTGGGTAGTGGGGCACAAAGATCATCTGAAACCATCTGTATTCTGCCAAAAGATGCATTCACTTACCCCAAGCCATGTGGGAAAGGAAAAGACAAACTAATTTGATGTGATTATTTCTTTTAATCTTAATATCTTTTCAATTAAGTCCAAAGTCATTTCAATGTAATTTAATTTTAGCCAGAGTAGTATGATGCAAGTTGTATAATGAGACATTTACTTTAACACTTTGTGTGTATGATTCTTTTTTATAAGTAATAAATAATTACATTTTAGATCACAATTATTAAAAATTGTTATCAGATTAGCTCCCTAAACCCTAATATTTATGATCATTAGCAATGGATTATTTTGCTCCTTTATTAGTGAATAGTTTTGTCTTTTTTTTACTTGACATCGAACCGGATGCTGACAAAACCATGACTGTACTTATACACTGTATAATTATCCAAATATTTAAATATTGAATCTTTATGAGTTCTTAGCAGGCACTAAACCTTCCTGTCATCCTTTTACTTTCATGACTAAACTGTGAAGCTGACACCTTGGTGCTAAATTCCTACTTACTACTTGCTATAATTAGTACCTGTAAGAAGCAATGTTTGGAGAACAAAACAGATCTTTTCATTGGTGCTTTTATCTTCAGGAAATTCATTTTTAGATTAAAAGAAACCTTTCGCGCAGCACCTGCGTGTGCTTGCCTTTCAAAATAACTGAACCTTGACCTAAATAAAGTTTACGGACAGAATATAGTTCATAACCCTAAAAACCTCAAAACGTGTTAAATCAGGTAAACCACTGTTCAGTTCAGTAAGTCACAAATACAGAGAGTTAATTCTAAAAAGAAAAGGTGCAACTTGCCTTGTAACATCACCAGCTCAACATGAGCCAGGAAGAGAAGAAGGAGGAACCACATCATCACCACAACTCATGACGAGATATTGAGACAGACGCATGATCAGCCCAGCTTTATACTGGCAGGGATGTGACCATCAAAAAGGAAAATGGGCTGCTATGTGTGTGTCGTGCATGGCTGGACTCACAAATCTGGTGTCACATCAAAAGAAAAGTGACAAAACTAAAAGACAAGTTCATGATATGGAAAAAATGAAAAACATTACTTAAAAAATAAATTGATCATCCAGATGATCAGACATCTGTCTCAGTGGATTCATGAATAAATGGTTGAAGCAATAAAAGGGCCAGCTTATGTAATATTCACATATCTATATACTTAACGATAACGATACATGTAACTGCACTAAGCATCTTTGTCTTGACACGCTACAGATTTCAGGCGATTATTAAACTGATCGCTGCTGATACACTGCAGGGTGCGTGTTGAGGCTTTGCGAGTGATACGCATTAAACATTTTCTTGTGTTGTTGTCTTCTTTGGAAAAAAATACTGCCTAAAATTTGACAGAACTTGAGGAAAACCATTGTGTAGTCGTCACTTGAGAACGATGCGGTGCACAAAATACGTGTGTTAAATTGATCCCACTTTTAAAAGTCGGATTAAATATTTCATTCAAATGTTTTTGCTTTTAAAAAGATAACAGTTTCTCTTTGAACATGGCAACAGGGGTGTAAATTACATTTACAGTTACAGTTACAAGTAGTAGTCAATTATTGACTAAATGCAGTCTACATCTATAATTATTCATATTTGCAGTTTTGCCACCCGGATCTCTTTCTTTCTTTTTCTCTACCCGACAGTACTATTTCCATTTTACAGGAATGTGCATTTTGTTTATTTATTATGTATTTTGTATATTACAAACTTTTTTATTTTATTTTTGAGACTGTTTTCTCTTTTCTTGTTTACGTTGAATGTTAAAGTTTTTGCTTGGGTATGTTTTCCTGCCTTTCTTCTGTTCCAGAGCTGCTGCAACATTTAAATTTCCCTGCCGTTGGATGAATAAAGTTTTATCTTATCTTAGCTTAAAGACTAAACCTTGAATAAATTTAAAAAATAAAGTATTAAAAGTACATTTTTTAGCCTTATTGCATGACTGCTGAGCTGTGACAGTAGCAAAATCAACATTATTCTTGGTGATGTTGAAATTCCTGACAATGTAAGTGTTGCCTCATCGTGCATTGCAAAACTAAAAAATTATATTCTGTCATCAACAATTTGGAATATATTCATTCAAACATAAATCACCTCTAAGATCTTAATCGCTGTCTGTACACACATCAGACGCTGTCTTAAAATTAGAATCAGTATTGTTAAAACAATGGTGAACTTTTCAGAGCATCCGTCGATGAGCAGACAAGCATCGTCAGAGCATCGTCTACTAATCCTGACATCTGATAACCCGACAGAGAGCACGGCCCCAAATACAAAGACTTAGTTTTAAGGAGTAATAGCTCTGCATTCATGAAGAGAACCAAATGTCAGCTTACATCAGAGAAATGTCAAGCTATAAATGATCTTACAAATGAAAGATTATTCTCCTGATAAAAAGTTTCCTATTTTTAAGTAAGTATCTCAAATCTATGAAAAGCTATAATACTGACAGAAATATGTCTCGGCATGCTGAACTGAGAGAGTGAGACATTTTAAATAAGACTTTGAATAGCAAGGTAACTACAGTAAATGTGTGATTTGACATTTCATGAGACACAATCACATCATATAAAGTGTTGAAAAAAAAATCTCTATATATATCTGTGCATGTATATATTCACATATATATTTCATAATAATATAATTAGTCATATGTGTAACTCATTATTGATATTAACAGCAATTCACCCAGCTAGGACACAGGATTTTATTTTTATGGATATAAAAATGTAATTATTAGATTAATTAAATATTGTTAATATGAAATCAACAAAGAAACAACCAAACCTGACACCCCTGCACACCCACTGAGAGTAAGTCACTGGAAACTGATGAAGAACTGTATTTTTTCTTTTTTGGTTTCCCAGTTTATATTTAATTTGTCTATGGGCGCCACCCAACCATCCATCAGAACTATCATCTGCATATAAAAAGTAACACCTATGGATGATGTAATAACCATTTATGAGGGCCCATTTTTCTTGGATAGAGTACTTTTACTTTTGATAGTGCATTTTGCTGATAACAACTGATCAATCTAAATGTAATCATCTCTATAAAACCATTTTTATTAGTAATGTGGTATAAAAATAAAACAATTTAACAATATTTCAGCCATGAAACAGTTTTTCACTTTTTCTCTGTATAATGGTAACGTTATGTACCTGGGGTCAAATTTTACACGTGAAGGCTGCCTGGATGTGGACTGTGGTTACAGGTGCAGACTAGATAGCTGTATAACAGAGCTGCACAGGGCGGTGGCTTTGTGGCTTCAAACTTTCCAGAGCTAGAACAGACCAGGAAATTAAAATCAACCACACTTTTACAGAATGAAAAACTCAAATTTGAAAAAAAAAAAAAGCTTAACTATCCTTTGGTTACTTTCTAAATAGCGGTAAACAAATAACCTCCACCCACATGTACTTTTTTCATGTTACCCTTTAAATATAATAACTTTATTATATGCAGTTCATAAATGGTGAACTGTCATCCTCATCTGAACCCTCATGTATACAGGCATGGACCTGGAGACCATGAAGTCAAAACATCTTGTTGCTCATGCAGGTGTAGCTTTGTTATGGGAGCTGTTCTGCTTAGACAAAAAAACAAAAAAAACAAATCAAGAATAAAATCTGGATGTGACTCTTAGGTCTTAATCATTCATGTGCAACAGTTGCATTTAACCTCTCAAATTACTGCTTGTTGGCCTTTCTCCAATTCATTTTATCACTGAACTTTGACAAGTATCCCATGATGAGGATGAAATGTGTGAACCAGAGGCAGGCTCCCTGCTGGGGGAAGCCGTGTATACATAATCAAAGACAACAGCACCGCAGACGAGGTCAGTGGGTGCACAAGACGCAGGGCACTATAGGAGTCAGCATCCTTTAAAGAATAAACTCTAGTCCAGTTACAAACTTGTCCTGTGATTTCAAATTTGCAAAATAGTAATTAGAATTAACTGATAATGTAAGCTGCTTATTGCTAGTTGAGTTTGGGAGAGACCAGGCAAGTACAGGAAGTAGGGTCTATTTTTCCCTCAACTCAGACACAGCCAAGGCCCACTTCATTGTTGCCCAGTGTTCTAACCTGGACAGGGTTCACGATCTGGACCTCGATTCTGCAAGAGTTTAGATGTTCAAATAAGAAATACAAGGTGCTGGGTGGGATGGTGTGGTGAGGATCAGCAATGGCAACACGCAGGCACACCAGAGAGAGCACACATGCACATGCAACATAACATTTGGTTGCAGAAAAGAGGGTCCACGTAATTTCTAAGAAATAGCCACTGAAATCATTTGATTGGTTCAAAGTACACTCAAAACCCCAGAGTTAGTTGGTATAGGGTGGACCTGATAAATGGGGTAGCTCACAATAGATAACATTAAAATCTGATTTCTTTCATTGCAAAGAAGTCATTGCATAACACAAGTTTTTATCTCCTTAAAGAAAGCTGGTATTGTTTCATGCAACACATCACCAGTGCACCAATATTTTTCTAGTAAACAAAATCAAAGAACTTGGCCAACCGGAGGAGAGGCGCTTGAAGATCTATAAGCAGGGAATACAGCTGTTCAGGCTTGAGCAAGAAATGTAGAAAAGTCCACTCTCTATTTTGCACCCAAGTTTTACCCACCAGCACTGTTTCACGCAGACGTGTGGAGGAAGCTTTGACGTATACAAAAGGAAGCATGTTGATACAGAACGTTGATAATCTGATGATCTGCTTGCTGACAGAAAAGTATGAGAGGCTGATACAAAAATACCGTTGCAACATTTGACAGAACATGATCACAAAGCTTCTGTCAGTAAATTGAAATTGGTTAAAGAACATGTGACCTTAGACCATCTAATCACACTGTCTAAAGGGTGTACATCAGTGTCTCGTGTGTCATCAATCATGCCTCCAGTGACCACCATTGAAGCAGTCTGGAGCATCACAGCTTCAGTCATTAGAGCACAGCTAGCAGCGACCACATCTGAACTTTCTACAAGGCCAGTTAGTCTCCCATCTACAGACCCATACATGAGGGAACTCTGACATGGATGAACTTCCACAGACGCATAGCAGCCATTGAAAAAAATCCAGAACCACTTACAAGAAATACGTGATTTCCCTGGGCATGTCATCACACTGCAGACAGTGGATCTCAGACTGTGTAGAGCTAGAGGCATCACTGTCAGACATTGTGCTCTTGTTGGCTTAAAGACAGCTCCGCTATCTGCCCCGGCCCTCGGGTCACCATGCGTGACAAAACGTTTTATTCACACTGCTGATGATTATTGAATTGATGGGTTGACGCGTCCCATCATTTGGCTTCCATCATTTCGCAAGAGCAAAAAGAGACACGTCTCTCAGCTGCAACTCTGCTACAATACAATTGGACTTGAAATATCACCGTTAAATGTTACACTGTTCACTTTATTCCCAACAGAAACACATGGTGAACCTCACAACCGCATTACAGTGATACTTGAAACTTGTAGCCCCAGGCCTGACCTGCGGGAAACATCACTGCTTAATGTTGAATTACAGCTGTTTGTGGATGGCTGTACCTCAAGTGACCCAGCAAGTGGGAAAATCCATGAAGGTTAGGCAGTGGTTATGCAACATGAAACTCTTACGGTACAACCGCTCCCACATGACTCCTCTGCACAGGCAGCACAGCTCAAAGCTCTTACAGAGGCAGTAAACTGGCAGAGGGCCAATTAGTATCCATTGGCACTAATAGGTACTATGCATTAAAGCTCTTCCACTGGTCTTAACTCTAAGTAAATGAGAATAAGAGTAAGAAGTAGGAATGCTCTTTGGAGACGTATGATTACAGGGAGTGGATTTTATGTTGCTTAGATATTCTCTTTTTATGGACTTTTGAGTCACTCGCGCCCTGATGTATTTTTTTCCTTGTTGGACTGCCTTTTTCCAGTTTTGACCACGCCTGATCCAACAAACCTTTGTATTTGTTGTTAAAATCTTATTATATTTTATACACACACACACACACACACACAGATATATATATTATTAACTTATTCAGCTTAACCTCAAAACCATTGTTTTCCTGCTTCCTGTGGGGCACAAACTGTAACTGACAACTCAAAAGAGAAAACAGCTAGCAACAGAAGGGTACTGTGATTAAATACTGAGATGCTATGCTAATATGACCTCTTTTCTGGGTCACTCACACAGGAGATGCACAGGAGGCTCCTGGACTGGTGACTTGGTACTGGTGAATGACTGTATGAAAACCGCAGTGGCTTGGACTGTATCAGATCCACTTCTGTGGTATAGATTGCAGGGAGGACAGTGTGGATCCACACAAACAACTGCAACGTTTCCAGAACCAGGGGATGGACTGAAGTTAGATGGAAGTGGCAGAATTCATGTGGATGTGGGATGAGAGGAACTGTGGAAATATTGACTTTGATCCGTGTTATCGTGGTTGTTCTAATTATCCTGACATTTAGGCGTCCTGCTTACTCTGAGAAGAATAGTAATACAACTCAAACACTTCCCAACACTCACGTCAGCAGAAAAGGAGAAATTATTCCTTCAAAGAAAAACATTCCAGATAAGACTGGAAGCCATGGGGGTTCAGTGCTGAGATGATAACCCTAGTGACACAAAGTCCTGCTATTTATTCATGAAGTTTAGTTTAAACTACAGTGGTACCTTGACTTACGAGTTTAATTCGTTCCGTGACGGAGCTCGTAACTCAAATTACTCGTATGTCAAATCAATTTTCTCCATTGAAATGAATTGAAATGCCTTTAATCCGTTCCGGGCACCCCAAAAAACACAGCAATTTTTTTTTTTGTTACATGTTTTTAAATAAGAAAAGTATACTTATAAATAACGAATATTGTATAAAAAAATCCAATACAATAGAATGTACTGCAATAAACTGGTTTTATTAAGTATACACGGGAGACACGGGATGCTGGGCGGATGTTACAGCGTTCACTGTGGCGTTCGCTACGCCAACTAGCGGTGGGGTTTCTGAAGCTGGCTCGTAACCCGAATTTTAGCTTGCAACTCAAAGCAAAAAGTCATCCGAGAGACGGCTTGTATCTCGAAAAACTCGTTGTAGTTGGGACACTCGTAAGTCAAGGTACCACTGTATAGAGAAATTCAGACAAATCCACACTGATAATACAGGCACTACCTTTCTCATGTTCTGGGAACCAGCAGTTATACATCTCTTGAGCCTGCCTGTTGAATGCATAGGACAAAGGTGTGGGCACATCGTGTTGTGTTGTACACATGGTCTGAGCAGAAGTAAATATCAAACACCACAGGTCCGTCTCACAAAGACCACCATGACTACATGTGTCTGCAACACCGGTGACAGACGACACATGGAGCACAGCATGTTGAATGGTCCATATCAAATGAGCAAAGGTCTTGGGGGCCGTGAACAGATCTCTAAAAAGCTTGCAGAAACTGGATCAATTGCATCCAAAGTGCAACCATACAGAGGGAAAGTGATCTAACAATCAATACTTGGAGCTATACCAAGATCTAAGCAAAAAAGTATTTCAAGTTATATTATGTATGTGACAAATACGTTCCATAACTAAACTTACTGGAAGTTAAATTGAGTGAACGTTGACTTTTGGTGACACAAACACCAGTCTCCTAGGTAAACGTCGCATTTGTTTGACCTGTCGTCTCCACACATACTCCTCCGTACATTGACTCTTTAGCTCTACGCACTGCGCCATATGACAGCGTGTCCCTCCACGACATTCGGCTGTAAAGTGAGACACCTGAAGCACCAAAAAACAAAAAAATGCATTGTGATAAAGTGACACTGGTGTGGTATTTGCACGCCCATTTGGCAAGACTAGACTACACAAGATACATACATACGGGTACCATTGCAAATATATATTGTAGTTTTTTTCTCTGGTAGTGCATACATGGGATTAAATATGGTATAGAAAATAAACTGTACATACTGTTCTGTACTTTTGCTGTGGAAAATGTATCCAGCTGCACCGTAAATGTGTCAGTTGTGTGCCCTTTTGATTCTTCTAATGTTCGGTCTGGTGCAACAATAACACAGCCCAAATGTATGAAGTTCATCTAACACATACACCCGCTTTATCAAATACTACATGAAAGCAGGATAACAATATATCACATCTTTTTGACATATAGTTGCTGTTGTAATTTCCCATCACTAATTCTGAACATGCGCTTGACACCTATCAGTGACTCAATCAGAGATTAAGTATAACTGACTACACCATTGGTTTGGGAGCGGAGATAGCTTAGCAGAAATAAGACCACAAACCTCTGGGTTATGTTCTTGAAACCAAATCTTGCATCTAGGCAGGAAACAGTGATCTCACACTTGCTTCTTTCTCAGATGTATTCTCAGGAAGTATGACAGTAATGATTCGTGACTTCTTTGAAGAAAAAATAGCTATGAGCATACGGCCCTTCACTTATCTATAAAGATTTATTGACATATCACAAATCTGTGAATTTTTTTGATTTTCATCAATAAATAAAAGTCAACAGCAGCCATCCCTGTGCTCACAACGTCACAGAGTGTGAAAATAAAATACAAACCCTGAGTGGTCCTGCGCACTCACTCTGATGTCCCACAACATACTGCCACACACTCAAGACCACTACTGAATTTTAACATGTTTGAGCAACTGAATAGATGAGAAATTCAGAAAACTGCTGTGAAGAGAATCATGGAACAGTGTACAGTCATGTTTTATTAATACTACGTTAAATACTATAGTCCCCAGCTTTTGTGGAAAATGATTTAACCCTATAAAAACATTAATGTTCATGATTTTTCACATTTTCATCAACCCTGTCTCCTAGAAATTATGTTTATATAGCAGTCAAGCAAAGTGATTGCTGCCTAGATTATGTTCAGTTTTCAGTTCAGTTCATATTTGCAGTTCAGATTATGTTTCTTTAAGGAATGAAACTCTATATTTATGCCATTCTCCTCTGGCTCCTGCAAGCGTGTCCCTCTCAGCACCCGAGTGAGTTGATGGGCACCCGCTGTGTCCATCAACTCACCTGGCGCTGGTCTCCTGAGCTGTCTCCACACTTCCTCTGCAGCTGACTGTCGTCATGCCCACCTCCGTGCACAAATGCTCAGAAACAAAAGGAAAAAAACAGCATTGTTTGGAAATCATCTGGAGGAGGACTAAAACTAAAACTCTGCGCTGCAGTAACGCTAACACAAGTTCTCTCACCACTGAAGCTGTGAAGTGATCTCGCCCACAAAACTGAAATAATCACTCAGGTCAGTAATATTACTGAAATGCATGGGATAATAATACATAAATTATTGGTTATAACAGGTGCATAGCTTACTTTTTAAGATTCATTTTTGTTATTTATTATTTCTATTTTTTTGTTTTTGTTATTGTTTTGGGGTTTTTTTGTTTTGTCTAAAGAACATATTCACTTCAATTCAATTTGCACAAAACAATCAGTACGATGAATGCAATTTTTCAGAAATAAGCTGCATTTACATTGACTTAAATAATTGTCTGTGAATAAATTGTCTTTGAATTAGGGACAACAAACTGCATTTAGCAGATTTTTGTGTTTTAGATGAGCCCTTTTCAGTAGAATGGATTATTGAAATATATTCTTACCTATTTCTATACATTGTCCAAGCTCAGAGATGCTGAGCTGTTATGTATTGTTTGATCACCATCATTTTTAAATGACTGTGCAATTGAAAGGACTCAAATGTGAACTGATAAGCTTTTTAGAATGTGTTATGGGATCTAGAAGGAGAATGTACATGTATATTATTTTACATTCATATAAACTTTGCTGTCATCCTGCTGAACTTGTTCGGGAAAAGGACAACACACATAACACAGCCTCTTTTTCTGGTTTTGCTTGCCTTGTTTTTTGCTGTCCTTTCTTTTTGTTTGTTGTTTGCTTTCTTGAGTTGGTACCTTATGTCTTAGTCATCTGCTTAGTCCAGCTGCATTTGGTTAATATGATTGTTTTGTCTTGCGTTGTACGCCATTATGTTCTTACGTATGTCTTTCTAAAAATGTGTTAAGAAAATGCCAATCATAAAACAAAAATGTCACATTTGACTCACTGTCACACTAAACCTGCTCTCACTCCAAAACAGAGGGGCGATATTATATAAAAACAAACAAATCACTTTATATGCCAATTAGCTATGACAACAACAACAACAACAATAATAACAATAAGAAGAAGAAGAAGAATTCAGTGTGCTAATGCATACATTTAGTGTAAAGTGCTCAGAACAGGGTTTTAAAGACGGGCACTTAGAACATGGTCAGGTCCAGATGAGTCAAACCAGTGCATGTACAGCATGTTTTGGCAGCAACTGAGGGAGAAATGCAAGAATGAAAAAATAATAATCCATCTGTCCATCCATTTTGTCTATTTGTTGTTTAATGGGGAAACTAAATTCCTCATTGTACTGCTGTTTATATTTACTGACAGGGTACATGTACAAAATATGAGTTGTTTTTAAATTTTATGTAAAAAAACATGATAAAGCATAAAAACTATGGTAATAATGAGTAATGACTGATTGTAAAATATATTGTTCTAATATATTTCATATAATCTTTAATATGTCATGTATTAACTTTTATAATTATTATAGCAAGTTTTATCTTAATATTATATTTGAGAATATGCAGAACAGTAATTGTGTTGTGTGCTGGTAGAATTATATGTTAATAACTATATGCCATGAAGTATCACTAACCTACTGGGTTTTTGTTCAAGGTACTGTAGGCAGCTCTTTCAAGTACAGCTGGAGAATTGGTGCCAAGTGTGTAACTCAATTCAGTTTTAAATGTAAATTAAATTTTCACTAAATGCAAAAAGTGAATACTGTTGGCAGTGAAAGGGTGGAGGGAAATATTAAAGACACTAATTAAAAAATAAAAATCCAATGTTTAGAATGTTTATTTATCTATCTATTTATCTATCTATCTATTATTATTATTGTTATTATTATTATTATTATTATTATTATTATTATTATTATTAACACAGACACAATAACATACACACATACACAGACTGGAGGTTGTTGATGTTGACATGTTGGACCACTAGGTGTCAGAAAGAGACAACTGTTTGGAACTGTCAACTCAACAGGATAAGATATTGATGTCAACCATTTCTTGTTAGAAAGCTGTGATAAATATAAGTGGAATACAAATCCCTGACTAACTGGTAACTGTGTAAAAAAAAATGGTAATCCAAGTTCTAATCTCAATGCTCCTGGGTCTGATTTAAGAACAGGAAACTGTGGTTTGGCAAGAAAAATCTTTTTGAAACAGGAGAACTTTTATTGGGCATTCTTAGCATCATTGTTTGACATATTTTTCTCTCTGAAAACAGCTGAATATGTTTCGGCATCAAATATTCATGTGTTTGTTTCAGGTGTTTCACTCTGTGTTTTTCCAGGTGACCTTTATTTTCCTGCATGCACTCTAAACACAGGGTAAATTTAAACTGAATGTCAGTTTAGCTAAAAATACATTTTGTTTCGGCAGTTTATGTACCACCACTGTCATGTGTCTCTGTTGGCTTTAAACTTATCATAGTTAGTGCTAATCTGCCATTAGTGTTAACTGCACTGAAGCTATTGGTTAGCATGCTAGCATTGGTCATAATCAATCAACAGCTACAATCAATATTAATAATATGTCCAGCGGATAATTATATATCCCTTTGGTTGATTTTGAAATCAACACATTACAGTCATGTTTCTCACGCTTAGTAGTTGGATGTTGGGCAGTCCCTTTAGTATTTTTACTTTTAGACCTTTCCCTCATATTTTGTGATCTACACATAATAATTGCTGACTGGCATTGAGTAATTACACGAGTCCTTCTATCCTAGTGCACCTTAAGGTTCGACTGCTGGCCAACTGCCTGAACCCGATCAGACAAGAACTCTACAGGTCCCTGCTTTTGCTGTTGTTTCAAGTTGTATCTGATTTATGGAGCATGTATCAGACATTTACACAACCTGATTTATTTGACTGTGTGGAATTTAACTGTCGATTAGATATGCCAGCCAGACAGTGAGCTGAAGTATTCACTGGCAAATTTTGATTGTAAGATTTTTATCTGATGAAAACATGTTTCTACTCATTTTGGCCTCCTACAAGGTCTGTGGTTAGCATGCATCCTCATAGTTAAGTATATTGAGATATTCCAGCACCTGTGACAAGTAAACATGGAGTGAGATTTATCTCATAATTATTGATACTAACAGGAGCTTGTGTCTTGTAAATTAAGATATAATTTAATTGGCATTAAATGAATATGCAAGGATTTGTGTGTGTGTGTGTGTGTGTGTGTGTGTGTGTGTGTGTGTGTGTGTGTACATAAATATGTAATGTGTGTTACATTGTTAATGTAGTTGCAAGAGACCATGTCCAACCTAAAATTGATTTGTGAACTGTTGAACGTGCATTTATGGATCAAGTGACCCACATAAATTCATTGACCCACTTTTTCTCTTTTGAAGTTTGAGACAAATGTCACAGTGTGATGATCTTTGTTTCACACGCTTGCAATGACCAGTGAGCCAAGATGGTGGTGTGTTCCAGGGAGGCAGGCCTCACTAACAAATGAAATGTTCTGAAAAACTTTTAACACTTCTTTATTACTTATTTCTAGTTGGCTTAGCTAACCATATACCAAGCACATAAAGTTCAATCTTATCTTTTCTCTATCACAAGCTATGATAAATTGCTTAGAGATGTAGTAGTAATCACTACTCACATCATCATTCATAGAGTCCAAATATATAATGGCATCTAGCTATAACAAGTGGAAGGACAGACATAGCAGACTAAAGCATCCTAACTGGGTAAATACATAATACAAAGTGGAATTAGAAATGTATTTAAAATGATCTCAAACAATCTGAAGCATAAGTTGTGATCCTTTGCTATAGGCACTTTTCTGTTTGCAGCAGGCGATACAAGCAATGTCACAGCCATTTCATTGTGCTTTTGTAAACTGATATCTGAATACAGAGACTGATTGAAGCACTAAAGCCAGGGCAGGCAAGGCTAAAATAACCATACACATCATAAAAATGCATCTAAGCAACACCTTAATTTAATCGAACCAACAAATGTAATCATACTCATACAGTGAACGCTACAGATTTACAGTCTCTGCGATTTCTTTCGCTCTGGCTTTCCTTCCTACCTCAGCTGTACCAGCTGTGTTGCTTTAGCCTGGGTTATATTTTCTATTACTCATTTGTTTCAGATCATAGTTTCTTCTTCTTTTGAGAAATATGCACCTCTAGACCTGTTCATGTTTGCGATTGGACATCTGGAGCAAATTCCATCCTTTCTTATAAACATATTCATAACTAGATGATGAAACCCTGGGTAGATTTACAAACATGATAAAAACTGTAATGTGACCACTTAGTTATTATGCTTAGAAGCTTGAAACCACCTCATTTTCTTTCATGTGCTGCCTTACACAACCATTTAAAATGTCATTTCCCTGGCCTTCTGTTAGGTCATGGCATGATGGAAACCTTGTTATAAAACTAATTAAACAATGATTCCATTATTTTTAGAGCACTTTTCAAAACACAGTTGAACAGGCTTCAAAACACAGTTCTGAAAAAGTGTTTCACAGAACTGCATGAATTAATATGCATAGTAAAACATAATAAAAACAGCCGAACAAAAATTAATTAAGACAGCAAAACATAATTAAAAACATAAGACTAGATAAAACAAAGCCTATAATAAGTGCAGGAGGAATAAAAGTGGAAAAAGTTTCACAGCTGCAGGCATCTGACGGACAATGGTCACCTTTTTTTTAACAAGACAGGCTGTTGGAACAGTTATTAGGAAGGTCCTCATGAGCAGAGGCAGCCACTACAGTCATCAGGCTTTAAAAGTAATTGGTAAAGTTTCAAATCAATTCTGTTCTTAACATGTAGCCAGTGCTATTTTTCAAGAATGGAAACTATATAATCTCGTCCCTTGGAATTTGTTAAGTCTGGCAGCTGCATTTTGAAGAAGTTGGAGACAGGAGATGGCCTTTTGGCTGAGTCCAGAATACACAAATTTGCAGTAATCTAGTCAAGACAAGATGAATGGACACAGGGCTTTTTCAAAGTCTGACAGAGATAGAAAGATAGATTTTGCAGTGCTTCTAGTTTCACAGAATAAGGGGGACTGTTTCGTGCCTGTAGGGTTGCTGCTCTTTCTCCTCCTCTCATGAGCAGGTACCCACCTAACTCACCAGAGGAGATTGCTCACACCTGAGCTGGTGCAGAGGGGCAGCCATAAAACCTGGTGTGCAGCTGGGTTCGCTCTCTCTCGGTGACCAGACGGCAGCAGGTGGCTGTGTGTGTGCAACATCTCCTGGAGACGATTTGGTTTTTCCTTTTCCTTTTGAGAGACCGTTGTGTTCTTGTGTTTGGTTGGCTTATCTTTTCAGTTCAGCTTGTCTTTTGTAAATAAAACAGACTTTTGGTTTGCTCGGTCAACCTGCTTCCTCCTCTTTCTCTTCTTTTTGATCCCACCAAAATTAACGTGTTGGGTCCCACACCCCTTAGACCAAAGTGGAACTTAACAGGAACACTGAGGAATGTGAATAAAAAAAAACTAACGTAGGCCAAGTATTGAACCCTGGGGTACGCCACCCAAGGTGCTAAGCAAATTCTTTCATTACCAATGAGAAGGATCTGTTAGAGAAGTAGGATGAAAAATGGCAGTGTCCTTCATGCCACAACACACAATTTTCCAGGCACTTTAAAAGAGGGTAACTATGAGGCAGTTATTGTAGCAAAACTATTTACAAATGTCAGGGGTGAGGAGCGTCACTGTAACCAATCCATGTGCATAACCAGACACGTGTTTACACCACACTCAGTTTGTAACATTTCAAAAGTGCAAGAAGGAATTGTGTGGCCTACTTTGAGGAAAAAATGGAGTGTAGTAACTATAAGCTTTCATAAAGATATTCTAGAACCAGGAAATAGTACAATCACAAGGATTTTTTTAGGGTCAGTCAGACCATTTGGTGCCTGCCAATTCAGCTTCTTGAAAACCTCCTTTGCGTTTGAATAAGTCTTGAGACCAGTCACTGTAGTTGTAGATGATTCTTGCGCACATCACATGGCTCACACTGAATCTAGATTTTGAGTTTGTTGGTGACGCCTCTGTTGAGGCTATCACTTGGATCAAAGCTTCTACAATTCTACAGTGTCATTTGGCAGATGCTTTTATTCAAAGTGACGTACATATAGAATAGGTACAACACAAGCAAGGATTTAGTTGGAAGATTGAGCTTACTTCAGGATTTGTTGTGAACAATGTTTTTTGAACATGACTTTTTCAATGCATGCTGTTTAGTTTTTCCATTGAGCATCACTTGATTATAAAAATGTGAGGACTACAGAGAACACCTCACACAGGTACTGTCTTTTCAACAGTCACTTCAGAGTATTTGAAAAAATTTGCTGGGGATATGGGTGAGTTGGGAGGTCCCACCTGAAGAGCCGATCATGAAGGTGGCAAGTGGCCTTCTTCCTCTTCTTCCTCTGCTCACATCTCCTTGTGAGTACCACAAGGCTCTATCTTAGGCCTTATACTTTTTTCTTTATATATGCTTCCTTAAGAGGAAATTCTTAGAAAACATAACCTTTCATACCCCTTTTATGCTGATGACACCCAGCTGTATCTCCTGTAGAAACCTGGTGATCTCTGTAATGCTGCTTCTATTTTAACATGCATTGAAGATGTAAAATGGATGGCAAACAGTTTCATTCAATTAAACAAGCGTAAAACTGTGTTTCCACAAGTGCCCTCAGGCCCCTATCAGTGAACATAAAATCCCATGCTAAAAACCCTGGAGTTATTTTTGACTCTGACTTGAAATTTAAATTAAAATCATTCATGTCTGCTAAACACCTC
This sequence comes from Datnioides undecimradiatus, assembly GCA_008933995.1. NCBI lineage: Eukaryota > Metazoa > Chordata > Actinopteri > Lobotiformes > Datnioididae > Datnioides > Datnioides undecimradiatus. The sequence goes on along the minus strand of WARS01002947.1, from coordinate 224,902 downwards.
AAAACTGTACTTCATGCTTTTACTTACTCACGTCTTGACCACTTTAATTACCTATATGCAGGAATCAGTCAGTCTGCCCTCTCTCACCTACAACTGGGGTAAAACGTGGCAGAAAGGCATCACACTGCTACAAGAAGTAGAGACCATATTTCTGTTCACTCTGTATCACCTGTTCTGACCTCTCATCACTGATAACTGGTAAATAGAAAAATAATTTTAAAATTCTTTTGCTTTTAAAGCATTAAATGAACTGGCCCCAGGATACAATTCTGAACTGCTATTCCCTTGCACTACCAGCAGACCCTTAGATCTACTGACCAGGCACTTCGCACCACAATTTCGCTAAAAACCAAATGCAATTGAGCTTTCTCAGTGACTGGCCCTAAACTGTGGAACAGCTTGTCTCTGTCTTTTCTCCAGCCTCCCTTAATATCTTTAAAACCTGCCTAAAGACACATATCCTCTCTGTAGGAGGCTGACAAATGCCCTGGTTTTAACTCGATTTCAATTTTGTTTTTATCTCTTCTTTTAATTTTATTTATTTTCCATTCTTTAGATAGTTGACTGTCATTAACTGATTGAGTTTATTAGCTCTGTAAAACACCTTGGTGAACCCTTGTTTTTTTTTTAAAATGTGCTATACAAATAAAGTGCCTTGACTTGACTATACCAAATGATGATGAAAACTCCCCTGATGTGTCTGTTGGTGGCATTTGTGCTGAATAAACTGCGTTTTGCACAGAGACATAAATATATGCATCTGCATGTATCAGCCTTGTACAATCCCTCTTGTATGTGATGTGAATCTACTGGTTTTTCCTGCTTCTGAGTGTAGACCAGGCTAAACAAAACATTCAGGCTTTTAACGAAACAGATGTTAATAGACATTATAGATTTTTTTTTTTCTGGGGTAAAAAATAATGTTGCTTTTGCAGGACAGCTACTTGAGTCAATGGGTCCATGAGAAAAATACCCTTATTATTATTCTAGTTCATCAGCCTTTAAAAAATGGAACCCCAGTAAGATGTGACAGTGGTGTTTAATGTAACACTGATAGCCAGTAAACAAACTAAGCTTCGTTTCCCCTGTATTTTTCTGCATTACTCATCTTCTGTCTGGCCTATTGAGATTGATAAAAGCAATATGTTTATCAAAAGTATTACATGACATAATTGGAATAATGCTAATTATGAATCCATGTCCGATCAGGTACCGAGGATGAAAGAAGCAATAGGATGATTATTACATTTTTGATTAATTATCAATAATCATTTATGTACCTCTCACTGTACAACCTATTACAATCTGACTTGAATTAATGTGAGCCCACGGAGATCCGTTGGGGATATGTTTCCTCTTAATTTGCAGTCATCACACATGTCAGCTGAAAGTAACTGAGAGTAGTAGTGTTCATCAGTTTAATTGCTTTGCCCTTCAAGTCAATTTGGCTTGACAATGGTTCAGCAGTTCCTGCGGGGGTGTTTCTTTTTCAATTTTTCCTCTCTGCTGTCACTGTCATCTAATCTTCTTCGTAGTCAAGATGGCAGAAACCAAATTGATTTTATACTGCAAATGTGTTTTTCAACACTGGATCATTCCTACCATGTCTTCCTCATTTGACCGTGTTAAATCTCCCTGTCTGAATGTGCTGCCTACTATAGCCTACTACAGTGGTATTAACAGAGGGTTACCTTCAACTGCAAGGAGCGCATCAAAGGTTAACCACATTCTTCTGTTGGGTTACACTTAGGTGATTTTAAAAATCTCTTTTCAGTTATAGCAAATCTGCTGTAAAGTGTTTCCGCACTGTGTGGTTGACAGACCTGGATGCTGTCACAGTTTATGCTAACATTATGAGCTCTGCCTGGTTCTTTTTCTAGATTAGATGAAGTTTACATTCTAGTAATTCTGGTCCACATTAAACACATCTGTTCACCTTCGATTTAAAATTTTGCAACACCAACATTAACACGTGAAAACAACACTAGGTCAGCTAAGCAGTGAAACAGTAGTAGTTAGAGTTGAAAAGCCTGACAATTTCTTATGTTTTTTCTTGTTATAAAAATAATTAGGGTTGCAAATTGATTTCCATAATTGATTATTTTTTGATTGTTTATTTATTTTTGATGACTCAGTCAATCATTTAGTCTATAAAATATCAGCTTTCCATCCAAAGTGATGTCCTTTTGCCAGGGACATGCAATATTTGTGTCAGTCTGTCAGGACAATTTCATGATTTTAACTACTAGGTGCATATCTAGACCCTAATATTTTAAAAGAAGAGACAAGGAAACATTGAAAGTTTGGCTTGAGATGACATTCGCAACCAACTCACTGCTTGTTAGCTAATGTTAGCTCAGTTAGCTAAAGCCGAACAAGTCATCATATGGACTTTTTGAATCAATCAAAAGGTCCATATGATGCAAGAATATATGCTGTATATATCCTGCTGGGTTCAAAAAGTCTGCACACCCTTGTGAAATTGCTGTTTTTTGAAATATAAAGAGTCATGACAGTCATGTCATATATTTAAGCTGATCTTATAAAAACAATAATTCCCCCAAAATAATTGGCAGTATAACTGAATTTATTTCAAAGTTTCACCTGTTGGTTTTGGATGGACACACAAGCAGTTTCTCCTGGGCCTTTTTAGGTGTTGGAAAGCCAGGCGTGTCTTTGGCTGGAAGACAACCTGTGCATAGGACCTAATAAAACATGTTGATAACATGTTGATTAATATAGACTGTAATAAAAAATGTCACTTTCAGAGTCACTTTCAGTGCCGTGTTTCCCATGTCTGCATATTGGTGGTGTGAACTTCCATCAATATCCTGAAATGTGGGGATTTCTAGTTTATCAAATCCTCTCCTTTAATGTTTGAGTTTCCTTTGGTATCGTCTGGGTCTGTTGAAAGACCCAAAGGCAAATTTTAAGACTTTAACCAAGCAGCTTAGTCAGTTCCTACTGTCGATCATTGCCTACATTTCTCAGGGGCGCTTGTCAAGATAGAATAAAGAATAATATTCATTATATTTATATTAATTGCTTGATAAGAATAATGAATTGCTCCAATGTCAAGATATTTAGCACTAAACCTGCTGGCCTCCATCTGAAAGCTGAGGATGAAGTTGAATTCCATATTCCAACATGACAATGATCCAAAGCACACATCCAAGTCAGACAAGGCTTCAGAAAAGGAAAATCAAAGAGCTGGAAAGGCCCAGTCAGAGTCCAGACGTCAGGCAGTGGGATTTGGAATGACTTTACACAGCTGTACACAGGAGAGCCCCTCACAGTTTGTAGGAACCTTTTACACAGAGGGATGGGATACAAGTCAAAGGTCTAGATGTGCAAAGTCAAAAGAGACTTAGTGACAAAGGCTTGCTGCAACATTAAATGCAACAGGCGCTTCCACAATGTATTAGTTGGACAGACTTATGCAATAAATGATATCATTTGTTTGTTCTTTCTCCCTTTGCATTTGTTATAAGATCACATTAAAGAAACAAGGCTGACTCAGTGTTGCTATTTCTGTCTTTACATTTCAAAAACCTGCAATTTCATCTGTTTTTTTCAACTGGAAGAATTTTTATGCCCATTGTTATGCCAATAATCCGAAGTCAAACTTCAATTAGACGAAGTGACACTCAAACCAGTCTTGTGGGATATTCACTGGAGGCTAAAGTTTATTTGTGGCCAATTACAATACTCCAAACTAAAGTACTCCATCATCTTATCAAGCTAAAACACTCATCTAAAGATGTAGAAAGCTTCATCTCAGTTATAACATCATAGGGTAAGCAGCTGTTTCCTGGCGACAGCGTGACAGGCTGTTCACTTGGAGAGCGTGAAGAAGAGAGGAGATTTATTTGGAAAGCAGCTGATCATGAAGTTGTTTAGCCAGTTATCTTCAGTCAACACTGTGAGAAGATGAAATGTTCATCCTAATTTATTTTTCTAAGCACTCCATTCATGAAGTGTGTTTGAAGAGGGGTTTTATGCTTGCCTAATCTATTAAGGATCATGTGGACATTTTTGTGATGACAGCTCCAGAGACACCTCTTAGGATACAAGCATGGAAACAGTCACATGGATATAGATGATGTTGTAGTGGTTCTTGTCATTTTATAACCTCCACCTTTTCCCAGGAGAAGGTGCTTAAGTCAGACAGGGAAATAAGAGAAAACATATGGAATAAGACAGCGAGTCAAAATAGTTTATTATAGAACAGGATTCATTGTCGAGGCACTACCTCACGTTTAGTATAGGCACTGAACTACTGCACTGGAGTCACAGCCACAACTCGGTCTGAAAACCAAAGCCTGCCAGACACATTGATGGTGGTGGTTACAGCTACATGTACACTCTGTCATCACACTGACTAAACAAAAGGTAAAAATATTATATAAAGGCCAAATGCAGTGATCTGATTTGAAACTGTTTGCGCCAATGCCTGTACTCTGAATGATTGTTGAGAGGACACTTTTAGGTTCTTTTTTAATTCCCTTCAGGCTGATAAACAGGACATTATCATTTTTATTAAGATGGAAACTCTTTATGAACTACTCGCTTTATTAACCAAAGGTATGATGTGCCATCACATCGTTGTGCAACTGTGTCTGTCCTGCCTGAGGGCAGTACAACCCAGTAATAAGTATTCAGCTGCTAGCTAAAACTGGAGTCAGTTTACAGAGTCTATCTGCTATCACCAGCTGGACTAGAGTCACAAGCAATTACGTGACCACTTGCACTGTTGAAACTGGCATCATACCTGTGCACATTGTCGCCATGGATCTCAAACTTCCAAAGAGAGCAAACTTCAGAACCTGGGTCAAACCCAGGATTTATGCGGAGGCTCATTACCAGCTGTGATCTAGAGACCAAACAGCAGTCCTAGAAGTGGAAAAGGCTGCCGGGTCGAAGGTGGAAGTGGGTGTGTCAGATCAGAAGGACATGCTGGTTGTTTTCTCCAGAACTCACGGAACTTCTCCAGCTCTCTGTTGATTATATAGCTCTGCTGCACCTTCTAAGGCTTCTGAGGGAAAAAATTTGGGACAAAGGACCACAACTGTGCACAGTGGTGCATTTGACAATAGCAACTTATGCCTCTTCTCCAAAATGAAATGCTGAATAGTTGCTGCTTTGACAATGTGAAGGAGGTCCAGAGGGCATCCAGGACACACTGCAGAAGGTGCTTTACAGGATTTCATAACAGGACTTGCACAGTGATCCAAGCATGGCTGCAGTGCCTGGAGGGGCATATCACATCACAATACGCTTCTCTTTGATGGGGATGGTGGCTAAATGTCTATCAGGTCTGTTTTTGCTTTTTACAGACACAGTTCCACAACAATGCGATGGCTGTTTATAAGACTGAAACCTGTTCTTGAAGAAACTTACCTGTACCTAACCTAACAAAAACCCTTCTTACCTATTGGAAAAGCCATTGATTGTAACATTGGTACAGCAATGTGGTTGGCAGGGTTTGATGAGGGGACGCAGCCTGTCCATTTGTACATTATATCATCCTCTGAATCCAATTCAGTCTTGCCTTCCCCCCGGACTCTTTAATACATCCTAATACACTTTTTGTTCTCTCTCACCAAATCAACAGTTTAAGAATGCAGTGTCACATCAATCTATTTCACAACCACAACAAATATTACTATTACAGTTATTATTATAATTTGAATTATAATAACAAACGTAATGTTCACATATCCCCTCTTGGTTCACTGTCTTTGTCTGTGTGAGCAGGTAACAAGAAGTAAACACACTAAACAGGCAATAGCCTAGGCTAGTTCATTTTAGGGGGGAGTTGCATGAATTATGTTCTAATAACTTTGTACATGTGTGGTGTCACGCTAGCATAATCAACAGCACAATGTATTGCTCCCTCTATTTGCTGCTCAGGTATGCCAGAAGGGGTCACATCACATATGTATATGGAATAATAGTTACAGTTTCTACCTTCCTCTCTGGTTGTGAGTGATGATATAGCTCACTGGCCCGCTTATAGTTTGAGTCAAAATAACAAGAGCAAGGAGGTGATTTTAGCAAAAAGACTGAAAACGCGAGAACTGCTGGACCAGCTTTCTAAAAAAAATCCATTCAATTATCAGCCGACCAGCATTCTAAATTTGACTAATTAACACAACACATCTCTTCTCATTAATCGGGACAGGACCAAAAATGTACAAACAGGTACAAAGGATGTGGTTTTAGGGGGAATCCACTCTCCAAACAACAGTTGGGTGCCCCAGGATCTTGCAGTGACTGTTGCTGCCAGCAAACCAGTAGAGACACTGCACAGAAGTAATAGGTGGCTGGATAAACTGTTGCATGTCAGTTAGAGCGTGTAACTTCATTTGAAAAAACAAACTGACCTTCAGACACCTTTCCTCCTCCTTCTTGTCTTCATGCTAACCTAAACCAATCACCTTCAGCGTCTAGCTCCATAGTTAGCTCAATACTTGATGGCTCATAGCTATAGACACGAGTCGAGCCAACATGAGCCGAAAAATGCCAGATCCTACAATTCTCAGAATGCAACTCAGCAGGGTCTTTCAGTGAACTTTATTTGCTTGATAAATGCCCACATCTTTCAGCTTCACGTCTTTCAAAATTTTATTTCGCAACCCCCACACCGTGATGACATCATCAGGGCTGTCGTCCCAGACAACACCACACCTGGAGCATCAGAGAGCATAATATACCTGTTGGCACTGGCTTAGTTGCACAGCTCATGAAAAGTAATCAATCTTCATGGAAGTGTCCGTTTAAAAGTTTTGAAGTGAGTGTTTAACAATTTGTCTCATTGAACATGATCCAATTGAAGTGGCGTCTATATCACTATATCATTATTGTGTACAATGTAAAAAAATAAATGTATATTTATGTTTATTAATTTGTTATTTACATTTACATTTGAATATGTCAATGTATGGATATATGCATGAAGATATATGTTCTCAGTACTGTTAAACTGGGGTCATGTCCGACTCTAGTTGTTGTTAGTGTCACTTGAGGGCGAAGTCAGTGCTGTACGGGCTTGTTCACTGTAAGTGCATAGTTTGAAGTGGCAGAAGTTTCTGTGTGTCGGTGAGTTTATTTGACTCAAAGGGGTTATGCGTGTGTCTCTACAACTTAATGTTTACAGCCATTATAGAGATACAATACAAATCGTATTAGAACATAAATAAAGTTTCATTTTCTGTGTTTTTACACACAAGTCCCCACATATGCTGTCTGAGTAAGACAAGTCCCCCCCTTTCTTATGTTTAGATTCACCTTCAGTTCATTTCATTAAGTTCAGTAAACCTCCCAAAATCACATTTGCACAAACAGAGCACATGGCAATACTGATCCACTGAGACCACAAAGCAGTTTACCAGGTTTCTACCATGTCAATCACTGTAGGAAAACAGCACGGTACAGCGAGAGAGAACAGAACAGGACAGGGATTCTTGGTTGGTGTTTCCCAAAATGTCTGCACTAGTTTCACCTTAACACTCGATAATTAAAGCTGTGTTGGTCTTGAGATAGTGATGATTCCAGAATATCAGTTTGATGACATAATCAAAAATGAATTCTCCTGTTGTGAAATTTACTTATTTTTTGTTAAGCTACTGTCTATTTGAGTCTATTTTTTATAATAAACCACTCATTTGCTCCTTATGTATCTCTGCTGTCTCCCTTGTCTTTACTAAATATATTAAACTCTGGTAGAAAGTCCTACTTTAGAACTTTACATTAGATAATGTTATTACATATACCCTCCTTCCAAGTATTAAGCTTTACAATCTGTGTTCCTATGCATCTTACCTGATCAACATAATGAAAATAAACAGATTTATCTATATGTTTCTATTGACAAAAATGATTTGCTGCAACATCAGTCCAAGCGAAGCTTTGCAAGGACACACAACTAGTGACAAACACTTTGGGGAACCCAGCTCAGAGCTGGACAACACCACGATACATCTGTAACCTCACAACCCCAATCCACAATATATATAATATATATATTTTTTTTTTATCTTGTTATACATTTTAAGTACAGGCCAACATAACAAAACAAGAACTATGCTGATGTATGAGGAGTACATTTATGCTACCTGCAGGTGATGACACTGTTCCCTGTTGCCCGGGAAACTGTGTTCAAGTTTGCCCGCAAAAGAGAAGGGGAAAAAAAAAAAAACACACGTCAAGAGGTTTTTCATAAACCAAAAATAAGAAACAGTAATGCATTGGGTTCAGGAAATTTAAAACAGTAAATTCAGCATCTTCCACCCCCATCTTTGCACTGTGCTCAATGCACCCCCGTTGTTTTGTCAGAACCTGAGTCTGTGGACCTTATTTTTAGGAATCAAGGCAATCAAGACACCTGCCGTGCACAGTGTGCCTACGCTAAAACAGGGCCCTGAATGTGTCTTGGACAAGAGAGTCGATGCTGTATCTACACATTTTTGAGGTAATGATATACAAGGCAACTTTTCAGGGGATGCAAGTTTGTGCACTCCACACAATAAAAACGGGCCAGAAAATGAAAGTTGTACTTGTGCATTTGTTGCCACTCAACACTGCTCAACACTGCCAGGTATTAAAAACATGTGTAATCATTATAGGGCACTTATTGCTTGAAAAATTGCCCTACGCTTCAGGTTCTGCAGATTTTTCAGAGTCATTTTGAAAAATGTTATTTCAAACCTCGTGCTAATTAAAACCATATTAATGGCTCTTGTTATGGAAATCAGGTCCTCGATACATTTTGGCTTTCACTTAGTCCTGTAAGAACACATTTACATCCACATTTACATACGCTCGTGCGTCATCCACTCATGGCCTCCCACAAAATGTACAGCATGTAATTAAATGCTACCTGTACTGAAGCATCCTGCTCTTTTGTTCTGTTTCTCAACCTGCTGTCAGAAGCAGCAGAGGGATTTCACTCCAGCAAGTAAACAGCCTGACACGTATGTCTCATCATGAGCCAGAAAAACAGAGGCATCTTTTCTATTGAAAGAAAAATCCTCGATTTATGAAGCATCTTCTTGAAAAACAACCCGACACTGACAGAATCAGAGAAGGGGGGAAAGAGAAAAGTTAAAAAATAAAAATAAACCAAGCAGAAAATCAAGAGCGAGCTAGCTATGGAAAAGTCCAGAATTCCTTGGGGACTGTAAGCTGTTTTTAGCCTCTTTGAGTAATTGTTTTGGTTGCACGAAAAGCTGGTGGCGTTGGTTTTCAAAGGTCCCAGATGTCTACAACAACAAGAAAAATACAGTTACAGAAAGTGGGAGGAGTTAATAGCATTCAATGCACACATTCAGACAAAGTCTCTCCTTTCTAATTCACCTGCACACCTTATGATCTGAGACTGATATCTTGAATAAACTGCAGCTGCCATGGTCAGCCTCTGTAATCTCGAGCCCTTACTGGAGGTTGCCAGTCTTTATCTTTATGTTCAGTCAATCCTGCCTTTCTAAATAACTTTGTTATAATGCAACCTGGTGATATGTCATTAAAATACTTAAAGTTGGTATTTTATCATATTACTTCTCTGATTGCAATTTTCACGCTTTTCACACAAGCTTTAAAGAAAGTTTACTTGGAACAAAGACAAATGCAGCATAGCTGATTAAAATCTGTAGTGTGTAAGTCAGCGGTGGGTGCAGTGCTGAAAGTTTGTGCAATGTGGTGGAGGCAAAAGGAAACAGAAAAAAGAAATCAAACATGTAGCTGCTGATGGAGTTAGAGAGACAGACGTAACCCAGACACAGCATGCTCTGGTCAGGTATCAGACTGCTTCATCCATTTCTACCTGCAAGCAGTCTGCAAAGGAAAAGCACAACCAAAACTCACAGCAGGGATCACAGGCAGGGGTGGGACGGGTTGGCAAAAAGTGGTTGTCATTAAAGGTAAGTTATCTGCCAATCAGTGATATCTATGGAAACTGTCTAACCTAACCCTGGTGCTGCACTTAATTGGGTTTCAATTTTTCTATGGAGAGATGTAGACCATCACTGTCATCACAATGGATTTACATGTAAGTAAAACCTAGCCTATCGCTGCTGTTGAATGCAACTTGATGAGGTTCAGTATCTGACTCAAACCACAACAGAAGAATATCATCTATCTATATATATATATATCTAACCCACCATGGAATCTTTTCCAAGTAAACATTTAGGCTAAAACCCACAAATGCTTCCTCCCAAAGTCCCATAAAGAGATTAGAATAATTAGATGCAAAACAGGCTCCCATCTGTGTTTCCTGTTTCTGTCCACTCAACTGATTCTGAAACAAAAAGACACTACAGAGTGGGCTTTGAATAACAATGATGATATCACAGTCAGAGACTTAAATGCATCTGTGATTTAGAGGAAGACTGAAGATATAAGCCAAAGATTTAGGATCCATCTATCCATAACTCATAATAAGGCAAAATGTCTATAGAACAGTTACTGAGAACAGAACCAACAGTGCCCAGATCAAATGTACGTGTTCATGACAAAATGGAGCAATGAAGCAAACAGAACCTGGAACATATTTAAAAGGTGACACTTGATTTAGAGAAGCTCTCCTGATGCTCCTATCATCAGCTTCAGAAGAGCTCCAACTCTTGATGGCAACTTGTGAAGAGCCATCTCTGCTTTGTACAACATTAAAAACTCAGTTAAGCACCAGAATCATTAACCACAGGTGTGGAACATGTAAACAGCTTGTGGTGATTGTGGTATTATGACTTGTACCATCTATGTTTCTGACATAACATCAGGTTAACAAAGCTACACTGAGGGCCAGACTGGCTGAACTATACCATGCTTTAAAAACTTTCAACCCAAACACACAATGGCTCTATATTACATGACCATGGCAGCTGCAGTTTGTAAAAGGTGACAGGCACAGATCATATAGGAAACTCTATGAGGGTGGGTGAACACATATGAAGCTATGAATGAATGGGGAGATCGTCTTCTCTGTAACTGTTGTTTTTGTTGATGTTTACAGCATCTCAGTCTTTAAAAAAAGGTTTTTTTTAATGCATGATGGATGTAAATCTGTTTTTTATTGCCGTTTATTTTGATACTGCGTGAAAACAGCAGGCAGAGTTAGCTGGTGAACATTTGAGGGTTTAGCTGTGACAGAGCCCACAGAGATTTACGATCATCAGGTGACCACAAATGCCACTTAATAAACAGTGAAGTATCTCCTGGTCTGCTGAACAAATCATTCAACAAATCATCAACCGGATCAAGTTCACCAGATCAGTTGGAGGAGCTAAGAGTTGTGTTTACACATCTGATTTGAGTAGGCTAATCAGTCTTGGATGGAGTGGAGGGTCACAGTCCTCAAACAACAGAGCTGTTTACTGACAAAATGATCTCTGTATTCTCTCCGAGCTGACTGTTGCCACATTAAACACTGTGAGTGACTGAGTGACTGAGACTAGCTGCATTCTTGCATTCAGCCTTATAGATCTGCACTTGGCTCTGCACAGAAGCAGGATTGTGTGCGTGTGTGTGTTTATGTGCATATGAGATTAATGCGTGGCTCGTACCTAGCACACTCAATTAGGTGCTTACAATGCAGCACCAGAAATAACCAACTGTCAACTAGCATCTAATCTGAGCTCCAGTAGCTTCAGTGCTCTCTCACAGCAATAGATGTCTGCCTCTGTTAACAAGGTCTGCCAGGGTGCAGACCAGAAAATGTATGAAGTGGGCCAAGAACGTGTGTGTGTGTGTGTGTGTGTGTGTGTGTGTGTGTGTGTGTGTGTCTGTGTGTGTGTTTGTTTGTTTCTGTATAGGAAACTATGCTTATTTGTTGACCAGAGGTACTTCTCTCTTCTTACTTTGTACTTATCCGTGTCTCTTAACTATCCACAGTCTTTGTCTCAGTCCCTTCTGTGTGTACATGAATGCATGAGTCTTTTAAATAGAGTTGCCAGTATTTAGAGACATAGTAGTTTAATTTCATTAGTATGCATGGAACATGTATTTAGTTATTGCAAATAGTCTGGATAAAGCCAACGCATGGAGTCACTAAATGATGGACCACTGAGTAAGAATGCAGTATAAGTGTGGCAAAGCAGACCATTTTCTGTGAGCTGTCGGATCATATCTGATGATCTGACTGTGGCTTTAATTTTCAAGGATCTTCATCATTCTGTAGCACGCCCTACGAGCCTCAATCAGCCTGTTGTCTTGACAACAGCAACTTGAAAATTTGATCGTGGCAAATATCATTACCTCTGCTCTCCAGGCAGCCAGGAAGATGGATAGCGCAATTATGCTGAGTGACCAATTGTGCGATAATGCAAATTTTATTAAAGTCCAACTAATTGCATCAACTACTTCAGTTTGAACACGTAAAATATCTTTCAGGTTCTGAATAGATTCAATCTTTTGCAATCTTTTCTGTATTGTCTTAGTGAAAGGTTTTAATTCACAATGGAGCCCATAATTTGTGGGCTGTACCACCATCAAATCAGCTGAACTACTACTTACTCTTATGTTAGATCACTCTTATGTTAGATCATATCATATAATTATGAATAGAGGTGCTGGTCACTGGCTCTTATAGTGCACATTTGAAAATATGACCAATATAGCAGGACAAGAAAGACCGTCGTGGTAACACGCTGCACTGGCCAAATCCTTTGTTTCTTACTCAACCTTTTCTGCTACCCGCAGGTCACTGAATCTGTCACAAAACATTCTGCGCTGTAGCTTCCTCCGTCATCTCCTGTACTCAAAGCCTCACCTGTGCAACTACTACAAGTACATCTCCATCCTTAGAGCACCGACTGCTCACTGTAGGATTAAAATGCAGCTCTGAAATGTTTGCAGCAGATGGATTCAACTGAAATCTGCAGCCATTAAGTCCTACACATCCATACAAACTGTTTTTCACTGATCTGTGTGTTCAGTATTTTGCACATACACAGTACTTTTTGCACAATGTGGCTAAAAGTGTTAGGCAGCAGGTCTTGGTAACACCTTGTATGTAAATGTTTTTTTTTTTTTTAAATAATTAGTGTAAGGGATTGCAAGGTACTTATCTTGCAATTAGTTTCTTTGACAAGCAGCTTTTTGTTGACTTACCGGGAGTTTGAAGGAGAGTTGACTTCAGTCGAGTCTCTTCCCTTCAGTGGCCATGTTAGCTTGATGCAGGAGCTGGATGTGTTAGAAGGCTGCTAACCTCCTCAGTCTCCTGCTAAGTCTGATGTTGTATGATTAACTTCTTGCTTTCTTTGCTGGCCACCTCACACTAGATTATTCATTGCTGGCAGGTGTATGAACAGCAGCTTCTCTGGGAGGACAGCACTCATGAGGCTTAGCTTGCTGCTAAGGGTCAGTAAAACCAAAGTAACATGATGGTGATGTTGTTGTTTAAACCATTAGGGCTTCATAACGTAATGTAACCAGTTACTTTTGTTGTCAAATAATCAGTGAAGTAACTTTTTTAATAATGAAAATATGATTTGGAATAATAAGATTTTCAACCTGCTTAATACCAACAGCTATGTAAACTTTTTCGTCTGTGCTATTGCATTGAAGCTCTGTTGAAAGTAGCATGTTTAGCAATTTAGTTAACGTGATGCTTTTTTAAAGACATACTGAACATTCAGACCAATGGTGGAGAAGGAGATGAAGCTGCAGGATTGAATATAACAAGTTTCTATGGGCATTTTGATATGTTTTACATCATAAGATGAGCACAGCTCCCTTCCTGAGCACACTACACATTCAGTCTAATTTTATTCCTAAAGTGATTATTTTATATCAAAAGACTGATTTTTGATTGACATTCCTTTAAAATTTCTTTCAACTCTACCATCTCTTGTAATGGAAAGAGACAGCACATCTGATCATAGTAGCACACTATACACCACAGTTATTAAAACAGGCTAGTTCAGATTCTGATCTTGTTAAAACCTTGCAAGTGACAAATTGCTTCAGCAATGTTGCCCATTTATCACTACCTTAAGTTGCTCTCTGCCTGACATCAGGTTGAGTTAAAGAGAACAATGTACTGCTATTACTTATAATTATAAAAGTCAGGGGGAATATAATATGTCGGGAAGTTGATGCTCATATTATTATTTGTCTATCTGGATGCTTCAGTGCAGCAAGTATGAATATCTTTGCATTCACTCCATGAGCAACTACATCCCTGTGCTACAGTGCGGAGGACCATTGGAGCTTGGTGATTGATTGCTGCGGCGCTAATGTTGTAGCAGAGGTGAATAGATGTGTAGCGAAGCAAGGTGCCGACAAGTTCGACCACAGTCAACTTTTCTGCAACTAGAAAGAAAGGAAACACAGTGACTGTGGTCAACATCAGCCAACGATTCACTGCTCACTGAAAATGGACAGGCTTCTGACTAGCAGTTGCTCACAATGTGAACGCATGTTAAGGGCCACTGTTGTTGACACCGTGGTAGCGGTTCCTCGCAGCGCTAACTTTCACACATATACAGCACTGCAACAAAAAGAGAAGAACCAAAACAGACATTCACATTCCCAGAACGTCACAGTCTAAAACTCAACTAAGTGTTATTTCTAAGGTCATAGAAAAGTGTCCAAGCTTGCTGTCGCAGCAGCAGGGGAGAGCAACGCTGCTGCAAGAGTAACAGATATGGCCCTATGTTCCTTTAATAGCCAGAAAAGTACCCTGCTTTTATTCTGAAAAATGCTCAACAGTTCAAAGGCGTGTTGTTTCTTCAGACACCGTGTGTGTGTCTGTTTTTTGCTCTTTTTTTTCTTCCTCTGATTTCCCCAATATAGAAAAGCTGTCAGCTCTTGTATTGAATCTCCTTAATCTTGTATTCGTACAGCTCTGTCATAGACTGTCTCTGCAGCCCCCCATTTGAAAATGCTTGTTGAATGTGAAAAAAGAGTTTCTTCCATCCTTGCGTACAAGAGGCATCAATCAGCTGGGTAGAGCGGTGGAAAAGGATCTAAGTGTGACCTGTGGATCCAATTCATTCACTTGTGTTTTTGTCTGTGTTTGCACATACATGAATAAAACATCAATACCGGGTTGCATTCCTGTTTACTGTTTGTTCACATGTGTCACACTGTTTCCGGTAAGCACAAGACTTCCACAGCATTACTGGGTCCCTGGGCGACTCCGCCAATCACAAAGAGCATGCTGCTTGTTTGCAGGAGAGCAGAGGAACAGCGTGCAGTGGGCATGGGTGCCACAAATTCCCAACGCCGCTTCACTGGGTTGTAGCTTTCCACTGAGCCCAACGGTGCCGGTTCATTACCTGCAAAATGGAAGGTAATTTACATTAACATCGTCATTGTGTTATGTTCTTGTTTTCATACAGCACCAACAGTGTGTAGTTACTCTCACTGCCAGAAGGAGGAGACAGAAGACTCAGATCATTGTAACCATACCTGCTATAGCAGACACATGCACGCACAATTACATCATTAAAATCAAACGTGTTATACATGTGATTAATGTGCATTCATCACACCTCTCATGAGCCACTTGTCTTCTGAAAGGAAAACACGTTGCCATTAACTGTGACACACATCACCTCCAGGCCAGTGGTTGGACCTTTGGGAGTGACATGAACTGATCGAGTCAGTCACGCATTCACCAAGAGCTCGCAGACGCACACTTGGAGAGACACCAAATCCAAACTGTCACCTCCCACAGCAAAGAATCCCCATGACTCCATCTCCACCTGTTGTCATAATCACACTTAAACAGTATAATAGTATTTGAGTATAGAAACAATAATCAGTCTTTTCTAAAAGAGCTTTTGTCTGTGGCTATGAGGAAGGTTGCTACAGCACAGCATGTGGTAAACAGAGAGGGAACTTGTTTAGCTTAGATTCTAAAGATAGTTATGGCTCAATATAGAAAACTGGGACCTAATATTAAAATTGTAAAACTGTACATAGCATATTAATTTAAAGCCACACCAATCAAAGACTTTATCTTGAAGGAAGTGAAATTTGAATTTGCCTACTTTTGTGTTATATACACAATGACTCTGTACAATGACTCTGCAGTTGTTCCAAAAGTATTGGCAGTAAAATCATTTTCAAAAGAGGAATAAAACTATTTTTAGACCTATTAGTGGAAACCAGCTTCGAGCCTCTGGGTGTTTCCCATGGCAACTGCTGAGTGACATCTGAGAGCCAGCATCGCTAGGAGATGTGCTTCAGACTATCATGGTGGGCGCTGACAGGGTAACATAGTAGTCCTGCAGCCTGTGAATGCTATTACAATATACACTTTCCTCTCTCCTTCAACAAGGCCAAAATAGATTGGTTATGTACCATTAATAATTCAAACATCTCTCCCTTTAAAACATTCAACATTTGGAGGGAGCCATCAGGCTGTTAAAATAGCCCCCTGCTGATTCAGCGTTTCTTTCTATTGCATTATCAAAAACAATACAATACAACTGCACTGCCAAGAGTCTAGTTAGAGATTTGGGTGTTATGTTAGTGATCTAGCCTCGAGCCTCTAGCTTCAAGAAGAAATGAGGAGTGGGCTACAGAGGGGTGCCTGCTAACTCTACACCCCCAGATATATTTCAAATGGCACATTACATTATAAGACCACATGATGTAATAACTCAAAAAAATGTAATAACATTTCACTTCATTTATCAACAACAGCCACAAAAATCAGCCATATTTACTGATTAACAGCCTGATATCACTAATTAATTATTCAATTTGCAATAAATGAAGAGCTGAAAAGATTATAACAAAATGCAGCAGTTGCAGTGAAATGTAATAATATGGTGAATTAAGTAATAAACAACTGAAACTGATGTCTTAAGTCATAAAAAATATAAAAATGTAACAACCACATCGAGTGTCACTACATTCAGTGGCTCCATCGTGCCTGTACTTGAGGATTCCTGCATGATCATCAAACATCTGAATGCTGATTCACGCAGATATCAAGACACACACAAACATGCGTGCACATGTGTGCGCACACGCCTCTGCCATGATTAATTAGGATTATACAAACTTTGACAATACAGAAAAAAATCTGTCTAATTTTATTCCTAAAGTGAATCAAGACATTCTTTCATTCCAGAGTATCATAAACTGTAAACGGTAAATTATAAATATAATTGACCAGTTCACTAGGACACTTTAACCTGTAGGTAAAATATTAAACACACTTATTTAAATGGATATTTATACCATGGCCTTATCTGTTTTGCAGATAACACTTGCAAATATAAATTTGTGGCTGTAACATGAACTTTATTGTTATTATTGACCAGGCACAAAAAGCCTGAACATATTGGCCTGAACTCAAGTGGAGTGTAGAATCTTCACAACATCAATCAATCAAATTCTCTAGCTGTGCCAGTGGCAATGCATCTGTGTACACAAAATCAAGGTGAAAGCAGCTGCTTGACTGAAATGTTTTTTAAAAATGCCAATCTCTTCCTGCAAACTGCAAAACGTTCCATTTGGATCTTGTAAGGCTGCAGTTTTATTTGGGTTTTATTTGACCCAACTGAGTCTGCATTTGTCAGTATGAAGATTAATAAAGTAACCTACATCACTAAACTCTGCACTAGCAGCTAAATCTAACTTGTATCGCATTAGTAACAAGGAATATGACAACATCAAAAACACAGTGTTCCTTATTAATAATGTGTGTGCTTGCTTCATTTCAGCTCAGTGTTACATTCTTCCCCTCCATACACAGACATATAGCTTCCACATCAGCTGACAGGTATTTCCCTCCCACAGAGAGGACAGGATTGAAGATTTGGGACAACTACTTATGATTCCCTATGTATCTGAATCGGAATGTCTAGTGACCCTAGTCAAGGTTAAACACACTCACTGCTTTGCAAAAATGAATTTTAATATCAGTTTGTCTATTATTGAGTGAAACGATGTGTGACAGAATCATAACCCAGCCTCCTGGTGCGTTTTTGAGTCTTCCGGTGCTTTGTTCATTCTCACTGCCACAGAAATATGAGGAAATATGGAAATGCTAACCTGTTTGCTACAACTTTGGGAGGTGATCATTCATCAGTGCTGTCCTTGTCCACTGCCATAAAGTGATAAAAATGAATTTAGGTTTAAGTACGACATTAAATACATGAAATATTGTTATGGACCCAGTAAAACATATTAAAACCTCCCTGATGTGGAGACCAGCTGAACGTATTTATGTCATTTCTGGGTCAGTAAAACTGCTGCTCTCTCACATCGTTTGGAAAGTCCAAGGTGCAAAACAGAGATTAATTTATGTGCAAATGTTGCAGGATAATAATTTCTTGCACGTTGGTGGATTTAGTATGTGCTCCTGGTAGCAAAGCAGCAAAACTCTCAACTAGATGAGCAGGGGGCTTATTTAAGCATTTACATTTCATTTTGTCTACAACATTTTGAGTCACCACTGATTGCTCTCCTCTCTGAGCTCTGCTGTGATCTCCTTTTTCCTCCATTTCTCTTTTCCTCCACCCACTCTCCCTCTCTTTCACCTCAGGTGCAATGCTCACTGTCATTATACATCAGCCAGCACTAAGTTGTTGCCGTTTCCATGGAGACCCACATCACAGCGAGTGTACGGTGTGTGTCTGTGTGTGCGTGCATCCGTCTGTCTAAGGAGGACCATTACCATCATTTTGTTGGAAGAACAAAGTGACGGTGCCGAGTCGGCCTTTTCAAAGCTGCTCGGGCCTCGGCTCCTTTTTTGTTTTGTTTTTTCTGAAGACACACGTACCGACATCACCATCACCACACACACACACACACACTAACCGAGCACAGAACCATACTCCATGCTGTTCTTAGTGCTCAAAGGCTTCCTGATGTTGCTTTGATTCATGTCCAACTGACGTCATGTCAATTCTGTCCCTGTCTTTTCTGACCTCCATTCCTCCCTTTTACTAATCTATTTCTCGCCGTTAACGCCTTTGCCTCTTTTCACCTTTCTCTGTTAAGTTCATTCTTCATTCTGTTAAAAAACCTAATTTTCCTTATTCTAGTCTATTCCTAATCCTTTCTTAGAAACTACTTTCTTCAGCTTTTTCACTTTCACTTCTCTTCTGCCCTCCACCTCAACTTCCTCCTCTTCAGTCCTCAGAGCTCTCCCTCTCAACTCTTCTGATCACGCCTCTTGTCTAAAATGGTTGTCTTCCACTTCTGTCACCCCTCCACCTCTCAACTTGCATTACATTGTTCTTCATCTTTCCTTTGATTTAAGATTGAGTTTTCCTCTTTGTTCCTATCCTCACCTCCTGGGGGATCCCTGCCAGGGACTGAAAAACAGGATAACTCTATTTCTCTACTGCAATACTAAATCACAGAAAAATGCCTTTAAGTTTAATTGGCAGTGGCAGTTACTGTTACTGTAAAACTGTGTGTTCATTTCTGATATAACTGAAAAAACAGTCTACTGGTATTAGTTATCACCCAATAGTCAGGATTGTCTCCTGCAACCATTTTCATTGGTTGATAACCAGTGTGTCTTTATGTAAATGTAAAATAAATTATTAACCTAATAAACTGAAACCAGGCAGGGCTGGGCTTGGGAGTGGTCCAGCTCCTAAAATGTGGTCAAAAGCCACAAAGAAGGAGAAGCATGAGTAGGTGATTACAGGAGTGACCTTAATGGAGGATCAGAGCTGTAAAACAACAGCAACGAGGGAGGTTGACAGACTGGGAAACAGTCACAACATGGGCCAATACATGGATGAACCCACAATCAAGACTGAGCCTCTTCATTAGGTCCACAAAGAACCACATCCACCACAATTCCAGATTATACATCTCTGTTTTACAAAGGACCAATCCATCAACATCTCAACTGCACATACACTGCATCAGACGATAAACTGGAATGCAGAACATCAACCAGAGGGTATGGTCTGTCCTGGCATCTGGATGTGAGAGGAACATGATGGTCAACCTGGACCAGCAGCTGAAGCTCCCTTTGAGACAACTATAACATTTCTTATGGCAAGACACTGTCCTGTGGTCCATCTCTGCCAAGATGCAGATAATGGCTGAGCTAACCATCCAGTGGAAGGATGGTTTAGATGCAGTCTTAGAGAGGAAGAAGAGGAAGTACAGCCAGCTGTCTACAGCATGCACAGACGCAGGTTTAACATATCCACCTACCCATTGGAAGTTGGCTGCCACAGCTTAATTGGAAAATCCACCCAACAAGTTCTAAAGACTCTTGGGATTAAGAGGGCCAGGAAAAAGGAGGTGCTCAATGAACTGGCTGTGGAAGTGGAGTCTGGCTTTGGCTCATAAGGAAATATGCAAAGTAGAATAAGAAAGGATTATGAGGTAAGTTGCAGGGAGTAATAGGCAGATGTTCCCAATTGCTTCCCTATCAGCTTGAGATGTTCTTGAGATGGTGCGACACATCTGTGAAGGGTGGCTGCCAACTCACAAACTTGCTGCCCTGCAGGTACACTCAAGACTTGTGCTTTAATCTGTAACATACTCTTTATGAACTGTTGACAAAGTGGAGTCTGAAGATGGAAGATTTCTTTTTTCCTTTCTGTCAAATTGTTAGGTAACCCTACAGAAATGACAGGGAATAAGAGGAGAGAGACAGAACTGGGGAATGACACGCAATCTGCTCTACCACATGATGTGAACCGGGGCCGTTGGTGTGCACGGTCAACATCCAGAGATATACATAGATGAGACTGAAAACACTGTAACATTGCAAAACAGGAAATAAACAGTGTTGCAGCTTTCTTTTGCCAAGTCTGAATTCCAAAGTCCAACTCGAGCAGATGGGAGTATAGTTTGGCTGCACACGTGAGCTTTCCCTGTGATAATGAGGCTCGAATTCAATACAACTATACACCTTCAACACAGCTGTCTTTCATTAGTCTGTCATACTGTGATGTTCTCTGTGGACACTTTTGCTTCTGTGTTATCTTCAAGCCTTGGCCTTGTGAATTTTACCATGTCAGCTTGCATGAACACAGAATGGCAGGCCTAAACAGAACTTAGCCATAGTTTAAGCTACATTTGATGCATTTTTAGCTTTCTGTCATTATGTTATTTCTGGCTCCCTCAATAATATCATCCAGTGTGACAGGCTTAAATGTGTCATGAGGAAATCAGTTAATTCTGAGAGGATAATATTAAAACCACAGTAAAAAAGGCTGAGAAACACATTGAAGAAAGCGAATTATAAATGTGTTCAGTTCAGGAAGAATCTATATGTACAGCATGATCACGAGAACAGTGACATATGTGAGTGCTATGAGTGCTGTGAGTGTATCTAATTATAATTTACACTCAGATCTAAACATTGTGGAGTGTTTGCTGTGAGCAGGTTAGGGGTGCAAACGAGGCAGTGATGAGGAGATGGGATGATACCGGGTGTGTGGGTGGAGGTGTTGAATATGTTATAGTCACTCTCACAGGAGCATACACAAAGAAATGCACACGGACCCTCAAACACATTTCACAATCACCGAGTTCTCTTTATGTGCTTGACATGTTTTAAGGGTGTGATTATAGTCAAGACAACACACTCAAGGACAGAGGAGCAGTGCTTCTGTCAGCTGCACTAATGGATTATGACATCAGCTGGTCCTCCCCTGGACAGCTACTGAACTGGCCATGTATATTATATACATAATATAGATAGATAGATAGATAGATAGATAGATAGATGGTCCTTTCTCTCTGTGTTGCCTGCTGAATTTCTGTTTCTCTCTGCGGGTAAAAGAGGAAAGTTGGCGTTTTTCTCTCTTTCTCACACACACAGCCTTGACAGATGTCAGGTCACATTATTGAGCGCCACTCTGAGCCGTGGACAGAAGAAAAAAACTGCTAAAGTGTATTAGGCCTGTATGGCCGTGCGTTAAACAGAATCCGAGTACTGAGATTTCGATCAATAGTGGGCTGTTTAAAGGCGGAGCATTTTAATGTGAGACTGGCATTACAACTGAACGTAATAGGTTTAAATAAATAAGACTAGGGTTGAGATCACTGTAAGGCTCTATCTCATGAATTATGCTTTTTGTTATGGCTGCTGTCATTGTCTGTCACCTGTTAATAAATCTTGTTGGAAAGATGTCTGCTTCTCTGGTCAGATGCGTTGTCTTTGACATAATTGAAGAAGATAGAAGTGGTGTAAACGAGCTGCACAGGGTTCAGGCTTTCCTATGTGTACAAATAGAGCACTGTTCCAGCTTGTTCCATAGAACATGTACTAGCGCAAGAAATAGTGTGTGAGTGTAGACACAAGGATGCTAATAATCCCTGCAATGGTCTCCTGTTAAATCCTGCAATGCAGTATCTCAAAACTGAAGCAGTTGATTAAGATGTGTTATTAATTAATTAAATAATTCCCATTCATTATGTGTTTCATCCAGCATGGCTGTGTTGTTTGTGTGTGTGTGTGTGTGTACAGAGATTTTAGGAATCCAGCTTTTTCATTTTGCATTTGCCGATGTTCGCAGGTGTACAGACAGGATTCAATATCTGCTTAATTAGCATGTCATCAGGATAAAAGCTGACCTATGATTAATTTGTAGCACTGCTCAGTCGCTCTTCACACCGTATTTACTTTAACAAATGCGGCTCAGTCAAGGGGAAAATGGAAAAGTAATGGAAAATTAATTTGGTTGTGTGTTTCGTGTGTAGTGTTTGTGGAGAATCAAAGTTGTGCTGTTTGATTTGTGGTTGGCAGTGAAGTCAGCAACTAACCACTGTCTAACCGTCTGTTAGTGGCGAGGCCAGATGAAGTCAAGGTGCATTGTACAGTAATTACTACAAATACATGATTACACTGAGAGCAGAAATAATTTGATTTACCTAGTCATACTGAAACTGCAATCTTTTTATGTAAGATCATAATTTAAGCCTTCCACCAGTCTGTCTTAGAGAGTCTTGGATGGTTGGATGGTTGGATGGATGGATGGATGGATCATGTGAGGTTTAGTTTTAATGTCATAATGAGAATAAGTTTTCAAAAGTCAGAAATAATCTCTGTTTAGGCTATAGACTTTTCCTGTAAATGTTACAAACTGACGTATGATCAGTCATGGTGAGGTTACCAGATATTAACAGACTAGAGATGCCGCAGCATTGGAGAACAATAAAAGGATGCTCAGTCACTCATCTATTTACTTCCTTCTTAGATCACGGCACATTGATACTGTCACTTCACAGAGTAGAGAAAAGAACTGGAAGCGATGGGGAAAGGATTGGACATGCTCACCTAGACCACCAGCTACGATTACCCTTCCTCCCAGGCAGCCTGCCACAAAGTCAGCTCTCTTCTCTCTCATCCGGGATGTTCTGCTGGGTTTGATCCAGATACCTGGAAGAGGTGAGAAGACACAAGGTTCTGTCAGTCCACCACAAGAGAAACTGAAGTGAATACTGATTTTAAAGAAACACAACACAGCTTAGCAGATGTTAACACATTCGTAGAATTATTAAAGATACACTGTGTAATTTAAGTCTTTAGTCTTATAGTTTTTAGACATCTGAGTGCAGAAATGTTACACATTGTAGGTTTAAACATTTTATTCCAAAGCCATGAGTGTTAATCTGGTGCTGTAACAGCCTTCACTCCCCTGGTTTGCACCCTCTCAGACATTAGGACATCAGTGAAGTCTGACACTGATGCTGGGTGATAAGTGCTGGCTCACACTCAGTTTAAGTTCATCCCATAGGTGTTGGATGGGGTCAGAGCTCTCTGCTCAAGTTCATCCACACTAAGCTCAAAAAGCCCTCTTCCTTATAGCCTTTGCTTTGTGCCACAGTTACATTTGCAGGATTGTGACCCAAAAGTTTTTCTTCTTTCATTTCTTTTAGTTACTATTCTGCATTTGGTTTGGAAAGGCAGAGTTTTTGATTATGCAAAATGCTCATTGGGACTAAAAGTGCTGATCCAAATTGAATTTGGCATTTATTTTATTTTCTTAAGTTAATTATTTTATGCGAGTCACAAAGTGGATAGCCAAAAGACAAAACTGCAGTTGATTCAATACTTGGAATGCTTTCAGATTTTGTGAAGCAACAGGCAGTGTACATTAGCTTAGCATATTATCGTTAAGCAGAGAGAAACAGCTGCTCTTATTCAGTTTCATGCCTACCAGCACCTGTACAGCTCAGCATTCAACATGATGTGTCTCCTTACCCTGTTTCCAGCCTCTATGCTAAGCTAAGCTCTAGCTTCATGGCTAGTGTGCATACATGACAATGGCATTGATCTCCGCACGTACCCCTTACTAAGGAGCTTATAAGTGTTATCTCTGTTTTTCCACAATGCAGACCTGTTACATTGTTTTAAGAGTCTTTCAGCATCTTTGTCCTCATAATTTAGAGAAAATGCTAAATTGACAATCCTTGTTTTGCCTGTACAAGTATATCTCCCTTGGATTTTGAACCACACAGATTCAATCAAGGACGAGGCTGTTGCTTTACAGAGGGAGTGAAAGCACAAGTCAAAAGTTAGACGATCGGGAAAAAGAGGAAGAAAGAGATGAAATGAATTGCAGATCTGTGTTTGACAGCACAAGGTCCACTTCAGACTCTCTCCCTTTCTCTGGCTTGATACCAACTACCCAACAGCAGATTACGTTTCTATATTTGGGGCAGTGATACGTAGTGACACATCCCCTTTCCCACTCCTCCACGTCTCCTCTGCAAAGAGCCTGTTTGTTCTGTTGTTCTACAGCAATGTTTTCTCTGAAGTCTTCTTGTGTTGAGGCACTTTTCCTGACATGAGAGTTTTTTCCTCTCTGAGCTACACACAGGAACCAGACAAGTGTCTACATGTCCACAGCACTGTGGAGCTGCTGTTAGCATGGCTTTAAATGCTAAAGAAAAGCTTGTTTAAAACCTTTTGTGCCTCCAGAGAACATGGAAATCTGCATTTAATTAATGTCAGGACAATGCATGTAATGGTTAAAGCTAATAAGTCAACCTCATGGTGGCACTATTGGAGAAAATCTTTCAAATAAACAGTAGTAAACAGCAGTAAACTTACCTGCTGGGGTCCATCAACAGCTGTACAAAATGTCATCTAAATCCATTCTACATGGTGTGAACGCACTCATTGTATTTTGACAATACTGTCAAATGCAAATTTATGTAATTGAACATAAGGTACCTGTGAACATTTCAGTCAGGACCAAAGTGGACTGACAGACTAACACTGCCATTCACCCAGACCCATGTTGATAGCATGGTGCTAACCCTCACATGCAGTCAGGACCTCTGGGAAATGACCATAAAGCAAATAAAAGAGGATGAAGCCAACGTCCCCAGCATGGCTGTCTCTCTAGTTAATCAGCTGGGGGTATCGACCAGCGGACAGATGGATGAGTGAACAAATAAATAGGCATTTGCCAACACAATGAGCTAAGTATCACATTGTCTCACCAGTGCGGTGCTGAAAGGTCACCAGAGAGCAGTTATCACATCAAGGAGAACGGTGTTTGTTTGTGAGTGTCCTTCTACTGTGGCCATGTCTCATCACACTGGGAAAACAGACTGTCCATTAAAACTTTGCCATCACATATGGAAGACAGTCTGTCTCACCAGATTTTGAAATGAATGAGTGATTGAAATTACTGGAAGGAGGAACTTTATGACAACAAACCCAAATGATGGCACTTTAGCAAACACTTTTATTTGCCTTTGGTACTGTTAATTTGGTGACATTCATTAAGAGCTAACACCTGACACAATGCCAGTCAACAGATGAGGCAGCAAGAACATTATGGGAGTGATGTCCCTCACAGCACCGATTATGATCAAACAAACTAAGCAGTAAAAAGATACTGCTGGGTATTTAAGTAACCAGCTGTATCAATTTACCCAAAGCAATTTGAAAAAGCACACATGGCCAGTACTGTAACTGTAACCAAACTCTTCATATAGTGTTTTGATTATTGTTTGTTTATCTGACTGACAGCATACCTGTGTGCAAATCATAACTACACATGACAAAGGGAAGAGAAGCAGAGCAGTGTGAGGGGTAACTGAGCAGTGACTCAATAAGTCTATGCAACACTGGAAGACTTTCCATGGTTCCTACTCATGTTTGTTTCATTAGGTTTCATTTGTGACTTTTGCTGATAAGAGGTTCAATATGTTT
The DNA here is from genome assembly GCA_008933995.1 of Datnioides undecimradiatus. Lineage (NCBI taxonomy): Eukaryota > Metazoa > Chordata > Actinopteri > Lobotiformes > Datnioididae > Datnioides > Datnioides undecimradiatus. Next base: position 198,786 of record WARS01002947.1, on the reverse strand, counting down.
TTACTATGTTGCCAAACTAACTTACAGAGGTCATCAGGCAGTTGCGTTAAAGTGTCTGTTTTTGTAAGTCACTGTTCTTATAAAACCACAGTATAATGGGAGTTATTGTCAGGATGCCAATAAACACAGCTGATTTGAGCTGTTGTCAGTTCAGGTTTTTTATATTCATATATCTTTAATAGAAGTATCTGATGTAGCAATGATTAGATTACAAATGTCAGCTTTTGCAAACATCTCTCCATCCCTCCTCTTCAGAATGCATTCTGGGATGCATGCCAATGAATCTGGACTTCTTAGTGTTCACATGCACATAAGAAAATATTTTTGAAAACTGTATCTAGCTGCTGTTTGTCCAGTCTTTTCAGGGGCACTGACACATTTGCACAGTACTAATAACTGTACTGTTATTGGTCATACCCATAGATTACCTTTGCAACCTTCTGGAACTCCCTTGTTTGGCTACACTCTTGAGGTTATTGTGTCAGAGCTTCCATTCACTGTGTTCAATTCATTGTGGTCCATTTATGAAGTTTTACTCAGTTCCAGCCCTTTCAGTCTTGCAGCATAACACAGTTTTATACTGTTTCTTGATTCACCTATTTACAGTTTTTCTCTCACTTGTCTACATTAGATACAGCGATTTTCCTTCCAGCAACAATATTAATGTCTTTGGTGGCATTGATGGTTTTCCCATAAGGTAAGCACAGTTGTCAGGACTCTGTGTACATATTTCTGCAAGCATTAGTTACTTGAATATCTCATAGTGGTGTAATTGCGTTGTGCTGTATAGTGCAGCTTCTAACAACCTGGCGCCAGCCAGCTTGGCTTTCTTCCAAGATTCTGCTGAGAAGTCTGGCTGCCCCTCAGGTAAATGTAGATTTTGTTCAACTAATTATGTATACAATGCAACACAGTGCCTGACTCGCACCACCCCACAGGACTGCATTTAACATTTCGCAACACTTTTTCTATCTTAGATTTCAGAATCTAGAGTGCATCATAGCCCAGAGACAGCACTGGTTACATTTAGAAATGACCTTTTAGCTGCATCAGACAAATGACTTATCTCTGTACCTGTCCTGTCAGGTCTTAGTGCTGCATATGATACCACTGACCATCACAACCTACTACAGAAACTGGAACATTTGATTGGCGTTAAAGGAACCTCACTAAGCTGGTTTAAGTCTCATTTTCCAGATAGAGCAGAGTATGTTCATGTCAGCAATGAATCCTGCATGCACACGAATGTTAGTCACACAGATTCTGTGTTTGGACCATTCTATTTACCTTTAATTTGCTCCCACTAAGCAATATTATTAGAAATCACTCCATAGACGGCCATTGTTATGCAGACGATACACAACTATACCTATCAATCAGGCCTAATGACACCAATCAATTACCTGCTGCTAAACTCAGACAAAACTGAAATTATTGTACTTGGCCCCAAACACCTTCAAGAAACATTATCCAAGGATATAATCACTCTAGAATGCATCGCTCTGGCCCCCTGCACCACTGTCAGGAACCTCTGTGTTATCTTTCATCATGATATGTCCTTTAACTCCCACATGAAAAAACTGTAGAACTGCCTTTTTTAATTAATTAACGTCACAAAAATCAGGAACATATTGTCTCAAGATGTTTCAGAAAAACAGGTTCATGCTTTTGTTCCTTCGGGGCTGGATTACCACAGCTCTTTATTATCAGGCTGTCCTAACAAGTCCCTCAAGATTCCTGCCTTATGTATCAATGCAGTTTTTTGTAAATCATATCCTCCAGGCTAAAGAAGGAAAGGACCATCCAGATAGTTACCAGTGCTTAGTTCAAATTATAGCATCTGTGATGCTAGTTAATGTGAGTTGAGGCTGTGTTAGTGCCCAGGGCATGGGTATCTTGCACATCTGTGAAGGTCCCATGAATGCATAATGGCACAAACAGGTTTTGGAGTAACATATGCTGCCATCAAGACCACAGCTTTTTCAAGGACGTCCCTGTGTTTTTCAGCAATGCCACAGCCATGTCATCTGTGCATTTTACAACAGTGGAACAGTAAATATGGGCACTAAGATTGGCTTGTCTACAGTCCAGACTTGTCCCCCACTGAAAATTGCAATGCACAAAATACTGCAACAGAGACCAACTGCTGATGAGCATCTTCAGTCATACGTGGAACAGCAAAGAGTTCAAAACTCCACAGAAGAATCCACAATCCCTAAACACATTATTAAATACATCATTACAGTTGCTATTGACTCATTTTTCAAAAATCTAATCACTGTCCTTGAAATTGAATTGAAACAAACAAAGACCAAAACTTGATTAGAGGGTTCTTGTATAAAATTGGGATTGCCTGATTACATGTATATTGCTGTCAGCGGTTTGATTGCTATAGATGCTGGTTGTGATGGATTAGTTTCACAAATAATAAGAAACTGAAATCATGAAATGTAAACAGTTTTTATAGTAGGTTTGATTCTGTGAGTCTCAACGTGTTTACACTTATCTCAATATACTTTTGTTAGTGAAACATGTTAAATATATTGTGGGAGACACGGGCTGTGATATATTATCAATCTTGCTCCATTAATTCATTTTGGAAACCAACAATGCAATAATTTAGCCAGTGATTAGCCACAAATAATTCCATCTCTCTGAATTTCTAAAAACAAGCGTCCCACTACAAAAAGTCATCAAAGTGACCTATTACATAACTGATTTTAAGACATTACGTTATTCTTAAACTAAAATAAACCAAACATTTAAAATTGATTTCATTTTCATTTCATTCAGTTTTAATAAACTGCCTGTGATTCTTTTGGAAAGAGGTTTCATATTGTTAATTAGGGCACAGTCATGACAGTTACAAAGGCAGTATTTGCACCATTATAGAGTTTTGTCAGAGAAACTGAGGGCATTGTAAAACCTTAATAAACCCTTTAAAGATGAGAGTGCGGACGGGTGTCTGTGTGTTTGTGTGTGTAGTACATGCTAAACGCACATCACATTTTTTGCTTCTCATGTTTCTCACCTTATGTTTTCTCACACAGCTGCCTGCCATACCTGTAGTCTTACACACAATGTCCCAGTGTTTGTGAAGCAGGGAGGTAGAACCAGAGAACAGAGTGAACCGCTCTCCCATAAAAAAAAGGAAAAATTACATGCAGCCTTTCTCTCCGCTGCTTTCACCTGCAAAAGGACAAATGAGTCACTCTGAGTCGGGAATGCTGCCATCTATCACCACAAATTATTAATTCTATTGCCCTAGCTAACTACAAACTTTGGGGAAGAGGAAAGAGCAGGTAATAATTTACTTTGGCCAACACTCCTCTTGTTCCTGTTGGAGCAACAAAGGCTCCACACACAGACAGACCTGCACACATCCACACCGTCGGTGGTTGTGTATGAGAGTGAGGGTGACTTGAGTGACGTGTGGGGGCCAGATATGTGTCTGGTGGACTCAGCTGGAGGAGAGGAGAGTGTGTTATTTAAAGCTCAAAATCAATCCTCTTTCTTCTGTTTCACCCTCCCAGACACCAGCACACCAGCTCTGTACCCGTCACAGAGCTCAATAAGGCAAACACACACGTGCACACACACATGGATGGGCAGGAGTACGGAAGGAAGGAGTGCATGCACAAACACATGAGCATATTCTAATATGTATGTGTAAACAAAACCTGTACCCTCTCCACACAAACACATTCTTGCATGCATACAGTACATCTGCCCAATGGAGGGACGTGGTTACAGCCCACCATGCCTCATTTTCAACTATAAGGTATTGGCTAGGAAATGAGGTGGTAATGACAACAGGTCTTCTCCGCAATGACATATTAATAAATGGCTGAGTGAACATTGAATATTTCAGGCAGAAATCAAACGAATACACTGGATGTGATCATATCCCACAAGTACAGACGCTAGTCAGCCGAAGGCTATTTCCATCCACGTCTGTTGCTGTCAGGGCTAGGTTACGAAGTGAGAGCAGGACCCAGATGCAGGCAGGGACAAGGACGCAAAAGATCTTTTAACAGTTTAATGGGCTAGGCTTACGGATGGTCAAGGCAGGCAGGGTCAAAATCCAGGTAGTCCCGAACAAGACGTGGTAAGAAAAAAAAAATCAAAAACCAAAAATGCAAAAACCAGAAATCCAAAATCTCTATGAACACAGACATGGAATCAAGGTAGGGACATGGACGCTAACAGAGCAAATGAACCAACCGAGAACAAAGGCAATGGCATAACTTAAATAGACAGGGGAGGGCAGCAAAACGAGACACAGGTGAAACCAATGGACTAATCAAGGACAGGAAACAAGTAGACAGAAACACACAAGGGAAAAACTTTTCAAAATAAGACAGGAATTAAAACAAGAAACTCAACTCAAAACAAGAAACTCAACTGAAAACCCTGACAGTTGCATGTTTCAGCTGCTCATAGTGTGAAGAGCTCAACCTCCTTTTTAGATAACTGAGGCATTATTAGGACCAGCTCGAAAGCCACATGAAAGAAGGGACACAGCACAGGGTTAAAGGCAAAAAGAATACGGGAGCCACCTTTGTAGACCACAGTCCACATCGACACACAGGTGGCCGAGGTCAGTCAACAGCACAAATGAGATGTGTAAGTGCTGTTACATAAATTGTGTCTTTATGATACACTGATAAATAGTTCACAAAGGTCAGGAATTTCCATGTAATAAATATATAAATAAATAAATAAATGATTTGAAGTAAGGTTAAAATTGATGCATTAAAATCTGCTGTGTTAAGAGGTAAAATAATATAATTTACTAAAAATGTTGCAAGCACATATGCTTTAGTTTGTTGTTTAAATTGTACGTTTCCTACCCGGAACCAATGTTCTCTGTTTGTGGCACACCTGCGGTTAAGTTTATTGTGGGACTGTATATTATGTCTCATGAAGCCTTGCCTGTTTCGTTCAAGTTAAGTTCACGTCAGAAGCGAAGCTTAAACAGACGATAAAGGGATTTATAAGACCTTAAAGAATTTTCATGGACTTCAACCTCTCTTTGCAACGAGCGGCCAACAAGGTATTTATTTAATTTGTAAATGTTCTTTATTTAATGTCGGCGCTGAGCGTCATTTTATGTTTACTTTATTTTTCATGTCATGGTGCCTCGTAGCTCGTTTAAATATTTTGCACTTTGTTTATTTACGAATACAGTTCTCACGGCATAAGTGTGACGGCAAGAAGGAGAGGACGTAGCGGAGATGTGCCCAAGCAATAAACGCCCGTTTCAAAGAACCGACTTGTGTCTGTGTTGTTGTGGAGGGAGCTACAAGATGTATCTATCAAAATAGCACAACACAGTAAGACAACACAGACAACCAGGCCTTTGTCATCCTTGGACACATTTGAGAGGGCATGTGACAACATCTCAGCACCCCCTTTTCTATGTTCAACCTCTGGAAGATAAGGAACTCAACACATGATCCAACAATGACTGTTATACATCCCACACAAGAAGGTCTCAGTTTGTAAAAACCACCACCAGCTGTGGAGATGAGCCAGTGTGAGCCTTGAAATGTTGGAGGGCCCAGAGCATTGCTAGGGCCTCTGTTTGATTGTGCTGTTCTCACAGTGGGCTGCAGAGAGCTTCTTAGAGACGTAACAGATTTGGCGATAAATGCCTGAAGCGATACAGCACCACCTCCAGTACCATTCGCAGGAACCTCCAACTTGAATGGGATTGTAAAGTGTAGAACACACGGCACCTGGGAGCTACAGAGAAGAGATTTTACAGTCTGAAAAACCTTCTCGCACTAAATCAGACTCTAAGGAACTAAGCAGGTCTGTCAGCAGGGACACAATGGAAGCAAAGACACAGCAAAGCCCCGAGTAGTAACCGGCAAAGCAGAGAAAAAGACGCAGCTCCCTGTTAAACTGTATAAGCTTGACTGCATTTTAATTAGCAGACTAATATTGAAAAATATATCAGTCAGCAAGTTTTTATGAACTCTTCAGCATAAAAATCAGCACAGTCCACCACTGTGGTCCAGACTGAAATATCTCATCAACTGCTGGATCACCATAACATGAAGCACATGCATTCAGTGTCTATCCAGGATGAATTGCAATACATTTGGTGATAATAAATATGACAATTAGGTCAAAATATTAATTTCTCCAGTATATAAGTTCATGGCCAAATACCTGAAAAATGAATGACAGCTTTAATTAGTCGTCATTATTAATTATTATTCTCTGTTCACCAGAACACAGATGAACAAGTTCCACAAAGACCAAACAGCACATTATGACTTTGGTTATAAAGGTTTGACTTTCCGTAATTTTCTAAAAAGGGTAAATCCAATAACACTGTGATCATAGTTGGAAAAAAAACAACTTTTGGATGTTACAAACTAAGAAATTTAAAAAAAACCCTCTCATTATCCAAGCGGGTGTTTTTCACACGTTACACACTCCTAAAAAAAGTCTCTCCCTCTGCATTTCTTTATCCAACCTCTGATTTGTTCCCTTCTTCTCTGTCACTCTCTTCCCCCAAAAATAATGAAAGGATGATGCACTAATCTGCGCGTCAAATGAGGACTATTCACCCCCCTAAAAGTTTTTCCATTCAGTGCAGAGATAAGAGAACAAGGCGCATTGCAAATGTTGATTGTTTCTACTGTTCCTGCAGCACGGCCTGTTAACAAGCAAGCAGCGGCTTGCTGACTTTTGAGTTATATCGCACAATCACCAGCAGGACTGGAGTTGCAGGCTGTTATGCAGCAGAGGGCAAACATCAAAATCTGAGTCAAACCCAAGTTTCATGTTAATGTCTATCACCAGTTATGACCCAAAGACCACACAGCAGTCTGAGCAGTGTCAAAAACACGTGTCTGTGTGTCAAATCAGGTTTTTTATGTGCCCGCTAGCAACAGACTGCTGAGTCAGGCTCAGTCGGTCTGGTCGAGGGAGGAAGATTTGCTTGTTCATACAACCTGAACTGTGCGCAGTGGTGATCTGGTTCTTCTTCATGCATGACCGATTGAAGACATACAGGGCTTTTCAGGCTGCACTTTATTTATCATTCCCCGCCAGCCCTGTTCATTTGGCAACACTGACTTCTTCTTCTTCTTCGTGGTGAAGAGTTGCCACTTTGACACAGTTGAGGACTTTCCAAAGGAAGGAAGCCAGCAAATACTTCAGACAATGTCTTGGGGTAAGAGAACAGGACTTAAAGGGAACAATCAAAGTGTGAGAGGTGCATTGTTGTACAAAGTAACTACTCTGAATGGGATGGTTGGCAAATTTAAACCATGTTACAGAAGCAGTCATGTACATCATGATTTCATCTTGCATGTCTTTGTAACATGACGTACAGACAGTTGGTCCAGCACCATAGCCAGCTCCGCATGAGCTGTCTGAGCTGAATGCAGCTCTGGTGAATAATGTTCCTCAGCTCATTTTGGAGATGATCCTGGACAAAGCGATTACTGCAGCTCAATCTTATCCATCAGGACTAAAATGGCGAGGAACAGGAGATACAAGCTGCAGATTCTACTAGATCCACTAATGAGTCTCCTGGTCTCTCAGTAATCCCTATAAATATTCATGCTCTGTGGGTGGCCCTGCGAGTTGTGGGCTTTAATCACTTCTACTGTCATGACCTGATCACACACCCTGACTCTTTTGATCTACCAACAGTTTTACTGACAATCATCTCTCTCCACTTTAATGCTTCCCTTTGCAGAGGCTTCAGTGTGTGCAAGAACAACGCAAATGACCTTCCACAGCGCAAACAAGGACAACTCAATCAATCAGTCAGCTGCCGGACAGAATACAGAAATCCCCCCACTGAAAGCAGGGCCCATGTGAATACACTTATCAACCACAGCTACATAAAGATGAAGAGCACTCATCTAGAAACATCATGTGTTAATGAATATAAAAATCTTTGGCTCCATGAAGTTGCTGCACTGCTGCAGGTAGGGAGAGGTAGCAGAGCAGCTACAAAGTCACTGCATCTAACAGAGCCCTGCTTGAGATAGATATAGAATTAAGGGAACAGTAAGAAACAAGGGAGCTCTCAGCTGCAGCACACTGCAGCGTATTCTCTCTTATTGCTACGACTGTAAATGAAGTTGGCACCGAAGCATGAATTAACATTTTAATACAGTCTGGGTTTAAAGGTTCTCATAACCCAAACACAAAAAAGAACCACAAAATATTTTAATGTACTACGTTATGAATGGCAGATGTGACGATGATTTGTGTAATCCGCTTAAGATCATCAGTGAAGGAAGACGGTGCAGCTTTTGTTTCTGTGTGTGAGTGTGTGTGTAAAGATTTGGGCTCATTCGGTTGTCGTCTCTCTGGAGTTTGCGGAATTGTTCTGCTTGTGCGACCTGAATTTTGCGTGATGGTGAGTTGGTTTTCCATCATGGTGCAGTACGGGCGCCCAGTGAAGACATACTGGGTTTGTGGGGCTACGCTAACGCCATTAGCTGGATTTCCAAAAGACAGAGGGTTAGGGTGAGCAGACTATCAATCTGTTTTGCTATGGTTAGCTGCCACAACAAAATGTCTTACATTTCTAAAAAAATATTCTCTGCATTGCATACACATCAGTGATTAATAATATATTGTTCTCGTCTGCATACCACCAGATGGAAAGGGAAAAGGGCGAGTTTTCTCATGATCGCTGCCAATGAAAGTCCGGAGAGGTCCATCTGTCTGAGTTACACACTTAAGCTCATTTCTCATTCGCTGTCACGCCTTGACTATCATCCACTTCTACAGACTTGAATGGTGGTAGAGATCACAAAGGCGTGGGAGAAATCCAATATCCAAAGAACAAATCTTGAAATCCATCGGTGGAGTAGCAAAGGGAAGACATGCAGGGGAGAGTGTAAACAGGACAGAGATGATTCACAGGGAGAAAAACAAGTCTTTGCTTCTGAAGGTCTGACAGCAGCTGATGGGATTTGAGTCATCGCTCCACACCTCTGCGCTCTCCTCTCTCTCCCCGCAGCGAGGAAGAGTATCGCTGCTACGTGGTAATTATTCTGCAGATACTGCTTTAATAGAAATAGATGTAATCAGGAGGAGGCCGAACAAATCTATTTGATAGTGTATGCAATCACGGGATTATATCAGCTATAGCATTGGCAGAATAACAAGAGTGGAGGTGACAGCTGCTGTTTGAAGGCCACAGTGGACTGGAATGACAAAATGGAAATGAGATGATTCTGCCTCACCACCCCATTCCACCAACTTAGATCTGCTCACTCATCTTACTGACTCTGTTTCTCAGGTCTTGTCAACTAAAGGCTCACTTTTCACTATCTCTCTCTCTCTCTTATCCTCCCCCATCTCTCCTTTCATTCATGAACTCCCATACACCTCTACCCAACAGCGAGTGCAGCTCAATTACTGTGCGCAGTGCAGCCCACAGGGACCAGTTGAGAGCAGAATCCATGTCCATTAGCCTCCACGTATGTGTGCGTGTGTGTGTTCACATATGAGTACACGCAGATGTGAGACATACTGCACCATGCATGAGTCAGACAGAAAGAGTTTTGTCGAAGTGTGTGTTTATTTTTAAAAGGGCCGTTTCAACCACGTTGGAAACCAGTTCTGACTTCTCACGTCCTCCCGTGTGGAGCCTGCAGATTGTTCCTGTTTTACTCGCTCAGGCGTTACAAATGAGATTTCATTTGTGGTCTTTATACTGAAGAAATAGTCCCAGTGACAGCTGTTCACAGCATGTTTTGTGGATTACCTAGAGTCAAAGGCGTATTGATTTTGAAATAGTTAGAGTAGTTTACCTGATTGGGGTATGACGCAGGCAATATTCTGTATTTCTATAACTGTCACACGAAAATATCAAAAGCTGCCATGTCTCAATACGATCTGACCTCACTGGCCTGTGTTCAGCACAAGAGTGGATATAAAAAGTTTGGGAGGTTCTTTTTTTTTGCTTAAAATGTTCTTAACAGTTAACTTCACTTTAACTTTATCTTTTATCTCTGGTTTATCTCAGTTTCTTTTAAGATGACATCAAAAACCCAACAAGGCGGATGTTTAGATTGTTGTTATTTCTGTCTTTCATTTCAGAAACCTGACATTTCATAAGGGTGTGTAGACGTTTTATACGGGGGTACATTGGTTCCTTTCAAATTAGAGGACAGATCACAACAGCAGAGATAAACCAGTTCTTTAACACTGCAGTGAATAGGGTTTGCTTAAGATAAGACACAAAACAACACCAAAAAAACAACAGTACAGCCAGATCATGTCTTGAGACTTGACTTATGGTTACTTTTACAATTGCCAAACTGTTGAATGGGTTGTCCTTTAATGTAAATCTTTTAAAAAGTTAACGGGGGGTGTCCGGTGAGCTGGATGTTGATGTGACCGGGGCCGACACCAGTGTGACTGCAGCCCAGGACTATTCTGGTCTATTTGTGAGATTTATGGCAATAACAAATATATACAATACCATCAGACTAATCCTTTTCACAAATGAAAGTCCACTCCACTCCACTGTGCCGGGGTTGGGGCAAAACCAACATGTGGCATGGCTGGGTGTCACAAGGTAAACAGGAAAATGTTGTTGTTTTGTTATTAGAACAGGTAGAATGACCTTTCAGAGTGATTTAGTTAGAAAAAGCTTAGAGTCGAAAGGTTCCCACAGATTTATACCATACACGCTACAAAGCAGCCTGGAGAAGGACTGATGGCCCGATGTTAACGCTGTCATAGAGGGCACAACACCTGGGCAAGGTTTTTATCCCCATAAGGTCATTTAGAAAGAATGATGGCATTCTCCCTATAGAGACCTTAAGAGGTTGGGTCTGAGTCCTTCATCTCAGACTGTGTCTGCGAATGAGAGCACGGGGCAGTGGAGCGTGTCAAGTGTTTCTCTGAACCTCTCGATGAAACCTTGACTTTGTCTGACAGACGCTTTCATCGCCATCTATCTCAAACTGGATCTGAGTGAAGAGCCCCGGGGTCATTCACTCAAGGTCAGTATTGGCTGTCATATGACAGATGTAATGTCCACAGAGAAACGAAAAGTGAGATGATACAAAGTGAGATATACTCTTTCCCAGTATTCTGTCATTGTGAGTGCTTAATTAAACAGGCACAGAGCTGCCGTCTAAAGCAAAGCCTGACTTCCTGCCTCTGACAGATAAACGCCTGATTTCCCTTTGCACTCGTAGTGAAATGTGATTCATGTCCAACACCTTTCAGTGCTTGGAGAGCCATGTTGACCTAAATTGTTGGTAATAAAATCCACCATGAAAATCAGAGCCATTAGCTTTTTATGTGCTTCATATCGCTGGTCCTTCAGATTCTCATGTCACCATGTTTGATAAGTCATCATTACAGTGGATGGCAGCTCTTGACCAGACACCTGGTCCATTAACAGGTTCCAGGTCTGTTGGTGTTGGTGCCTGATACATGAGCAGATATGTTACATTAACTCTACTTTTAAGTCGTTTAAACAAAAGACACATTAAAAGGCCAATAGCCAAAGAATGACAGTCATATTGGACCATTAAACTTAAGCATCAAACACAGCTGCAGAGAGTAGTGTGCCATTTATATAGCAGAAAGTAAAGGTGTGAAGGTGAGAATGGTGAAAGGGCAGGGAACTTTCATTCCAGAGGCCAGATGTTTGTGTCCCATCCCAAAGCCATTACAAACTGCTGCTGCGGGAGTCTGGAATCTGGAATCAGTTACATTCAACCAACAAAGACTGGTGCACCGGAGCTGAAGCATGTAGCAGTGGAGAAGGGCTGTAAACAACTAGGAGTATGACAGTGTCAGACATCTTTATAGGACAGTGTGTAATATGTGGTTTTGCAGAATCATCCCTGGCGATGGGGAAGTTAGGGTTGGGGTAAAATGAGTTTACACTGCCTTTTTTATGGCAGAAATAAATGAAGTGAACCAGGACACGGAAACACATGTACACGTTTAAATGGAACTCAGACTCAGCTATAACTGATGGTTGTTACCAGTTGCTATGCAGTTCAATATGCAGCATTAAGTTGGCTCAATATTTCATCCTCTCTAAGCTGTCGAGGGGAAGGCGCTGCAGAAGCAGAAGTGGTCAGCATGCTTCAAACAAAATGCTTCTCGGACCGCTGCACACCCACTTCACAGCAATCTAGCAGGTATTCTAAAGTGAGGAAGTGGGTAGAATTGATTGGACCTTCTCTCTCAAGGTCTATTTTGTCATTCTTCACACAACCACCTTCCTTGTCACCTTTCTTGTGTCGAATGCAGCCCAGAGAAGACTGCCGCCTGGACAGTTTATCACATCCTGTAGCTGTTCATAACAGTCATGAGTGCTTTTGCCGTTCACTTCAGTCAAACACTTCATACGTCTAGTTTATTTCAAGCCGACGCTGATGTTGAAGCTTGTGACATACCTTCTTTAAATGCACCGCTGTTCCCGGGGATTGCATTTGTATTGAACAAGAGAAGTTTTGCAGGATTGTTTAGCAAGAACATTCTTCTCTGGTAACAGTCAAATCAGTTTTACTGATTAAGTCCAACATCACAAATCACAGCCTCAACTATGACAGCCTCTGTCCTTAGACCCATGGGCTCTGCCTTCGATGAAGGATTAAATATCTTCCTTGAGGACTCGTCCGATTTTGTACAACATTAACATGATTAAAGGTTGGAGGTTAAAGGTTTGTAGCATTAATGCTGAGATCAATGCAGAATAAGCCAAACATTAGACAAACTTGTCGTTTCGTGTTGTTTCTCTGCTGTTGACCTAACTTCACATCCCCATGTACTGCCCCCACTGTTCACTTGCATAGGGGAAGGTGCATTCTCAGGATGTACACAGCAGTAGCTGCAATGAGGATGCAAGCACTTCATTGAAAGCAAGCATATGACAAGCCTTATACTGCAGTTCAGTGTTATCATGTATATGAGTTTGAATCAAATGAACAAGTTATTTATTATTAGTTTGATTCAAAGGGTAAAAACGCAGTTGAAAGGCAGCCTCGGCCACCAGCACAGAAGACGTGTTGTGTACATGATTTATTGTGATGTAGCTTTGCTTTCGGGCCACTTGGCATAGCATATGAAATGAATGTACTTTCTTCCCCCACCTCCTCTGCTCATGCACCCTTACTCATCTCCTCCCGAGATGCTCAGATGCGTTTGACCACAGCTGAACAGTCTCCACTGAAATGACAAACGAGGAAGCTGACTGTCATTATTTAGGTACGAGTACTTTTTTTTTTTTTTTTGCCTGAACATCCTGTTCTCTCAAAACATTAACCACAACTGCTATCAGCTTGTTATTAGAAGCCAACGCTCACACACAACCACAAACACACACCTTCATCACCAGTACTCCCAAGGGTCTATTTATAGGCTTCTTGCAACAGCATGTCCTAACCAATAATAGTCTGAACAGTAAGCCAGCCTTTTAATCACATACTTAACAGATAATAGATGCGTAACGCCTATTCCACAGTGAAAAGGCACCATACACCCACCAATTAGAAGGTCAGTTAAATATGCATGAATACATTTACCATAAACTCACTGTGTTCATTTGCATACTGATATGCCTGCACCTCTGTTTCCATGCTGCATGGTGAGTAAAACGTGTCAGAGGGAATGAAATCACGATGACGGCCTGTTGCATTTCAACAGCGCTGCAATCCACTGGAGAAGCCCTGGAAGGCCACTTTCAGTAATGAAACTGATTATCAGCACTGGTTCAGAGAGGGACAGTGAAAGCGAGCAGATGGGGTGAACAGAAGACAAGAGAGCCACCAGGTTTAGACTGGCTGTTTTTAGCACTTCTCCAAAAGCACTAACATCAACTGAGCTGATTACTGTGTAATTTTCTGTTAATCAGCATAACTGTGGGATGCAGATGCAATGAAATTTGGCAGTTACAGATAACCCTGCTGTCTGGGAAAATAATGTTTCTATTTTGAGTGTAAAGTATTTATCTTGTTGTACAGTAAAGCAAATTATCAGGGGGATGGGAGAGGTCAAACCTTCAATTCTCAAGCTACTGAACTCATTTCTTGTGCTTTTGTATAAAATGTTCTTGATGTTTGTGCGTTTTGTGGGTTTTACAGAGTCCTTCTCCAGAGGAGAATATCCTGGTCTGTGTCTCTGCTCCGGAGTAGATGTAGACCAAGAGGATGAAGGTGTGAAATGTGCGTGACCAGAGGAGGGCCGCAGTGGACGGGAGGGGAGAAAAAAGGTTAAACGAGACAGAAAGCGAGAAAAAGTGGAGGCATTTAAGAAGTGAGAAGCCCGGGGAGTTGAATGGGGAGGTGAAAGTGAGACGAGGAGGTGGACTGTCTGAATCGACAGGATGTGAGGCAAAACCTGAAATGAGATGGCTGGAGAGACACTTGAAAAGCCTAACTGATCTTCTAATACAGCCAGTCACACAAAAAATGAAGTACTCACAAAAGTAATTGTGAGATTAATACAGTTTGTAAGCACAGCCGGTGACTAGGCATGGCATGTCTCTTAAGCTCTGAGTTTCCTTTTCTGAAGCCTTGGTCCACTTGGATATGAGCTTTGGATCGTTGCCATGTTGGAATGGTGAATTCTTCTTCATCAGCTTTCTGACAGAGACCAGCAGGTTTACTGCTAATATCTTGATATTTGGGGCTTTCTGTCTATCATCTATTTCTATCTAGACCATTGCCCCTGACCCAGCTAAAGGGAAGCAAGTCTAAAGCCTGATGCGCCACCATGCTTCACAGACAGTGTGGTGGTCTCTGGATGATGAGCTGGATGTAAGGCTGAAAGCATCAACCTTTGCCTCATCAGACCACAGCACATTTTTCATCCTAAATGTATTTTCTCTGTGCTTTGACATTAAAAGTGAAATACAGCCAACAAAGAATTGATCTACAGTCTGTCTTGGTTGCCCAACATGCAAATAATTAGCCAAACAGTCCTAGAGTGAGAAATTGTGACCCAGAACACTGGAATTAACAAGCAATGCATTGCTGCTCCTCTGTTTTCATGACCTATAAATCAGACATGATATCATGTAGCCATATTTGCATATTTAAATACATTCAACAGGGCTCTTGTTTTAAAACATTCATTTCCAGTAACTCATGGTGCGCAAATAACTATACAGACAAGTATAGTAAACCACAGCGGCCATTACGGCTGAGCAAAAACAATGATGAGAACCTGTGTTTGACACTGCTGTTTTAAACAAAGAGCTGCGTGTGGTAAATGTGCCACTGCTATTACTGCTGACTTCGCTTGTGCAACTGAAAAACAGAAAGGTAGAGCTGCACAGCAACACTAACCGAGAAGGGTGTGAATTTGTGCATTTAGATGGCAACTTTAGTTAACCCTCTTGCCTTCTGGTATGAGTCTCTAACCTCAATGGAACATGTGATTCAGAAAGCAACAACCTAAATACTGACATGACAGTCAATGCAGCATCACCTACGTGGGATTCAATGCAACATGGCCTATAAAATATGAATAATGACTGCAAAATATTCAGGGATCTAAAATCTAAGTCTAGACTCTGATGGTGATGATGGACTTTATAGATGTCTTTACAGATGTCGTTGTAAAAATCCCAAATCTTTATCTTCTAAGATCATTTAGGTGCTAAAAAGTGAATCTGTAAATGCTTGACTCTGCTTCAGATCAGTGGCGCCAATCATCAGAGCTTGTGAAACACATCAAAAAGATGGAGGGGGAAAAAGAAATAAATCCTGGAGATAAAAAAGTAGTTTGACATAGCAACAATCTGTTGATCAAAGCTCCGCATCCTAACCTGCTACAGAGGGGTGAGTTTGATTGGCATGCCATTTTCTGGGGAGGTTGGCTGGAAGGTGGGGTTAAGGCTTTACAGTCCGTGTGAACTCTAAAATCTCGATTAACTTTCTCACAAAATTCCATCCGAACAACCCTGAGTGACTTTTAAGCAGCAAAAGGAGACAGATAGAAAATATCAGCTGAGCTCGGTGACCTGGATCAGGTGGCAGAGACAGGGACGGGATATTTTTAAGTGGGGGAGAGCAGCGGACCGGTCTCAGGTCATATTACATTGTGATGTGGTCAAATGATGAGATGTTGAGTGGGAGAAGGAGCACAGCACATGCGTGACACTACAAACCACAACCAGGTATTACTGAAATAAGCATGAATGCTCGATGAATGTTACATTACATTGTGCTTCTTCACTCAAGTGAGAAACTTAACTTAAAACCAAGAGTTAAAGGGTTTTAATAGGGTTTCAATAATCAGGCTTGGTGAAACAGATGTTCTCACTGTGGTGTTACTGCCTAAAGCTGAGATTACACCGGGTTTGGCTACATTGCATTCTGGCTACAACACAGCTGTCGGAGGTGACTGCTGCCATTCTAGCCGGTGGTTGTTGAGTGTGTTTTTGGTTGCTGGTTGTTGATGGAACGTTTCAGAAGCATCTTAGTTCCACAGACAACACCCACCTGGTCTAGTTGCAATATTTCCACAGAGAAGATGCAACATAAAGCATCCACTCATTTTTGA
Source organism: Datnioides undecimradiatus (assembly GCA_008933995.1). Classification (NCBI taxonomy): domain Eukaryota; kingdom Metazoa; phylum Chordata; class Actinopteri; order Lobotiformes; family Datnioididae; genus Datnioides; species Datnioides undecimradiatus. Next base: position 182,259 of record WARS01002947.1, on the reverse strand, counting down.
AAACACCCTGTTCGAACTCCTTATCGTAAAGAAGGAACAGTTTAACTTAACTTGCAGAATTTTCTCTGTGCTGAAAAATGCAAAGAACCAGATGTTCCAGCACAGCTCACCATGGGATGTCTTTAACTTAGGTTACAGCAGCTCCCTGTCAATGCTTTAAGCAGCTGTCGTCACCATCACACCTGGACCTGACCTATAACTGCCGGTAGTTCCTCATAGGGTGCTGGATGGTGGAAACCACTGTAGACCATTAAAGCAAAGCCTGTTCATGTGATCTTGTGTGATTTCATGATATCATGAATCCAGCGTTGCTGCAGGGTTATGAGCCATAACTGGTTGCCGTCAAGTTCTGATGGTTTAAAAGTTTAAATGCCATTCATTTCAGTCTGTCTCTCATGACCTATCTCATCATCAGAGCATCCATAGCTCACATGGAGTGTGTACTATACATCAAATCAAACTCCTCGCTGCAGTGACCCCAGTTCAGTTCAACTTCAAGTACTTCGCTGCATGTCCTCCCCTGCCTCTCTGCCAGCTACGATCCAAAGAAACAAAGCAGAAATGCCCAAAAAATCATCTTTAAAACAATAAATAATTGATCTTTATCCAAATCTATGTGTGTCGGCCCAAAACGAAGCAGCACTTAAAAGGCAGTTGTATTATCACTTAATCTTGCACACAGGAACGATTTGCCCTCGGTGCTACAGCTCCTTTTTCTGCCTCCTTTTTGCAAAAGATACTACATCTTCCACACAGCAGCGGCTCACAGTGAACACCACATCATCCATTAAGCCTGCTGCCGCTCTGCTTCTCACCAGCACTGAATGCTGATGCGGGGAACATTTAAATGCAAATCACCCTGATTAAAACATTTCAGAGACTGTACAGAAATGAACAGGTAATGAACCTGCTCAGTGTTAGCAGAGGCCCTGAGGGTTATAACCTCCATTAAAGAGCATAATCACACAACAGCTCCCTTTGACACTTATGATGTCCTCTGGATAAACTTGACCACGCCACTCAAACTATTTAACTGTCTCTGTCTTGTCATTCCTCATTTCTGTTCTCTTGTCCTCTTTCCACTCTGTGATTCTTTGAGAGTTGCATTGACATGCACTGTGCTGTGTGTCTGAAGCCCTAGGAGGCCACTACATATGAACATGTTGCTTTTGCTGTTGTTGCTGTGATGAGCAGCGCTGCAGTACGCCTGGCTGTGCCTCTGCTTTCATGATCTAAAATCTCTCCATGTCAGTCAAACTCCTGCTGCTGAGCCCGTTAACACCACCGCCCCCACCCCAAGGACACCATCCAGATGCACTGAAGAAAGCAGAAGATGAAAAAGGGAGCGACAAAGACAAAACACAAAATCCTGAGCAGCAACATGGCAATTACCCACATGCATGAGAAGCCGCAGACAAGCGGGAACGTGAAAAGCCAAAGAGTCAACTGAAGCCTTACAGCTCACATGCATATATATGAAATGTCAACACTCCCACATTCTGTATGTGAAGTACATACATGCTTTAATAAAGCCTCCATGTTTAATGTGTGTTTCAGGCACACCACACAAAAACTGTGTGCAGTGTCTTACTCTCTCTAAAGGACATCTAAATACACACTGAAACTGTAACAAGACTACAACAATGTTAACAACAACATCATGCTGTTTGTAATGTAGCTTTTCATCAGTTATGTAACGTCTCAAAGGTTTCATCTCACTAGCACATTCAGATGTGCTCCAGCAGGTCAATTAGGAACTTATGGCAACATGCTGGCTGTTCATACAGTCTCATCACAGAGCGAGTGGTCGGCTTTCACTTCTAACACCAGCCCAGTCGGTGTAATTCAGCTCCAGACTACTGACATGATCATGAGTTTTAAAGCTGCTCTTATCACTGCTGTAATGCCACTGATGGGTGAGATTAGAGTCAAGTGAAAAAGGTCACTTGGAATGAACCCACAGATACACAGTGCTGTGTGGAGCACTTTAGCTTCTTTTAGCTGATTGTTTTGGTTTTGCATCCTTTACGTCTTTTATGAGAAAAGCTCTGATAAACCCGCCTCAAAGCACTGCCCCAGCTCCACATAGCAAAGCTAGATACTATTTCCCGTAATGCAAACAGCAACCTTAAACACGCCCAGCCTGGTCTTCCAAACATCACATTCCCAGTTTGTAACAAATACTTCCACCTTCAAGGCCAAGCCAAAATAAACCAGAGAAAACCAGCGGGGTTATTTTCTCTGATTTCAGAAAGAGAGTCACAAAGATACATTTAACAACATTATTCACAGACTTGTTGTATGACTAACAAATTAAAGCTTTATGTGTAAAATTATAATTCATGAGCTTAAGCTGTCCCCTAACCTTTTCAAACATTTTCTTTTAGTTAACGTTTTGCCTGTATATTATATAGACTAATTTAAAATGTAGTGTTTTAGTTTCATCTTTTTGCCTTATTTAACCTCAGTGGACAACGTGGATATGTTTGTTATTAAGTGCTCCAGAAATGTAAATGTAATTTTGGTATTGTCATTATTATTACTTCAATTCTTATTGCACAATGCTGCATTCACACCTAAACCCACGCTGGCACTGCTGCATTCACCTCGCATGAAGTCTGGGCCGCCTGTCAAAGGCGAGATGAGAATACAGTGTGATAGTTAAAAAAAAGGCCATTATCCTTCAAAAGCAAACACATTAAACCTGACTGAGAGGATTCACAGAAGCAAACGGATAAATCAAATGTTTTATTGCAGCCAGACAGCCAAAAGGGCTGTGAAAGGATGCATTATTAATATGGATGGATGGAGGTTAGACTCGCTTGATTTTACACATAAATGCCACACACACACACACACACACACACACACACACACACTCAATCCCCACATCTGCACACAATGAAAGACTTCCTGGATCCCGAGCATCTGTCTGTACGCCTCTACACAAACACACGTGGGTGTTTGCTCAGTCACACAAACACAGAGAACTTGGGTACATGCAGTCGGCAGCTACCTAATGATATTTTTGTGGCTTAATCCATTCATCAAACAATGTGCAGCTAAATCATCCAGAGTTTATTTGTAGAACATCTAATCACCTCCTTCTTCACCTGACTGCTCCACAGCTGGAGAACACACCACAGCCTGAGCCATTACACAGTTTGTGTTTACTTCCATTTCTTTGACCTTCACTAACAGAAAACCCAAAAGGATGCAGACAATCCAGACAGTATGTATTAGATGCTAAAGCCAACATCCTAACAAATTCACAGTGACATTGCAAACATGTTAAGTCATCCTCTAGTGTTTTAGCAAGAAAACATTTGCTTGTTTTATCTGAGTGCCATGGCTCATCTTCCTAGCTTATCCAGCAGGTAAAGACGCTCATCCTGTCCATCTTTTTGTACGTTTAGCTCATGCCCATTTTGACTTGACTATTCATTTTTTACAGAAGACGTTTATACATGTCATAGCAGGAACAACTAACAAAGCTGAAAAATCATTATCAAAAAAGAGAAAAGTGGACCCAGAGTGTTGGGGTTTCCGAGTGACCTGGACTGGTTCCTACTTCTTTACAGAACTAAACAGTGTCGGGTTGTGCATGGAATCAAACATCTTGCAGTTGTCATTTACATGCATGCATACTTTACTGTGCAATGGTTTTACAGGTCTGTGCAATTGGTTATATGCAGCCCGTGAAGGAGTTCCACCTCCTGCATTAAAGCTATAGCAGTGAGCCAGAATGCACAATACCAGAACCTTGAAACTAGTCGATTTCAATGAAATGCAGCCTCTTTGTGTCATCAATTACTCTACCTGCTCTTTTCCAGTTATGATGAGCCTAAATGTCAGCTGTGAAAGGGTCTATTCTCACATCCCCGGCTGTCTCACAATGCCTCAAAAGGTGATTCACTCGTGCTCAAGGCTGCACTGTGCTTCACGTTGCACTGCGTTATATGAATGTGAAACCCAGTAGGAGTTCTGTCACCAATCCAGCTGCACGCTGCAGTCTTCATGCAAAGAATCACCACATTTTGAACCATCTGCAGCTCTCCTGTCGAAGCAGGTCACCACAGCAGTGGACGCCTGGTCCATGATGTTTAATGTAGACATACCCACATAAAACCTCTCTTATGAGTGATTCCCACCTGCAATGTACATAATGTTTTCTGTGAGCTAGACCCACCACAGAATTCTAAAAATATTATTAAATATTAATAAAGGTAATGGACGCAGCAGATGTGGCCATATCAAACATATTTGTCAATGTTCAGCATCCAAAACACAGAATTTTACCATTCATCGTTCTCAATCAAAATCAAATTAAACTTTACTGTACAGAGCTATGACCAACAGTCAGCTAACTATCCATCCATCTGTTCATCCACATGCAATGAATCATTCCAGTTTGACTGTGGGTATGTGGAGACATTGCTTTACTGATTCTAACAGCATTTCTCCCAGGGAGACCCAAAAGTTTCAGTCTGTGAAGCTACATTAGTTATATACATAGTCAAAAATATGTTCAAGTAGACGGCCCTGTTCAGTTGGAAACATTTTCCATTATGCATCGTTCACATTCACCTTTATATATTTTTCTGCATGCCCACATATTCAAACTTGTGTAGGCCTGTTCTAGCGTTTATCATTAGCTCTTTTCAAATTTGAACTTGTTCCCTAAAAATATATGATAAAAATGGTAAATGGACTGACTCTAACAGCCCCTTTTGTTACTTCCAACCACTCAAAGCTCTTTACAATACATGTTGGCATTCACCATTCACACACTGACAGCAGATTACGTACTTACAGCTCATCAGAACAAAGAGTAAGCATTCATTCCCAATCATAGCAGTTTGGGGTTCAGTATTACACTCACACAGCCCGGAGGAGCCAGGGATCAAACCGCCAATCTTCTGATTAACGGACGACCTGCTGTAAAATCATTTCTCCCAAGATTTCAAATTCACGAGTCACATAATGCTCTTAACTCCTCATAGGACAATAAAAATTAATGGAACTGAAAATGATTCAAATTGTCTGAGCGTGCGAGGATAAAACCTGAATCATGAGAGCAACAGAACACGCTCCCGACGGCGCTTAATCATTGCTGCAGACTGAATCATATCATTATCTCTGATGGACTCATTGATATTGGGTTGGAGATTATACGCAGCAGCAGAACATACAGAACAAGGTGTCCTAGAGAGTTCAACAAGAACTCATTTCTCTGATAATCCATCCATCTAATAATCAACATATTTGGGGCGTACCAGCAGTGTTAGCATACCTGAGGAGGCTTAAACAATAGTTTAAGCAGACACATGAGAACAGACAGAATCAGCCATTCCATTAGAAACTGTCTATGTGTTCTTGTCATGGCTTCGGGGTTCTGTTTGGTCATTTCCTGTTTTATTTTGTAGACTCTTCTCCTCATGTGTCTGTTAACTTACTTCCTGTCTTTTTCCTGCCTGTTTCACCGTCTCCCGTGTCTCATTAAACCTAACCTCCCTTGTATATATACCGTGTCATTCCCTCTGCTCTGTGACAGTTCATCATCGTACATTGTGCTTTGTGTTTCAGCCCCTTCTCAGAGTGTCTCCTTGTGCTTCTTATGTTCCTTCATGTGTTCTGGATTTTATGCTTTCCTTGGTCTTGGCATGTTTTATGGACTTTGGATTTTGCCTGTGTCCTCAAGGATTTGTTTGCCTCCCTGACTGCTTCATTAAGTCTATTCAACTGTCTCCTCTGCATCCTGTGTCTGCATGTGGATAGCAATAGATTCAACCTTGTGGTACTCAATAGACCACCCAGCACTTATTTCCGAATGTTAGCCAGCTAGCACACTTCCAGATTCCGATGAAAACAGTCCTTTCTTCTTTCTTACCTTGTTTACCTTCGGGCTTCATACCTGTTCCAATTACTCAGTTTCTACTGACCAACTGGGTGAACTTTTATTACTGATCGTTATGTTTTAGTACTGGGGCTTTAATACTGTGTTTTTACACATGTGGAAGGTGACCTTGAGAGCTATTAAACAAAATGGATTGTTATTAATATTTATAGTCCATGTTTGTGCTGCTGCCAAGTGTACTGTAAACTTTCTGAAAACCACTGCCTCTCTTTGAACACTCTTTTTGGTCGTTCTCCCAGAGGCACAGCCGCATGCCTTTCTTTCTCTTCTCCTCGTCTCTCCCTCGTCCTCTCATGTCACTGAGGCCTCTCTGTGCTGGAGCATTGGACATCTCTGGACCTCTCTGTCCTCTGGCTGTCACCGCCTCATTTCAAATTTTTGGATCTGGATCACCGTCCTTTGGGAGATTCAGTCTCTACTCTTGTCCCCCTCTGCATCTGTGTACTTGTTGCCTTTGTGCAGTCTGTGTGAGTGATCTAACCAAGTGTGTGTGTAGCCTGTCCAGTTCTATGGTGGAAAGAAAGCCATGTGGTTCAGCTCTGTTTCTGTAAGACAGCACCCAAAGTTGTTTAACATCCTCCTGAATCCATATTCTTCATACATGTCTACCATCTATCCATAATTTTGTCATGTCTACTCTGTACACACAACTATCCATGCATTGCCTATCTGCCTGTACATCTGTCCATTAAAGAGGGGGAATCCCTCCTCTCCTACTGAGGTCACTTTTCTATTAAAGGTTACTCCCTATTCAGATTAAAGCTCTGAGGACATCGTCTGCTCTACAGATTGTAAAACCATTTAAAGTGGCAATAGAAAAAGGCTTTGCCTTAAATTATCATTATGAATTCGATGTTGATTGCACAATGTAATGACCCTAGTATAATAACACATCTGCATTTAGATTGGTTTCCAATAAGACTCGCTTTCACTGCACAGTTCTGTCTGCAACCAAGTACAATCTCTCAGGGAACGCCCCCTTCTGCTTTCATGTCTCCATTATAGACCTAACTGACTTTTACTCCAGTCTACACCCTGAAAGCGCCACCTGCTGCCATTGTTTGAAAGAAGCAACACTCAAACTATGTTATTACTGTACGTCATATTCTGACTATTCGCTTATTTCTTCTCTCATGTCTAAAGTGATGTGGAATGTACCTTTATGAAAATATCAAAACAAAAAGCCATGAGTCCTGTGTTGTTTGTCATTTCTAGACAACATATAGAAAACAGTTTGCTTGTCTGTGGAGAAAGTTAGCAAACTAGACGCAGACTATGCTGAACAGTTGTTTGTTGCCACTTTGAGTTACATAAGTTAAAATGACTTGAACTGACTTGGCTTTAAATCGTGTCATCCATCTTTAACCTTCTCATGTTCTGAAAAGGCTGCAAGTCAATAAAGACTGAGCTGCAATGCTGGCATTTCCCTAAACTGAGCACAAGGAGGGTGTGGAGCCGATCACACCAAGAGTTTGAGTGACAGGAGCATTGCATTACCTCTGCACTGTATTCTGTGATATTTCATGTTGACGTGATTAATCATGCTCTGGTATTTGATAATTCATCTCTCAACAACTCCTCCAAATGAAATAGGAATCATTGGTCCACATCCTCCAGAATGACACATGTGCTACAGTAAAGGTTTGGTTAGCAGACGATTCTCCTCCATCTTGCTTAAAAAGATTATAGTGTACAGAGCTGCAGAGACCCATCTGGAACATCAGATGTCTGGTTCTTGTTAATATCAGATTCAATTAGATTCAAATATGTTCTGTTTCCAGGGGTCTTTAAATGGGATTTGGAACAGACGTTGTGATGCTAGCACAAAAGAACAAAATGGAAAAACAGACTAACTAAAGCTTTCATAGCCCAAATCATCCTGTCCTCAAGGTAAGAAGTCATTTTATTTCCTGATCTCATCCTTCACACTGCAGCTTAAAACATAAAAGGTGTGAGTATGGCACATTTGACATCTTTAAACCACCTGCTTCATCTAAATCTGCAGATAATTTATTGCCCTCATTGCAAAGATGCATTTGTTCCGTTATGTTTTATGCAGCAACATTTCCAGTGAGCCATAACTCATCAGCAACAGAACCTGCGGGCGCATTCATTCGTTTCTTTCACTGGACAGAAATCTGGTGCAAGGAAAGACTTTCCACAATCTGCATCACCATCAGCTTTGATATGATCTGACTCAACTGATGCATAATCTTCCTATATTTGGGTCGGATTATGAGCACAGAGCAGATCGTGTTCTCACTCTGTTCAAAGTGCTCCAGGGTGGCACTGTGCACATCTTGAGAAACTTGACCAAGAAATCTTCTGGGCTGCATATGAGGCGGCTTCACTCTTCTTGTGTATCTAAATGCATCAAGAGAATTACATAAAAATTATTTTAATGGAATCACGGGCCACATGTTTTTAGTCCTAATGTAAAATACATTTTATTTGTCCAGTCCTGTGACCTCAAAGTATGATGCCCTGAGCTGGCATTCCAAAAAGGTTCAGGTAAAGTCATGTGTAAAGTCTCACTGAGTCTCTTTGTACTGTCTGAAATGGTCATCATCGCCACTTTGTGCTCAAACCTTCCAGGAACAGCCTGAGAACAGATGACCCTGGACCACGACAATGGTACCAGATGCATTTCACAGGAGTTAACTAGTGCTATCATAATATGTACAATGGGCCATATAACCTGCATATATTTGTTATTACAACATGTCCAATCAGGTGAACAAAATATGAATATCTCATTAAACTGGGTTACTAAAGCTCCTCCCAGTGTATATTGATTGGTTGACCTTTTAAATCATTTAAAAATCAAGTAACTGAAAGTTTTTGCTGACACTGCGTACCGCATTTATACATATTCCCATATGCATTATGCATTTACATACATTTATATTCCCACAGTGATGTGGAATGAAACACAAAAACAAGGTGTGTGAGTAATACAGAAGAACCAGGACAAGGTGAGACAGCCACAACTTTAATCATGACTCATTTCCTAACTTCCATTTAAACCTCCTATGGTCCTATTATAACTTCAGCCCATCCATCTTTTTGACCCCGTCTCACCCCTCCCCACTGACCTGAGGTCCTAGTTTCTGTTAAAATATAAAATTATAATAGTATCTTAAAGAGATATTTCTTTTTCTTTTTTGTCACCCCTTTAAATGTTGATAAAGGAAATATGGAAATTAACATACTGTGGGTTAGTTTCCCAACCTTTCTTGAGCCATGGCACATATTTTACATTAGAAAATATATATGAGAGAGGGACTTGGGCTTTTTCTTTAAGAGTGCCGGGGCCGAGCATCTCATTTACAGTGATTTTACAGGCAGGTGGCATCATTGTCTCTGCTACGGTGTGTGGCTCTTTTGATTTGGCGATGAGTTCAGCAACTTGGTAGCTAGCTTTGAGATGCTCTCTCATTCATCTTTGTGGTTTTCCTCAGTAAAGCTGCCTGTTTCCCAGTCTGTTCACGCAGCTGAACAAAACAGTCTGTGCTTTTGTTTGGAAGTGACGGGTGTTTTGTTGGGAGGTGGCGTTTAAGTTTGCTTGGAACCATGGCGCTGTGACAGCTTTCCCCCACACACCCAGCACGGAGTCAGCTCGGTTGGTTCCCCGGTAAAAGTAAATCCACAGGAAAGATACCTTTTATTGTTTTGTCTTGAACTCACCTTTTTTGCTTTCTTCTGACCACTACTCATACTAGGGCCTTCATCTGGGTCCAAACTTTCTCCAGGACCCAGTTCAGACTGAGTACTCTTTCTATCCATCGCTATCACCGCTGTCTCACTCATATCAGCATGACTTATTCTGTTGTTTGAATGGCAGAAGGTAGATACACAGGTTAATTATCCACCTTCTGCCATCTAGTGGAAGAGTATTTTATTGTTCTGCCTGTCACTATACGTACGTCGCTGGCACAGACGAACAAAGACAAATTATTTGCACTAAATAAATAATAATTTTCTGATCAATTAAGTGAAATTGGATAATTTCCCGCGGCACACCTGATGATCTCTGGTTGGGAATCATGGGGTTAATATACAACTCATTTTTTTATATTAGTCAAATTAAAAATGACCATAGCGTGGCTTGTGCCGGTTGTAATGCTCATAGAATTTCATAGAAATCAAAAAAAAATGAACATAAAGAAAAAAATACATGGATATATTCACAATGGAATTTATATATGCACCTGTATATGAATACACATCCACAATCCCTACACAGGCAGCTAGACAGTATGGCTGTAGTTGGGATTTCACTGTATACATTAAAAGAGCAAGAGGTGAAGACAGTCTGTGTGTGTGTTTTGTTTTCTCTGCATTAGCCCAAACAGACCACCAGTACAGTTAAGTCACCACTTACCTTGATCCAGATCATACTCCTCCATGGTGCTGACAAAGTGAGGTCTAGAGTAGAAGTTATGGGGCCCCGGTTGCTGGAGGCCCCCCAGGCTGAAGAGGCTTTGCTCATTCGTGGCGCAGCAGGAGAAGGCCCTGCGGCTCGGGATGCAGGGGTAACGTGTCCAGCTCTTCATCTCCAGGTCGAAAGCCTCCAGCGCAGTCACCGGCATCTTTCCCTGACGACCCCCTGGAGGAGGCAGGAGAATGTTCAGACTCAGAGTCATTACATATTTATCATGTATTAGGCTTTTGCATGTAAACAGAGGGTATTTATCTGTAAAGATCCACTGGGAATATGATGCTGCAATGACCAGCTGGATCACTCCATGCAGCTGTTACACAAAATTTTCACCAAAACAAATCACTTCTGGATTGTCACAAAGATGTTCCATCTACATGTAAAGCCAAGAACTTGCATACATTATTTCTGTGTGACTATATTTATGGGTTTTTTTTCCATTTCTGTCAAAGTTTCCTTGGCATTCACATCGAAGTCTCGCGGGCGTCCAGACCAGAGCTGGAACCACATTTGATTTTGGACTGAAAGCAGAGCACAGCAGCAGGGCGCTCCCCTAGGACGCCTACAAGGTTTTGTACTTCCACAAATCATAAATTAACCTTAAGAAATACAACTACAAGATGAAGGCAAAGCGGAGCACATAGCGGGCAGTAAAACAATGAATGATGGAGAAGGGAGGAGAGGCTGAGGTTGAGGCTGGTGCTGTGCAATGTGAGAGGGATGGTAAGTGTAAAAACAAGGACAAAAAGGCAAAGGGAGGAGAAAAGGAATGAAGGGGAATCGTGCAAAAGCAATACATGGAAGGGAGGAGAATGTGGAGGAGGCAGAGAAGAAAGAGGAAGACGGTCAACTGGAGTAGGCAGGGAGGCATGGAAATCGATAGCAGCAGCGAGACAAAGAGTCAAACTGAGTGGGAAGCACTAGAGTCAGAGAGCTACGTGTGAAAGAACACTTTGAGCAAAAAAATATGCTGATGAGAACAGAAATTCTGAGAATATCGTATATTAAAAATGCACATTAACAGTTCAAACATGCAGTATGTACAGTCCATACTGTATATGACTCTGTGAGACTTACACTGAGACTGAGGGTTAGCAGAACTCTCTGTGACACTGCACCACTTACTGCGTGATAAAACACTGATAAAATCAGTTAGAGCTAGAATCTCAGCACAGCACTGACACACACACACACACACACAATATATATATTAAAAAACACCATAACATACTAGAGGCGCGGCATGAAAATGCAAATGGAAGCTCTCCGCCAGAGATTCCACAAGAATATCAAGAGCTTTGTTTTCCGTTGTTCCTTCACGCTGCTGAAAACACAACTCTCTCCCTCATCTCCTCCTGTTCAGGACCAGCAGAACCAGGTGGTTATACTCAAGTGGTATATGTTTCAATTTGATTTGCTGCTGTTGGCTGAATCCCTCTGCATTTTTTTGCCACTAGCGCTCAAAAACAGCCTTATTTCGACTGCGTGGTGCCGATATGCTCCACTCAAGAGCCCACCTCCTTTAGGTGTCTGTTTAGGTTTTTAGCAAAAGCTGTGAAAGGTACCCGGTACTTTTTCCGGTATCAGCTCAGTCTCTGAGGTTCCAAGCCAGGTGTTAAAATGCTGTACAGCACTGATTTCTGGGTTACCTGCAGTTAACTGAAAGAATGTTTGATCATCCGTGATGTGTTTACAACTTCCTTTTAGCTGCACCCGTGTGCTGATTACCAGTCCTGACACTGCAACAGATTACTTGATTCAGATTGTGTATAAGCGCAAACACACACACAGGCATACAAAAATTTTAAAGGAGTGTGAAAACTGATGAGGTGCATCACATGCCAATAAGTCTGCTGTTGACTGGGAAAGAATTTAAATCCAAGGGGGCTCAGGTACAGCGAGCGAACAGGGAGTACAGTCACGCCACATGACAGGGAAATAACGACCTCTGCAGCCATTCACAAAACAAACTGTATGATTATCACATTATCCTGTTTGCACATCACTCATAACTCTGTGTGTAATCTGATGTAATGTGATTAAACTCCCACATATGTGTGTGTGTGTGTGTGTGTGTGCGTGTGTGTCCATGTAAATGGACTTTGGATTAGCCATCGCTCTCTGTCTCCTGCACTCCCCAGGCATCATTAGCTCCAGTCACATGAGGATCAATTAGCTGGCTAGTCTGCAGAGGAGTTAGGGATGGTTTGTGTTAGGGGCATAATTCTTTTTTAAAAATATGATTGAAAAAAAAAGTATATCTTATTCTTCCCTGTTTTACCTCACAGAAAAAGCCAGGTAGGAACAGGAAGTAAAGAAAACAAGAAGGAACAAGGAAAGATTAGTAGCTGGGCTAATTTGAAAAACAGATGATCTCTATAACTACATGTGTTTCAGAGAAAAGATAGGATTACAAATAAGTGTGATGTGGATCTTTGCATATGTTTTTACTTTCACACACAGGCATGACTCTTTCAAAACACTTCATGACAAAGGTTGTGACTGAGACAGCAGGAAAGCCATGTAGTGGCCAGAGTTACTGCAGAAATGTGATAATGATGAAGAACTCTGTCACTCCAAGTATGATTAATGCGAACTTGACAGTCTCCTTGTCTTTCCATGTGTTTTGGATCTATTCTTTGTTTTTTTAGACTTTGGACTTTTGGACAGTTTCAGCTCCTCGGCTTCTGCAGCACTCGTCTGTTCCTGAGCTTGACCGGTCCTCAATTCCTCCTGTGCTGCAGCCTTCTGTCTGTCCCAGCCTCCGCTCTTCAGTCCTGCCGCTCTTTCAGAAACTAGACCCCAGTCCAGACCTTGCATCTTTGCCTCTAGAGAGGATCCACCTTCTGCGTCTGCCTCCACCTCCAGTGGGTTTCCACGTTCTGCACCAGTCCCCGGCCAGACCTCCTGTGCATTTCTGTCTTCTGCACCAGTCTTTTTCTAGGACATCCTCCAGTGCCACACGTAAATTCAGCCATGTCTCTTGGTGTCACCTGTGACCCTAATACCACACCACTCCCAGGCTGTTTGACTAATGGTTCCCTCCCAGCCTCTGCTCTGAATCTGGGCCACACGCCAAAGGTCTCTTTTACCCTTTTCTCCAGCCACTGGTGTATCTGCCCAAGATCCCACAGTGTTCCCAGTCCGTCTGCACACGAACACTGACCATTTTTCACTTGGTTTTGGGCAAAATCAGGACATTCTCCTTTATTAACGTGCCCTGGGGGTAACATTAGATAATATAACCCGTGTGTGAAAAAGAGAACCTGCAGGAACCCATTTGCTTGGGAACTTTGTGTAACTTTGATTAGCACCCTGCAGCTAGCTTGCTCAGGCTGAGCAGAGAGGCAGGGGCTAATACGGATTAGAGTCCCACTCGAGCACATGCAGTGATTATGGTTTAGGAGCTTTTATTGTGGTGATAATCATGGTGGAAGTGCAGTTAGACTTAGTTGTAGTGATTCCCTGCATGCAGACGCCAGCGCTGCTGTGAGCCGCCTGCTCTCATAGGGGCCTTAAAGGCAGAGGAGCTAAAATGGAGCATTTCAGGCAGCAGATGAATGGAGCTGCAGCAGAAATGTGCAGTATGATGAAGTATAACCCTGAAAATGAGCTTCGTTAACTGACTTTAGGCTGGTGTAACCAAACAAGCGCTCACAGTTAATGTAAGGTTGCACAAGAAAAATGACAAAGAGAGACAGACTTTGACTTTTTATTGCAGCCAGTATGATCGTGGCTGGAGCATTGGATTTCTAATTCAGGTTCCTTTCTTTTCTTTTTTTTTGGTCTACATTAGATTTATAGAGTAATAAAGGTTTTATGAGAGTTCAAATATGAGAAAATTGTCAGTTCGATGTTTAATGTCACTGTCGTGGCCCCGTAACAAAGACAATGGAGTATTAGAGCTCCGCAGCAGCAAATAGGAATATTCAGTGTGTTGAGTTCTGTGAGCCGCTGCACATAAACAAAAAGTTACTTTACTCCTCTGGTGGAGGGTGCGAGGAAAAACATTGATATGGAAATGACCAAAGCTCCAGCTCTCGGGAGGTTACAGCTACTGTTCAGGATGTTATTTGTGTTGCTGCTCGTAGCATAAAGTGAAATGGATTTCTCTCCCGGCGAGGTGCCTCCTCAGGGAGATGAAAAGATGCCGTCCTGCCTCGTGTCATTCCAGTTCCACTCTCAGCAGAAATTTTAACCTGGTGTCGATAAGCAGCATCGGCCCACCACAGAGATGCAATGAGGACAAATGCAACCTCCGATCATGGATCCATAATTATTGAATGATAACTTTGCTCTGAGGACATTTTCACTGGCAATGCGTTTATTCTTTACTGTAGAGCAGCTTTTAACTCCAACTCTGTCCAGCTAACGCAGGCTGTTTGGCAGAAGAAAGTGTGTCTATCAGGCAGATAAAGATACAGAACTGAACCCAGTGTCTCTAGACACCTGCTTCAGGAGGCATGTTTGCATGGGAAAAGAGCAACAATGTAAAACAGTACAGGTGGGCAGAAGCACAACTTCCAGAGAGTGGGTAAACTTAGCAGTTACTGTCTCTTTATCTTCTCTCTGTAGGTGCTGAATGTTCCTCAGTGAGCCCTGCAAATGACCCCACACTGGAACACTGACGCACTTCAGATGTCATCCATCACCGCGTCCGTGTCCTTGAGAAATGATTGAACACTCCTCAATTTACATGATCCCTTAACTGAACTCCCTATTCTTTATATGGCTTTGTTTTCTCACCTGAACATTATTCATTGTTGTCATGGTTTTGAGTTGAGTTTCTTGTTTTGTTGTTTCCTGTTCTTGATTAGTCCATTGGTTTCACCTGTGTCTCATTTTCATGCCCTCCCCTGTCTATTTAAGTTGTGTCATTGCCTTTGTTCTCCGTGGGTTCATTTGCTATGTTTGTATCCATGTTCTTGCCATGTGTTATCCCCTTGTGATCATTTTGAGTTTGGATTTCTGGTTTTTGCATTTTTGGTTTTTGGATTTTTTCATGTTCGAACTGACTACCTGGATTTCGACCCTTCGACCCTTTTGTCCCTTGTCCTTGCCTGCATCTGGCTCCTGCGCTCTCACCTTGTAACCAAGCCTTGACAATTACTTCTATTATGATGAGTTATTTATATGCAGAGTATGTACAGCAAGGGCTGTGGCACAAAACTGATCACTTGTGTTTCTCAGTGATTATGTCACTTTGATCATACAGCCACCTCTCATACTGTACGTCACATATTCTACTCACTTCATTTGTTTTATTAGTTTGTTGAAATTAATTCTTCCAACAAATATCCCTGGTTTCTCTTTGATGCCTTGTAGGGAAACAGGCACTAAATGTTAAGACAAGTGTGGGACCCACTTGGTGTTGGTGAGTTACACAGAAATAAAAAGGTAGAATGAGATAATCCAGATGATCTGGAGATCTTGTTTCCTACCCATCAAGTAGATCTTGTTTCCTCTTAGGAAGGGCGTGGCTCCATACCGCGGCGTTGGCATGGAGGTTAGCGGCTGCCATTGGTCCTTCTCTGCCTCATAAACTCTCACCAGGGCCTGTGGTGTAATGTCAGCTCCCATACCGCCCAGCGCGTACACCTTTCCATCTGCAGAGAGCCATGCAACAAAGACACAATGTAAAGGTTCGTTAAAAGCTTATTGAGCACTGTAGGCACCAGACGTTTGCTTGTGGTAAAAAAGAAGTGAATAAAGGAACAAATGTTGCCAGTGCTTCTCCAACACAGCCAGACAAAGTGATGCATCACAGCGCCCTTTTGTTCCGCCATTTCTGGTCTAGCTTTCATGTCCAGTATCTGTCTCATCCATCTACAGTCATCCAAACAGCCTGCAATATTTATGTCCAGGTCTGAGAAACTTAAACTAGATGAGCCTCAAATGACTTTTGTCAAGGACACACAGCAACATCCCCAGCCACTGCAGTGTCATTACAATATACAGAGAAGCAAGGGAAGGGGAGAGGAGGAGTGCTGAGTAAGCAAACACAGTGCTCCTGCAGAAAGACTGGAGGAGGAGAAACGAGGAGGAGGGGGAGATGAGAGGAGACGAGAGCAGAGGAAACAGCAGTGTTATAGATTAATAGCCCATCAGCACTCACAGTTGTGACAACTTAAATCTGAGGAAGGAAGAGAGAGGGAGGGACTGAGAGACGTGGAGAGAGAGGAGAGAGGGTGAGCATCTGATGACAGATGACAGATCCACGGAGTTGTGACTTAAACTGTGAAGAATAAAGCAATAATAAATCTGTCACTCGAGATGCAGCTCAACACGGGTGCGACTGCACTCGCGGCCCCGCAGTTATGACTAAGTAAACGCAATTTTACCGTTTGTGCATGAAACAGGCAATGCAGCGAGGACACTTCCGCCGCGTGGAATGTGTTGCAGTGGGTGCGTGCGCGTGGAGAGGCGGGGCGCGGCAGGGATGGAAAATACACACACATGCGTCGTTCTTTCACAGCGGGTCAAACGGAGCGCTAACACTATAATTGCAAAGGGCCACAGGTAACACAGTGTAAGCCAGGAGGTGCAGTAATCAGCTCTATAAATAGCAACTTAATATCATATATCCCCTCATTTGTATTCTGACCCCTGTTGAAGCAGAATCCCTTTAATGACTTTTAATTGGAATTTTGCAGGCTCACCTTTATAATGCATAGAGTGTCTGCATTAATGGTTCTGTGAGACTGTAAAGCTCATTGTAAAAAAAAAAAATTAATTCAAATTATAGCCAAAAAAATATTGGACAAAATGAAAACGCACACTTCAGATGATGGAGCTGCAGGAAAAGTCAGGTGATCGCAAAAGACGGAAGGCTTCATCTAAGGTACCTGGAGATTGCTACAAAATGGCTAGATATAATGGATATATTGTTATCGCTCTTAGTAAACACATTGTCCCTCACGTAAGAACATTTAGAGAACATTATTCTATTTTTATAGCTGTCACTCTAAATGTCAAAGGTACAAAATGTAATTACCATTTTGTCATTTTGCTTGAAAGGAAACACGTGTCTGGAAGTGTGTGCGTGTGTGCATGTGCACCAGAGTGACTAAGTGCAATGTTGGCAGCTTAGTTGTTTCCTGAATAGCCTGAGTAATTTTCTCCTAATGGCTTTCTAACTGTTTTCAACTGACTTTAAAGAGGAACTGCATGAATGACTCCTTGGGACAATCATTTCTGAGATTGGTCCAGTACTGAGCGAGCTGCCTTCTGGAGAAAGGGCCACGATGTATTCCTTTACATTCGCTAACAGAACTTCTAGAAATCTGAAATATTGTGCTGTGAGTTGCTCTTTTGCAGGAGGCCTGCAGTGAAGCATGAGTGAAAGCTGCAGAGTGGAGCTCTGTGAAGAGGTTTGTTGTTTTGCAGAACAGAAACTGTGGCTTATTGTTCGCTGAAAGATCAAAAACAATATTTTGCTTTTCAACCTGTGGCAGTAAAATGTCACATAACGCTTTGCAGCTTTCACGGGCAGCCTTTGTCAAATAAGGACACGCTCAAGTCGTGGCTAGTCGTTGCGACAAATAGATCCTAGCACTCCCGTACACGCGCTGTCACTGCTGCCCATGGGGTCTGCAGGGAGCATTTTAACCGGGATGACTACTGGCAGCCAGAGAAGAGAAGAAATCCTGAACCGAAGCACGACTTCCTGAAGAAACACGCTGCTGGAGACGGGGCGGAACTGATGCTGTTAGCTAAAGTTACTGTGTTGACCTGCATCAGGACACAGAAAAGTGACAATTACAACACCAATTTCACGCTGCCGACGGCAAAAACAAGCACTTTTAGTGGACGCACATTGACAGGGAACAATCGCTCTGTATTGTACGTAGGAGCCTGTTTTCGCTCAATATTGGGCTCATTTGAAAAACTTACTTGGACACCAAAGCAGGGGAAAATATAGGTTGTGAAATACCAAAGTTCCTCTTCAACCTAGTTTTCAGCATTTGTCCGTTTGTCCCCATTCAATCGATGGACTGATGTGGACTAAAATCTAAAAAATAGATAGAGAAAGAGAAATGTCCACCACTCTGCTGGAGGCATGCCGCATCCTAGCCAATTCTGTGTGTCTTTGTTTATGTCAAAGGTAAAATTGAAGCGTCTGCACTGTAATAGAGCAAGTTTTTTCCCATGGAGGATGTGTGTCGGTACACGAACCAATTGAAAATGACTGTGAGAAAATACCTGTCAAAACATCTGTCAGAATAAATTCCTTTTACTTTAGCTTTTACTCTTTCCAGAGCCCCTTTGTCACTACAGTATGATAAGCTTTTCTATGTAGAATGAAATGAGAACCTGTTTCACTGAGATTAAATGTTGAAGAAAAGCTTTTACTTGGCCAGAGGAAAGCCTAGATATCCAAGGTTTTCTTTTAAATTGTGCTCTACAGGGAACTTTTGTCCTTTATCAGGTAATAAATTTACAAGATGCAGAATGTTCCAGCATCTTTGTTGTGTATTTGACATGGGTCCAAATAAATTCTGGGAAAAGGCGGACAGTTTTCGCTTCTTGTAATACGTCATAAAGCACAGCAGTACCATGCATCATCTCTATTCACACCGCTCATTGTCGTGGTTAAAAAGGAATAGAGTTAGAATTTATTTGAACCTCCAAGGAAAACTGTCTCTATTAACACGAATAAATAAGTTGACTGAACAAATGAGGCAAAGAACTGTAGTTTTAATATAAGGACAAAAGTACAGAAGCCTGGAGGTTTCAATCGGACAGCAAATGAAATACTTTCAAACTCAGCAGTGCTTCAAGTTATACAGACACCTGAACCACCTCAGGTGACCCCTTTCGATATAAAGGAGCAGCAGGTCTCCTCCTGTCTCCTGCTGTCTGTCGAAGCTTCTAACCCAGAGAGGGAAACTCATTTCCACCGCCTGTAACCCTGCTCTCATCCTGTGTGTCATTACCAAAAGTCTGTGAGTGTGGGCAAGTGGTGAAACACATATGGACCAATAAATCAAAATGTGCACAGGACAGTCCACTACAGCGTCCACTTTCCTGCTGACCTGGCACCAATCCACCTATCAGTCCAGACCCAGAAACACTTCACCTCCTGCACTGGATCCTCTTTCAACTGACGGTGCATAATAACAGCCAGGAATATGTACAGCACTGCCCACATGTTGCCTACAAACAAAATATGGACCCACACATAAAAACACTGCTCTGTATCTCTACAGGTGGTCAAACCTCCATGAGGTAGCTGTAAGCTGCAGAGAGTTTAAAAATGTCCAAAAGAATGAAAATCTTTCAGTGTCTGCTTTAATTTCCAGCTCATGTGCTTTTAAAACATGCCGAGAACTGACTATCAGTCAAAGACAAGGAGTTACAGCACCTGTGCTTTACACAGTAATTAGTGGAAATGCACAACGTGATCATAGAGCTTTAGGTTTCTAGGAAACTGATTCAAAGCAGAGTCGGTGCATTAACAATAATGTCACTTGCGTAAATAGCATTTCTCATTTTTTCTTGTTCTGCCCTTCTCTTCTTACCACCTGATGATTCACTGACTGATATAAATGTATATAAATGTAGGAAACAGCTCTTTACTTCTTTCTGGTTAAAGAACCTGACCTCAGTGCGTCCCCCTTTGTATGAAACCAATCGCTTTGTAAAGGTTCATGGCGACCAACTTTGTACAAACCTGGAAACAGTGGCTGTATGACATGATGATAAATATCAATCAGGACTGTTATTTCACTGACTGTAGAAGCTTGACATTTACCCCTAGCACTTCAGTATTACTGCGTGTGTGCGTGCGTGTGCTCTCGTCTTTTGGCCTTGCCTCGGTCTAATCATGCGCAATCTCCTCTAATTAAGGAAACCGTGCTCTATTCTCTGCCCGTCACCCCTGGAGACTCCATGGTAACCACAGTGTAACCTACAGACTGTTATTGTGGAGTGGCTGTTTGGCAGGTTGCTGCTCGGTGAACAAAAGCCATCATCAGGCCAGACCACTGAGTCACTACCTGCATCTGATGGGAAAACGGGCTTTCTGGACAAAATGTGCGCACAGTGAATGGAAGACACCAGTCACCAGCACTGCACACAGGTTGAAACACGGCAGCCTGCAGACATTCAGGACTTATTACGCATTAGCTGAGCTTTATATTTTTGTCCTTCTCTTTCATATTTCTGATGTACAGACTCTGTCTGCTGCTTTGATTCCGCTCCAGCGCAACATCTTTCATCACTCTCTGTGTCTGCAGCCCGCTCTTGTTGATATCCTACTGTCCCATTCTGTCTTTGTTTTTAAGGGGGAGGGGGGCCCTCTCTCTGCTACTTTCACTTTACTTTCATCATTTTTCATCCCCCCTTTTTCTCCATTTCACTTTAATTGACTGCTACATCTGTTCTCCCTCTTTTCTCTTGCTTATCATTCATCCTTTTATCCCCCCTCCGCTCTTTGTCTATTCCATTTTGTATTCTATGTTTTCTTTCTAAGAACTTCACATTTGAAACACTTGTTTAAATTCTAATAAGGTAAGCAGAGCTCTCATATGATAATCTGACCAGTAATAAATCACTGTTAACCACTGCTCCCATTCTTAGAAGCCCCAGGAATCCAGGTCCTCTCTGGATTAAATGCAGGAGGAATGCATGTTAAAGTTTAAAGGAAGTGCAAAAAACAAAAAGAGCATAGTGATATTTCAAACTTCCAAAATATATCTCTTTGCTGTTATATTTTTCCTTAAGCAGTAAGTGTGACATTAGAGAAGATGAAAGTTTGTACAGAACATCTGTAACCTACTTGTTGCCTATAGGGTTTAACACAGATTGCTCATTGTAGGAAGCAGTCCTCAGCTTGGTTTGGAGATCCTAAATAACATAATTGCAAACAAGGATTACTTTATACTTTTTATCCATCAGAGGTTTTTTCACTCTGTACTTTGGAAACATGTTCAGTAGCGCTGACTGTTACTGTTACAGTTGATCACCAGGAACATAACCAAGACACTCAACTGGAATGAAGCCCTTACTGCTGCTGTGATAAACGGAGGATGATCTCCCACAGCGACGCCGAAAGGGCACCGCACTCCTCCTAATGAACACTCGTCAATACAGAATCAATAAGCGCCTCCTGCCTGCTGTTATTTAGTCAGCGTGGACATAAAGAGGCGCGGGTTTGGCCCTTCAGTCTTTCCTTATCTCTGTTATTTTTGCTAAGAGTTTCTAGCAGGCATCCTCGCTGCTCCATTGATCTCAAGTTTTCTGTCTGCCTCTTTTCTTTCTTGAGTTGTTTCCTTCATTTCTGTCTTTCTTGCCTCATTTCCTTCTGCCTGTCTGTCTTTTCTTCTCTTTGCTTCTTTAATTTCTTATTTTTTCATTTTCCTGCAGATGTACAAAACTGTTGAATCAATCTTGAGTCTCTTGTTTATTTCCCTAAAGTCATACCCCTCTTCCTGTATTTCATTTCTTCTTTCCTTTATTCCATCCTTTCTTTCTTTCTTTCTTTCCTTCTTTCTTTCTTTCTTTCAGTTCCAGTGTCCAAAGCTGCTCAGTCAACCTTTATTGCCTTCATCCTTCTTTCTTTGGTCTTTTCTTATTGCAGTTCTTTCTTACTTCCTCCCCTTATTTCTAGTTTTCCACAGATGTGCAGTCAGAGATGATGCAGAATGCCTCATCTACAACAACACGGTACTGCCATGTTAGTGAAACACAGACACAAAGTGACACGTAAATATACACACACTCAAACAGGAGCTGTCGATAGTAAATGTATATACTGAAACAATCGCAATGTCGTCCTAAGTAAGGCTGTGGGTCAATCAATAGTCCTGTCACAACCTCTGTCTGAGGGCTAGCTTGAGAAAGCAAAGGTCAAAGTGTATTTATTGGCTTGAAAGAACTCCAATGATCGTGTAGAAACAGAAACAGGTTGAACACACGGAGGTGAGATTCGCAGCGGAGGCAGAAGCTCAGCTGGAAGGAGTTTCCTCTCAGCTGGCACCGTTAATGGAGAGAACACAGTGTCGAGTCTGTTCTCTACACAGCATGAAGACCTGACAAAAATAGATGGAGGAGGCACACAGCAGACGATATATTAACAGCAGCTCGCAGGTATATGCTCTATATGTTTAGTTTCTAGATGTTGACTTCAGACTTGGCAGGTTTCAGGCTGTATAGTAGCAGTTGTGTTTAACACAGAGCATATTCTAAATATAGAATATAGTCATTCTATATTAAGTATACAATAATGTCAATAAACATTTAATCAGGACTAGATCTCACATAGTTAATGAAATCTTATTTCTAAAGAATATATATTTGTTGAAAACCTTACTGAGTTGTTGACACAGTCATGTTGTGGAGCAATGTTTGGATGACAAGGTCCTTGTATTGTTTTATGTTGTGCACGTGAATAAGACGCACGCATCACTCCTGCCAGTTTCCTGCCATGTCGCTGATTGACCTTTGGTGTTGGCAAAGCACCAAGAAATGCTATACACTGGGAAAATATGGAAGAGCTAGAGTAGTAGAAGTAGTTAGAGAACAATGTCTCCACCTTTGCAGGATTACAGCCATTAGCCAATAAAACATACCAAACCAAACCACGAGCCCATATCTGGTCATTCTGTGTACCATTACACCCCTTCTTCATACACAGTCTTATGCTTAAACACATGCACAACAAAAGCTGAATGCGAGGGTTACATTGTTAGGAAGTGATCAAAGGGAAGAGCGTGGGTGGACACTGAAGGTCAGGCATCAGCGAGCTCCAAATATAGCCCAGCCTGGTGCGATAGACAGCTTTAGCATGACATCCAGTAACAGAATGCGGAGGAGTAACACTGACCACAGTAGGCATTGTCCCATGCAAGGGGCAGAATCAACTAAGATGCATTTGGATGTAGATGTGGCAGCAGCATCAGTCTAACTGATTGTATTTGCATGCATGTAGTAGTTACATGAACCAAAACCAAATGATTTCTCTAATCAAGCCATTTGTGTGACAACTGCACAAACTAAGCAATCATTCACCACAGATCAGAAAACACCTTTTCAGAAGTGACTTGTAACAGTTTCACAAAGCCATGTGCCAGCCTCGACATCAGAACTGTAAATGTCTTCTGTCAGGACTTGCTGATTCAGTGGATGACACTTCTTCTTTCCAACAACACAAAATAAAACAACATTTTACTTGGTTTTCATTTTTTTAAGCATTCCTGAGAGGGGAACTTTGGTACTCTACCACCTGAAAGTGTAAATCACCTGAAGAGCTTTTCATCAGGAGACAATGTACAGAAACTGTGGCCCGTCACAGTCAGCGCGTTCACTAAAAGCACTTTTGCTGCTGACAGATTTTGAATGTTGTTGCTCAAATTGTTCAGCAAGATTATAAAACCTTGCCAGAAAGCCTGTTATTCTGTGAGCTCATACCTGGACTCAAACACATTAACTAATAAAAATAAGCTCCACCCTGTCTGCAACAGTTTCTCCAAGCTTGGAACAGCATTTAGGAAGTTGTGCATCGGTTTGGGATTACTTCTCTTCTTTGGCCGTCTATAGTCACCCAAGATGGATGCTCTCTGCAGACCGGATGGTCAGCAGTGACAGTGTATAGACGGGAGTGTTAGCATCCATCTATAGCACAACTAGACACAACTTGTGCATGTCCTAATCGAACAAAGCCAGCCTGTGAAAGCTTTTGTCACCACAGTTTAGAAAGGTGCAGCTATGAAACATTGATTCTAAACTTTAAGAGAACACTAAGCTACCATTTCTCTACTCCAAGGAACAAACTCCTCACAGCGCTCCTCTCTGCCACACAGTTATCATTCCACAGACGTCATCAGAGAAAATATTTCAGCAAAGTTTCCAAGTTGTGAAGGGTTTTTTAGCTAACAGATATGCAAATATGTGACAAATGATAAATTATTATTTATTATTCCCACTTTCATAGGATTTCCAAGCCTGAGTGCCTCATCTCACAGATGAACCAGCCCAGTCCTGCCATGCCAGTCAGATTCTGATTAATCACACCTACAGTGAAGTTTCTAATTGAAATTTTGTCTTTTGCATCCACCAACATGTAGCTCTTATTATGGATTATTAAATGTCAATATACTTTGCAACTGCAGGTGCTTGATTTAATCGTTTAATAAGCCTAAGTAACTCAAAGGTCTCAAAAGTGGGGAAGGAGAATTAGGAAGTCAGCTAAATTAGGTCTTGACTTTATTTATTAGGCAACTTTGCATGGTTTATTAACTGCCTCTCATATTTCATCTTTCATAAATCATAGATTTACAATACAATACAGGTAAGCATGTCGCTCCGATAATCAACATGATGTGAAAGAGACAGTGATGTTTCCAAAAACAAAAGGCTGTGAGTTTAAAATCATATTTTTTGTGGATCATAACCAGGATTACTTTTCTGTTTGTAAATGAAAAGTAAAGAAGTAACTCTGTCAAATTGCACTGAATTAAAATGCAGCATGCAACAGACTACACCGCAAATTTAATTCTGTTTTAATTCTGGTTATGGCAGCACAGTGATATTGGCTGCATAGGGTTACTGTGCTGCTTATAAAATACAGTTGTGCACTACTTGACAGAGTAACACAGAGCAGTGGAGTGAGAACAGAACCTTCAACATGTCATTTAGAGTAAAGGACTGCAAAGAGTTACGTATATTGATATGTACTTCATATATGAAGCTCTGCAAGTCACAGACACCAACAAGTTTCCTCTCTCTCACAGAATTACCACAACAGAGAATTCCCAAGCTGTCAGTGTGTCACAACAGGGAAAGCTCAGTAATTAAAGGGGAAGAATGTGGTGAATCTAACTGGACATGGTTGTCACAGCCTCTAATACAGCCAACAATAAAACGTTATGATGTATTGTCATTGTCACTGTCACTGATCCACCCTATATCCAAGTGCAGTTGACTAACATTTACACTGCACTCCAGGGCGTCATGAAATAATTAGAGTCAAATGTTTGTTTTTGTTGTCTTTTAGCACTCAAAGCGCTAGGTTGAGTTCAGGAAAGATTGTTGGTTAAATACAGTTGATATACAAAGTCTTCACCCAATTATGGAATTACAGGTTTTTGAACTGTAAAGGTACAAAGACAACAATGTAAATGTGAGCCATTTTTATCTTTAATGTGATGTTGTGAAAAAAAAGCAGAAATGCAGATTTTTTTAATTATTTGGAATTTTGTAACTGTATTGTTACCAAGGGACTGGAAGCATATGGCAGGAGCTCTTTGCAGATGAAGTCCTTCTAAACGAGAGAGAAAATAAGTTTGGAAGCAATAATTCAGAATTACGTGTCAAACTGATTCAGTAAAACTATTTTCTTTAAACTGATGGACTAACATGTTACTTTAACATATGATCTGCTGGGTGCTGGGTGCTGCCCAACACCACTTTTGCTACATAAACAGCCATCCTAAATCTGGATGCAAAGTAAGGAGCAAGATGCACCTGCAACTGGTGCATTGCTTCGTGAATGGCACTAAGGGACAGGTGTGTGGAGTTCAAAAAGTGTGCTATGCTCTCTCTCTTTGTTTTGGTCTCTTATTAATTTGATTATGGGTATTCCTTCCTCCCTAATATAGCAATGAGATTCTGCCACAGTCCCCATCAGCCAATCATGTTGTTGCTGTCAAATTTTGTATTCTGTTTCTGCCCCGCTGCTGTCAGCTGTCATTGTAGAGAAATAATTGGAGCAAATGGTACAGTTCTTACACCCTTAACTGTTTTGTTCCTGACCTTTAAACTGATGTCTGATTCCAACCACAATCCTCTCCTGAGGAACTTGGATCCCAGCAATGACTTACTGCTAGAGATCACATCTAATGCCTTTGGAGGCCACTCCTCGAAGTGGCTCTTTATCATACAAGCTAGATGTCCTTCAGCTCCAAGACCACAACATTACTCCAGCCACAGGCCTTCTTCTCTCCAATCTGTAACTGCTGGATGACCAAGTAATCACCTACAAACAAGAGTACCCATTTCTTCCAGGGCAAGACCCTTCGGTTGCTGCCCTCCATGCCTGCTGTCAGACAGAAAAGGAACAGAAAAACAGGTCCTCCACAAGCCTCTACACTGGGTCCAGCTTACGCCTTTGATCATCTTACTCTGGCTGTGGCAGGTGCAAGATTCCCCCCCTCCCAGAACCCTCCACAGCAAGAAACAAGTGCAGTTCAAAGAAATTCTGTCAGACAAAAATTCAATGTCTAACAGCAAAACTCTCGTTTTATCATGATTCTGCGTTTTTAGATCATCTCACACTGACCTACAAAACAAAAAAAAATCTCAAGAGCGAGAAAATTCAAGAGCGAGAAACAAGAGAACCAAATTGCTAGGGGTAAATAATGGGAATGTTATCTGTCCATTACAGTCCTCTCCTTCCAATTATTTACACCAGCCAAATTAGTTTAGTCGCTTGCACAGTGAAGAGAGACCCTTCTCTCTCTTAATTGTGCTACCGTTTGTATCACCATTAAATTAATTAATTAAAACTTAAGGTACTTGGTTTTTCAAAGCAGACATTACCCACCTTTTCAAAATCACTCCCATTTAACCCTTGTTGTCTGGTGGGATTCTAATTTTATTTCATTATGGACACTTGGGTGTTGGAGTAGATGAATATTTTCAGTTTTCAGTTTTCAGTTTGTGAGGAGTTGCTGGATTATGTTCGACGGCAACAACTGCCAGAATTCCCTCCATTCCTCATTGCTAGACAGTTTCCTGCTGATGGAGCAGATGCCACACAACAGCTCAGGGATGCCTCTGGCCAAACTGAATCAAGGTCCTCAAGAGCTGCTCTTCAACCTTGAACATCTCAACTTTGCTGTGCTCCATCTGTACCCAATCTGCATGATCTTATGTTGCTTGATGAAGGGTGCCTCTCCGAGTTTTCCTTCTGGTTCCATCTGTTTGATCACTGAAACAGCTTCAGCTTCCTTTATAACGAGACGGCTCATTTCCCTGATTAATTTAAGGTTTTCGCAGATGCCGGACCATCAGTGGGTTTTGGGGTGGTTTTTAAAGGTCACAGTACAGCCACTGCCCTTCCATCTCCTTCAGTTTGGCACAAGATGTGCCTACAGCTGTAGCTAGCTATGTCTTGGGCCAGCATGAAAACAAATGCATCTCAGTACTGCGTGACAAATAAGCTGTTGTCTGAATCATGAGTAAAGGACACTGCTCATCAAAAGATATCCAATATATGCCTTTCAAGAGAAGCAACACATAGTCACCCATCATCACATCATCACAGCCCATCATGTGCTGTGTCATCACAACACACAAATATTAATGGGGTACATTAATTTATGAGGTGCTACTAAATTTTGTGCAATCAAACACACTGACATTCAATTCAGTACACATAGAAATGTCACTGCCGCAGCCTGTCCTGGTCTGTAGCTAACGATGGCTGATGTTAGCTAGCAATGTCAATTTTCGCTGACTTTATGACTCTTCACCACTCGAGCTGCTGTTACAGTGGTATTGTGCACATATGTCTTTACTTTATGATGACAGAGCAACTTCTGTCAGTTCAATACATGTGATTAACCTTTCAGTCTCATTACCTCTAGCTTTGTGTATTCTGCCACCAGTTCCTGAGTCAGCACACAACACTGTAAAGCTAGAGGACTTTCCTCCAGAAATTATATAGTACAATGATATGCACACCTGCTGGCTGCTGGGAATAAGACTGATTAGATGTTAAGTGCCTTCCTCAAGCACCAAAGGGAGGGCAAAGCATTTAGAGCAATAAGAGTTTCAAACAATCAACTTTCAAGTTATGAGTTCACTCCTCCAAGGAGGCTCCTCTGGGCTAATCAACTAACAGGAAGTTGCTCCTTCCTGACCTTTCCATTTCCTTCAGTGCGGCTGTGCCCTCTGCTTTACTCAACTCACAATCTTGCAGCAGAGAACCTTTTCTTACCCATTACTACTGCATCAACTGACATTTAATCGTCCTCTTGAAATAAATTATTCATATGGCAGCATTGCCCCTGCTGCACTCCTCTCACTCCTAAAATAGTTAAAATGCCACTAAGGTGGGGATTCAAAATCACAATTACAGTATCTGGCTGAGGTACCAGGGTCCATTATTTCCATTAAGCGAGCCCATGGTAAGTGTAACATGGTTTAATGACAGCAGCTGGAGATTCAGGGAAACTTGTGCTCAGGAATTTAGCTTTTGATTTGAAGCCCAGTAAAAAAAGTTGATTTGCAGTTCACTGGGTGATGAGTATGTTACATATTAGTTTTTGACAGGAATCAGAGGGTGTTTGCAGGGAAAGGCTGTGTTAATTAGTGCAACTGTGACAAAGACAGACTGCAGATTTGTGCTTCAAGTTTTGTAATTGCTCCCTTTAAAATAAGCTTTTATGTTTTAAATAAAGCAATTACAAAACTTTTCTAGTTATGATTTAAAACATAAAAGCAGTTTTGGCATGCATTTTTATGACTGTACCCTGTACAGCTCAGTAGGCGCAGAGTAAAATTAATGCTGCCAGGGTTCATCTCCCAGCGGGGCTGCAATTATAACCACTCACAGCACTGTAGGGCGCTTTAGGTTTCAGCATCTCCGTAGGACACATACAGTACTGCCATAGCGAGTGTGTTTAGAGATGATTGAACACTGTCCTTCCAGTGGATTTTAAACAGATCATTACCTACCAGAAAGATCCCTAACCACAGCTCTCAATTTAAATAAGTTGTCATTACGTGGCAGAGATTCTTCTTTGTTTCTGTCTGACTTGTTTATTTCACATTCATGGAAGTTGTACAGAAGTCTGTTATGGCATCCAGTCTGTCAAACTGAAGTTCAAATATAAGAATCCCTCCAGAAAAAGCACCTTATTTTCACTGTGGAACAAGGACCAACAGAAGCGGCATGCTGACAGTTTGGTATTTTGCCTGTGTTGTATTTAGGTGGACAGCTGGGAGGTTCATTCAAACAAGGAACCCAGAAGCTTCAAATCAGGATGCCCAAAGTGGTATTTTGGTGCAAATGAGTCTTTGATACTGTCCTAAGCATAGATGACTCAGATCCACGTCTGTTTCTGGAGCATCCACCCGATGGCACATGATTTCTGAACAACAGCCAAAACCACCTGAAGCAAATGTGCAATATTAACACAATTACATGACATATTCCTTAAAGCATAAAGAAAACAATTTCAAAAAGAAACTTCCCAGCCTGCCTACTGAAGGCAAAACCAAGGTGTTCTGTTTAATTTTACAAACTATAGCTGACTTTGGCTATAGCTGCTTCAAATGGCATGTGCTTAAGAGAAGGCAAACCCTAAAGTAACACACAATTTTACTTTCTGGAAAAATGAAAAATCCAAACAGCAGCAGTAGGGGTCTGGCAATATATCTTTCAACATTTTTTAGGAATTTTATGATCAAGTTAGGATGCATATTTAAATAATGTCAAATAAAGAAGTTTAGAAACCGAATACTTTTTTGCAGAAGCAGGCAGAATGGGACTGGTTTGAACCTGGATAAAACAAGGGCTGTTTGACACGGGAATGAAAACAGTCAGGACAGACAGAGCACTATTAATGGAAAAACATCAAACTGCCAATACCTGCTTATTTCTAAAGTAAAAACTGCAGCACTGTGTAAAAACTTTGTCTCGAAACCTGCATGCACACTGGAAGCAGTAAAACAGCTTTATTCTCATTGATTTTTAACCCACTTTAAATTCACAATGAAGCATCATCAGCAGCCATTGATCTCAGCTGACAAGTGATGAAGAGCTAGTCATCAGGGGGAAATTGGTTGATATTGACATGTGGCAGCTTCTCTCCTCTGCATATAACCACATCCCCGAGGTTCAGCCACCTGAGCTGCATCCTGATCCTCCCCATCGTGCTGTGACATTTACTGAATGCACGTTCAATTAGCTCTGTACTGAATAGGAGGTGACTGGAAGAGTCAGCACAAGCAAACTGAATCTGCTGTGGTCTCCAATACTTTCACACTGTGTGATGTGTCCTTGAGCAACGCAATTAGTTCTTCTTCTTATTGTGAAGAACTTGAAGGTTTATAAGGAAAAACAGAGCAAGTAAAAAAAAAGTTTTCTCTTCCAACAAGAGATACCTCCAAACATCTGCCCCAGCTGTGCTGCTTGGTCACCAACTGTAACAGATGTTTTCCAGGGTCATGTTGTAATAGAAGATCAGTGCCTACATTCATTAACTGAGCTGACCAATTAAGCCTTTGTTTAACTACAATGGGTCTGATGCAAGAAGCACTCATACAAATGGATTACTTTAGGAATCTCCCTGTTTGTTCTTTTTGTATTTACTCATGTGTTGTCCAGACCTGTTATACCAGTCAGGTCATCTCTATTGGTGTAAACACATTTCTTTGGTTTAAAACTGAAAATGCATTTGGGTCTGGTCATACCAGCATTTAAGCCAAACCAAACCAACTCTCAATAGACCTGCTGTGAGCAGTGGATTCTGTTCTGGGGGCAAGATAAATCTGTAATCTTTAGTATATAGTTCAAGTTTGACACAAGTTAGAAGTCTGACACACAGCTATTGGCCAACAGTAAAACTGTCTCGACAGCGCTGACCTTTGAGACAAAATGGAGGAGGCTATTCTGGCTAATTTTTATGGCCCTGTTCATTGACTTCTTATTACTTTAAATGATGTATAATCCTTAAAAATGCAGAGAGAGGATTAACAGCGCAGTGTAGGGGGCACTGGAAGAAGCTTGGCCACGGACTACAGCTTGTATGTACTCTTGACTTGTTGGTGGGTGGTGCTCGTTGCGCTCTAACTACAGCTGTTCACCATCACTGTGAGTCCCTGCGTCACCAAGGCCACAGCATGGTCACATGGGCACGTGAATTTAAACCTGAGGATTTTGACCTTGATTAACTCAAGATTAATTGTAATATTGTGTTCACTGTACCAGTGAGATGGGCATCACGGACAGTTTGTTACTGCAGTGGGGCTCTTTTATTTGAGCTATTTCACTGGTGTTTGGCTAGCTTTAGCCTTACTAGTACTGACCAGAATAATGCAGTGCTAGCTTGATGCTGAGTTTGTCTTAAGCATACTATGCTACCTTTGACATAAGAGAAATTTTGCTATTTGCTCAATTTAAATTGATGTTATAATTTTGGGGATAGCACTGAACATGTTAGACTCGTAATAAAATGGTTTTGCTCCGTGATGCTACTTTTCCTGATCATGACAACTGTATGAAGGATGAATTTATATATGACGTGTATGCTTAAAATTTATGAACTTATGCATACTAAAAGGAGAGGTCACTTCAAGTGACAGGTGGGTGCCATCACAGTTCACTAGCTTCAGCAACCAACAACTCGGCACTGAATGCGTACCATATTAACCACCGAACATCGCAGAGCACCATGTAACCTAGCTTGTTAGCCTTAGTTGTCTTCCTGTTAGCTGCTGGATGTGTATCAGCAGCCTTCATCTGGCCTGCAACAGCTCACCCTGAATAATATTCCACATGCAGGTCATTTTTCAGCATCTTAAGTCATATCAAACCCTGTTTCTAACTCTCACAGCACTGTGATTACATTATATGCATAATGTTTAAGTCCCCTAATACAACTACTACCAATACTAAATTTATGTTTTTATTTGGTGGTGTCCAACAGCAAGATGTACACTTTTGTAAATTGTTTGTGTCCTCTTGGGTAACAGTTTTGTGAATGAAACCTGCCCACACCTTTCCACTTGGATGGATATCCATCAGCGCAACTGCTCGCTCACGTAGTCTGCAGTTGTTACTTCCCTCTGCACGCAGCACTAATCCAATTTCCTGTAAAGCCACTGCTGAATTGATTTGGAGCAACTGTAATGAGTGACTCTGTTTGTTAACTGCTGTTTTAATTTGCGAGCCTTTTACAAAGCAGCACATAATAGATTCTGCCTGTGTATTCAGCAACAGAATGAGGCAAGGTTTGGTCTAGCTACAGAGAAAATGAGAATATGTGACTGTAATACTTTGCAGCGGGCACACTGTCGCTGCCAAAGGTTTGTTTATGACTCAGTGTTTTCTACAGCAACGTTCGGAGTTTCATTTTGTTTCAAAATGCTAAAAGCCTCATTTCTGCAGGATGATAATTGATGTGTTTAAACATGTGACTTGGACCTAATGGCAGTTAATAGTCAATGCGTAGAGCCTCCTGGTTGAGCACTCTACACTTAATGGAATACTCATCTGAAGAGGCTCTGAAATGACAACTGCTTTTTAGGTGTTTGGAGTGAAGCTCACTGTGGTCATTTGTGTGTTCACATGAGACAACGCATGGATGCATATATCAGTGAGACACAAAGTGTGTGTGTGTGTGTGTGTGAGAAAGTATAGTGACAGCTTGGCAACACACAGCTCAGGCTTGTAATTCACAGATACACAATCCATCCATCTACAGCTGTAATCTTCCTGTTTTCTCTGTCTCTTGATGACACATGCAATCAGACTCCCCCCCGCCTCCCCCCGCTCTCTCTCTTTGAAACAGACAGCAGATCATCTAATTTCTCTGATCTGACCCATTCTGCTGATGTGACGGTGGTGATTGCGTTCGTGTTGACTGAGCTGAGCTGGCTGATGACAGGGGCTGTGACACAGCCACAGCAGCAGGCTTTGCTTTGTATGGTTCAAACACAGTGACAATACGACATCATTAACCATCATTCCACGGGTGTCAGCACTGGTACAAACAGCGACAGCCCGCCCCATTTGACAACAACACAAACAGCCGTCTCTGTGTGTCGGTGTTGCTCTGAGGATTACTGAGATGGTTTGCGATGTTCTTCTGGGCAACACAATGCACTGCTGGAGGAAAATATTAGATACACTAACACAACTCTACACTCATTAACACCCCAATCACAAAGAAACTCCCTGAACCGTAGTGAACATGTGGCCGTGCGGTTGTTTAGCCCAGATTTGACAGTTCTTGTTTCTGCCACCTGTCACCATAACAGTTTAGTGGAGCTAAATGGAATTCCTTTGTGGCGATTAAGGCTGTGAGAAATTGTATTTGAAAAACCTGCTCCTGCAGAAAAAAATGACCTGATTGAAACTTCTTTGTGCTCCATGACAGGGACCAAATCATGTGGGATGAAGACACCCACTCAGTATCACTGTGTGTAACCACCAACATGTCAAAACCTCTACTTCTCCTCGCTGGAAACCGCTGCTGTTCCTCCAGTATTGTCAGTCCCATTATTTTCCCGTTGGTCCTCACAACCTGTGGCCTGCGGCTGCATCCACAGCACCTGCACCCATGTCCTGTTCATTCAATATAATCAACGGATGTTGCAAACAGCTGAAATACTGGAAGTACTTTCTTAAAAAAAATGAAATATGTTTATTTCATTTATTGATGACAATTCGAAGGTGAATGGACTTTATTTCTAGAAACCAGGGCTGATATTAAGTGTTTGAAAGAAATGGAAATTTTGCTGTAGAGTCAAGTCATGTCAAGTTTAGCTTTGATGAACTTTGACGTGTAATTATATGGCAATGGCTGAAAGAAAATGACCTTCATAGCGCTCAGCTCTGAGTTACCGGAAAGTCAATAATTCATAAAGCATTTGTAGCTCTAAAGCTGTGTGGCACCACTAATTAACCCTCTGCCACAGTGTAAACTACGCTACAAATGGAAGGAATAGTTTTTAGACAGTTATGGGATTGGAGTTCATATCTTCTCAATTAACTGCATGAACTAGTACCACTGGCAAATAGTACTAACTAGCTCGCCACTTCAGAGATATCATTACCATAATTATGACTGACTAGCAGCAGCCTTGCAAGTAGTTATTAAGCTCAGAGCACCACATATATTGTGTAACTTGTGCTTCAGTTTAAAAGCTCAAATGCGATCACCAGTGAAAATGCACAATATGGTTGTTTTTACTTCAGTTTCTCAGTCAGAGTGCCCTGTTCAAGTCTCTCTGCTCAACAGCAATCAAGGAGGCCAAAGGCTGCTTTCTTGCCCATCCTTTGTCTGTGTCAGACTTGGGACGAGATCAGAAAGGCTTCAAATCACTGCTCTCTCAAGTCTTCTTCATGTCTGTTCTGAGAAATGCAAATCCCACAATCTCTCACTCACCCATGGAAGAGTGGCGATCACGCACAGGAAAATGTTCCGTAGAAGAAAAGAACTCAGTGACACTGGGTCTCATCAGAAATAAGAGTGTTTTCTCCCTAAAGCAAATCCAGAGCAACTTTAAATCTTCGATTCAACTCAATGGCTGCCACCTGCTCACTGGGAGTTGCACATTTATGAGACTTGAATATTTAATCACTGTGGTGAAGATGGATTCAGGTCTTTTACTCAAGTAAAAGTATCAATACCCCACTGTGAAATGATTCCAGCATTGAAAACCTCAGTTAGATAAATAAATATATTATTATTATCAGAAAAATCTACTTGACATAAAAAACACAATTACTCATTGTGCAGTAAAATGGTCTGTGTTTTACTGTTTACTGTGCGATGTTCTCATTTTTTACGTGACCTTACAGTCTGTTCCGACGCTGACAATACTAAGCAATTGATGATTGTGAATTGATTTACGTTCTCATATACAGTATCTTTAAAACAAATTCAAAAACATCAGGTTTAGAGTTTTAGAGACATTGTTTTCACTGGACAGGAAGGGCATGAAAAATGTTTCAATACATTGTAACAAGATAGGGGTGGTGGAGGAGAGATTCTTTAACGATGTGGTGGAGTAGTCATATGATGGGTACGTTAGAAGGAAACACTTAAGCAACATGTGCTGACCAGGTAGATTGCAATCTTCAAATGTCTCATGAACATGACCTTGTTAGTCCAATAGATAACAGATCCAATCCTCCACACCCCTGAGAGAAAGATGGCCACATAAATCACACTGCATTCCCAATTATATCACCAATAATAATGAAACACTAGCCTGACTCCTGGGAAATAAAAGATGCACATTCAGTTTTGCTAGAGACAAAAAACACCCAGACTACTTGTTTGTGTCTCGTTGTAACTGGCCTACACCACTCTCTGTGGTGTGTTATACTGTGTCTGACAGTGTTGCACACTCCTTGGCTGTGCTGTGCAATGTGTAATCCCTGGTAGGCTCAGTGGTAATGCAAGTTTTGATGGGATCATTAGCTAATGTTCCGCTGAGGATTTCTGTTCAGTGGCACAGCTTCGACAGTACAGTGGAGCATAACCACACAGATGGCTGGTATTCTCATAAACCACAGAATCTCACACAGCCACCAAATACACATGAATGCATCATTAATACATCATGGAATACAGTATGACAGACAGGGACGCAAGGCTCCTTTAAAGTTGGGCCATGAAAACATCACCGTCAGGGTTAAAGTGTCCAGTTGAAACCCACCACGCTACCAACGCAAAGCGTCACTTGGAACATTGATAGGAAGCTTGTAAATGACATCCATCTTCAGCGTTGGTCAAACTGTACCAGCTGATGCAGCAACATGGTCTTCGTTAGGTCACCACAGAGGCCTCAGGGATACAGGGATACACAGGGGTTGAAACATTCAGTCCAGTAAGGTCAGGAGAAGAAATCTGGTTGAGTTGTCTTGTTTTCATTATGAAAAATAGAAAAGAAAGATATAAACAAGATATTCTTTTTGTAGCAGTAATGACATCAACAAGCATCATCTTGCCTTTCCGTGATGCTATGCCTCTGCCAGTGATGTTTAACATTACTGGTTCCTGAAAGGTGTACAGAACCAGACAACAAGCAGTAACACCATGCACCAACAAAACAGGCAGACCGACAAGCTGAACCTCACAAAAAGGGCAACATCATCACAGCTGTAGATATAACATTAATGTTACCATCAGGGGTCTATCTGCAGAGCACAGGCCAACTCTAAACCACAGCACTTCATCACTGGCACTGATGTAATGCAGCATTTCAGCTGGTTGTCTCATGCTGAACCCTGACAGTCAAAGGTAACCCAAACTAAACATCCTGACCAAGTCTGGCATCGGAGCAGAGATCATTACCTCATTAGCTGGTCGACAGAAATTAGCGTTTGATCAGTTAAACAAATTTAGTTATTCCTTGAAGGTAAAATTCGACATTGGCTGGTTCCAGCTTTTCAAATTTGATAATTTGTTGATTGCCAGAGTACATGAATTTGTGTACTGTGGATCAGAAAATAATAATATTTTTTACATGTCATTAATTAACATAATCAAGTGATTGATGCATGAAAGTAATTATTGGTTCAAACGTTAACTGGAATTTTGCTGGTATTGCTTGTCGGCAGAATTAAACAGACTTTACAGCAGTTGTTTTTAACTATAACATACTGAATGTACAACACATAGGAGTCATCTAGCACAACAATGAACATGTACCCTGGACTGTAATTAAGTTACCACTGTGGGTAGAAGTCATAGCCAGATGAAGGGTTTTAGTCTTTAGACATCTGGACTTTAAGTTATCAGAGAAATGAACTGAAATGTTTTGTGTGAGGCCAGCAGCTTTGGAGAAACACTTCATTTCAATGTAAAACTGCTTTATGGGGAGATTCAAAGGAGGAGGCCTGTTGGGGATAATTTAGCACCTGGTAAAAACCTCCTGAACAGTGAACACTAAAGAGATCCAGACTGGGAGAAGCTGACTGCAATTTCATTTCGTTTTAGCTCCAACCTTTATTTAAGTGGGGAATCAGTTGAGGGACGTCCTGCCAAGCACAAACAAAGGCATCAGATAAAAAATTCAAAAGTGCAGTTTTAAGAATGGTGGTATAGACAACTCCCATGATCCCACGCTACTTCACCACATCACCAGACTGTGCCTTGATTCATTGACCGGTTATGATTGAGGGATACCTATCACAATATGGGGTGCAATGTACATGGTGTCTGCTGTTCCTAAACGCAGCAAAATAACGGTAACAAGCACGCAGGATCATCTGGCTGGAACTGTTTCACGTCAGGATACAGAGTTAGGTTGGACAATCATCAGCTGGACCAGGGCTACAGACTGCATCATCTCCATGGACCTCAAACTTGAGCAGAGAGCTGTGTCAAACCCAAGAACCATGTGGACGATCAACACCAGGCATGACCCAGAAGAAATGCTACAGTGTCAAGGAGAGAAGCTGATGCATGAGGTCAGGAGGACACGCTAGTTGTTTTCTCTGGAACACCAGAACATGACTGAGCGCAGTTCCATTTATGTGTGCCACATTTCCTCCCACAAACACCTCAGAATGCTGCAGCAGAGCTCTCAGCTGACAGTCTGACCCTGAGGGATGAATTCACAATGCACAACCACACAGATGTCAGGAGAACACCCAGCATGTCCTCCTGATCTGAAGCACAGATTTCCCTCTTTGACACGGCAGTTTTCTTAATATGTGACAGCAATGAAATATTAAAATAACATCTTAGACGAGATATTTTCTAACAAAACTAGTATTTTTTTCTTAAAGTTAGCTGTAAAGCGTTAAAATGTCACACAATCAAATTTGGCGATATGCACTAAAGAAAAAAGCAGCTTGGGCCTCCTGAGCCACCTCCGCCTTATTAAAACAAATGGCTGACAGTCACCTGCTCCATTTCTCCTCCACAGAGTGGAGCTAACAGAAAGTGCAGTCCTTTCCTAAAGCAGAGCAGATGCAAACAAGGCGTTGTTTTCATGACACGATTATGTCCCAGCGTGATGGCTACATCACGGCGACACACACAGCAGACCTCCTGTTACTCCGCACACACAATGTTCAATTCCAGTAATTAAATTACAGCCACACACAAACACACACACACACACTCGCAGAGTCTTACACACACCACTGGGGTACACTGTCGCTCTCATATACACGTCACAAGACGCTATTTCAGGTAACAAGTTGCTAGATAACAAATTATTCTCCATTATGGTGACGCGTTGCTTGACAATAGGCCATTAGTGGAGGACAGCATGCTGTTAAGAATTCATTGGCTGCCAGCTTTTCTTCTTCAGGGGAGGTCTGGGTCAATTGTAAGAAACAGAAGGTGTTGAAAGTGACAATGGGAAAAGGCTTAGCTGGAAGCAGCAGGAGTAGACGTCACGCAAGCGGCTGTTTCAGATTTCCAGTTTTCATATTGAATTAAATCAGGTGGCTGCTCCTGTGCCTCCGTTATGACTGACTGCAGCCTTTAAGAGCAACAGGATGGATGGATGGATGGATGGATGGATTAACACAACTGGTCATTTCCTGACAAATCATAAGTGGATGTGTGTGATGTGCTGGGGTTTTTTTAAGTTGGTTGTGCATCAGACCCCAAGAAATCTAAAACAAAGCAACCTCTCCTGCAGGTAACTCTAACCACTGCTTATCTGTAGATTATAATTCAGAACACATCAGATTATACACAGATACTAGTGTTTCAGATCTGAAATGGCTTGGTTTGGTTATGCTTTCATCCTGCATAGCTCTAAACAATAGGGGTTTTTACAACTGAATGATATAATTAGTAGAAAAGCATGGAGGTGATTGTGGGGCACCGTTGTTTGTATTCATTGCACCCTCATCATATTAACGTCCAGCAGCAACATATGTGGGCCTGCTCTGATCACAGTTGCACAGCAAATCAGTAAAGACAGAGAAAACACACAAATGCACATGATAAAGCATGAGAGTGGACACTGGTCGGTCCACAGGCTGAACTGTGCTTTAATGAACAAATTAGCACATGGTCTCAGAGAGGCTGAATTTGTTTATGTGAAAAGAGAGAAGCCACTACTCGATGCGATTGTGCATCCCACAAAATGTTGCTTTTTCAGGCAACCTGCTTGACAGAGGTGAGATGTGATAAGAAACCTCAGCATGAAGCTGATTTCAAAGCGAAAGATGATTATATAGCACAACAAAGCCCGTCCAGCCTGTCATGAGAGAGGAGGGTGGCTGAGAGCTGTAATGCTATCAGCATTGTACAGTGGGCAGATCCTGTCTCTGTTCCCTCATTCAGTTCTGCCCATGGTGCTGGCACAAAGCTAGGATTCTAACTATCCCCTGTACACCTGTAAAGCATTGTCTGATACCCACATCAATCAGTCTCCTGTCAAAACCCGGCGAACTAAAAAAAAAGCAACTCTCAAACCGTGTTTAACCGACCAAAATCAATATAATTAGATTACATTTCAAACATGCTTTGTTATATATATCAATAAAAATGTTCTCTGAAGGCAGGAAGAGTAAACCCTGCAGGCAGAGTCAGCTGACAGCACTCTGTAGGTGTTCACTTTGAGCCCGTTGTTATGGCCCAGCTCCCCATTAGTGCACCACACACGAGGGATTAGCTGAAAGAATTGCTTTAACAGAAGCAACAAAACTGTGCTTCAAACAACAGAATCTGGCAGACACTCATGCAGCCAGATTAAC
The DNA here is from genome assembly GCA_008933995.1 of Datnioides undecimradiatus. Taxonomy (NCBI): domain Eukaryota; kingdom Metazoa; phylum Chordata; class Actinopteri; order Lobotiformes; family Datnioididae; genus Datnioides; species Datnioides undecimradiatus. Next base: position 142,494 of record WARS01002947.1, on the reverse strand, counting down.
TAAGATAATGCAGAACTGAACTCAACGTGAACTCAAAAGATCTTCAACATATCAGGCAAAACGGCCCCTGAATGCAAACTGAAGACAGCGGCCAGCTGCATCCAGTTTTTTAAATGACCTCCAGCTCCCACCAACCTGGGAGCAGCAACACTGAAAACACACACACACACACACACACCACAGCAACAACACAGGCAAAGCCCCAACAGAGACCTGCTCTGTGTTGTTCCTGTGTCCTGGGGCAGTAGATTTGGTTTGCCAGTTAACTGGCCAGTTTGGCATATTGACATTTTTCCTAACATGCAGCCAAAGGACTGCCTTAAAATCTAACTGTATGTTTTAGGAACACCAACTCATCATGAGAAGCACACAAGACCAGTGAAGAAAAACAGGATTTCAAACTGCTACCCAAATAATCAACCCTTGCTTGAAGAGATTCCCACATAGAGACAGACAATAACGGAAAGTGTGAACTCAACTGGAACGAACAAGAAGCGTTCCAACATCCAGCAAAAGTCAAATCATTCAAAACCTTAAAGGCTGGAGATTAAAAGACCCAAACCAACAATGTGTTAATAAGTCCTCCAATACTGTGAGTTCCCTTCCCTGTCTGACTCAGTCTATTTCCCCCTTGAGGGCATACATCTTTAAAGGTGCAATTTCTCAAAAAATGTAATTTTGAGCAACATCCCTCAGAAAGGCAGAAATAGTGCATTCGTAGATTTGCAGTAGTATTTAGCAGGATGGTGAGTGTGGGATTGACTCCAAATAAACTACAGTACCCAGAAAACAGAGGATAAGATAGATTTAGATTCATTATATGTGGTAACATTGGGAAACACTGCAAAGGGGAAAGGCAATGACTGGACGAGAGACTGAGTGAACCCTGGAAGCAGGCATCAGCTGTCTATCACAGTGTCAGCTGGGAAGAGGTCGAGGGTCATTCACAAAGAGCGGGTGGATGAGAATCTTTGGGAACCTTGCAGTTAAATTCAGTTTCAATTAAAGTGTCATGATTCCATTTCGAGTTCATTCTCGTTTTAAGAAGAAAATTATACCATTATAGTCAGTTTCAGCCAGTCCACTGTGCGCCAAACACTATAGGTTCATGATTTTAGCTCACACTGCAGTGCAGCTGGAGCTGTTACAACATCTGGTCTGGATTTCTGTGTGGCCAGAATAAAGCCACCACCACTGGCTGGTGTTCCTCAGAGAAGGCAAGTGTCCAAACTCAAATCAACCCTGATTTAAAACAATGCAAGGCTGCCTGAAGAAAAGAAGCACGAGGAGAATCTCGAGAACCTGCACAAGAACCCAAAAACTATGTTTTATTCAAGTTTGTACTGTTTTTATTCATAGCAGCATCAAATAAAGGGCCTGTGTGACCACAGCCTGGCCCCAGAGAAAATATAAATGAATAAAATAAAAAAAAACTTAATTTATTAATCTGTCATTTGGATCATGCATTAAAGCCTTTAACTGCACACTGCATTGCATGTTTGCATTTCAGGTAGACACTTGAGAAAGAGAGAGAGAGTGCGACTGCAGCAGTTACGGGGCTTGTCTGTGGCGGCATCTGGTCATCGTCAGCCAGCTAATTCACTAATGCAAGGTTTGGAAAAAAAAAAAACATTTTTTCAAAAAGAAATGAATGGATTAAGGTGAGCCAGGAGTTATGCTGAGTCAGGCACTGGCAAGATGGTGATGTGGAAGCCACACACAATAAACTTCAAATCCACCAGTGGGTAACATCACAGTGGCTTGTGCATAATTTTCATAGTCTGTGGCTGAGTGAAGGTGGAACCTTACTTTGATTTCATACAGTCATACAAGCCTGTAATCACTGAAGTACATGCATGAAGAATATGAGTGAATATAGCATTATGCTTATTTGCAAACTGATTTGGCAAAACATATTTTCAAATCAGGTGAGTGCTACACAGTGTTACACAGTGCGATCAAAAGGTCATCAGACAATTTTAGCTGTTCCTAAACCCAGCACGACCCAGTAACAAGCAAGCAGCAGCTTCTACTTATACCTGTACCTATCCCATGGTTGCCAATGGGCCCAGTAGACCGTGCTGTCATGTGACCACCTGCACAGCTGCATCTGTGATGCTGCCCGTCACCGTGTCCCTCAGAACTCAAACTCAACATCCCCGTCAGCAGCTGGAGCTCTTAGTTATTCAGCAACCCAGCCCCCTCCCTCGCAGTGTGCCGGCAGGCCTCCAGCTACAACGCACAGAAACAGCTGATGCATTTTCGGGTTCTATATTCTCTGTTGTCTTATTTACGGCAAGCATGTTATAACATGGAAAATGAATCCGTCCTGGGTTTGAGTGGCATGGATGTCGTGCTGTTGAAGGTGAGGGGAAGAATCACCTGGTTTAGAGCTGGTGTTCAGGCCACACCTAACCCTGATGGAGAAGGATGATGGTCACAACAGTATGGAGTTTGTCCCTTGTTACATCAAGACGTCCAGTAACACTACTCTTTAGGGGTTTTGTTGTGATGCAAACTGGCACTGTGATCAACTCTGACTGACCCCTCTCAGGTGCTGAACAACAGTATACTATTATCCAGTAAGGCCCTATGTTCCATATAGCTGCCAGCCATAATTATGGTCCAGTGCAGCTACGGCTTCAGGTGAAAATGCAGCATTTAATCCTCTGTAAAGAGTCAGGTTTCAGTCGTGCAGTTACTGGTTACTCTTCTCTTGAGTAATGTCACTGTGTTCCCAGATAACAGCAGTTAACTTGGTGAGAAGTAGAAATAGTTTTAATGAACCACAATTATCCTTCACGTACAGATGTACGACAGACGCCCACACCTACCCAGCTGGAGGTTCACCAGTCACACATCATGCACACATGCAGCGGAAGTCCGGGAATGGGCTGCGCTCAATAATGAACGTAGCAGACACACGCACCTCAGCTGTAATCACGTGTTGTTTGTGTGGACATGAACTGTCAACTATATATCTTTTCAAATTGAGTGTAACGGCCTCCAGGCACATGCCAGCAAAGGAGCACGCAGGCACGAAAGCCTAGCTCTGATTCTACATCTTGTTTTCTCTTCTACACCTGTGCACCGTGCCCACACTGTGAGCACAAACATTGTTTGTTGTCTGCTATGACATGTATGTTGCAGCATACACAGGTGCACCAGTTTCTGAATAAACATTCTCTCCCACTGTTAAGGCTCGTCTCAAAGGAATATCATATATTTCCTTGGATTATACAGATGTGAGAAGTATGGAATGTCACCGTTCCTTTACTGGTGCACATACCTCCACTTTCCTCCCTCAGCTGATGCTGCGGCTTGACCTGGCATCGAGAGACAGTGGTGAGAAAACAAAAGAAGCGAGGCAGCTCTTAGCGTATATGACACATTTACTCCATTTGTGTGATGTATGCCGGCCTACATTTCATGCAAGGCAGATGTGTTTTCCTTGCACTCGCAGTGCCGGGCCCCATTTATATTTAATGCAAATCTGTGATAATTTAAGCGCACTTGCACCCCGATGCTGAGTTCCCTGACAGAATACTTATGCATGTAGTAACAATCTGTGCTTGACTCCATAATAAAGGCATTCATCAATAAGCAACCAGGACACGTGGGGTTCTGTGGCTGTGGTGTGTGATGATAATACATAAAAAGAACTGAGAACCAGTACTAAATCATTAGGTCCTGACTGGTCAGTAGCACAATATCCATAAGAATCTGGAGAAATGGTGCTGCTGTTGGTATTGTAGTAGCATTAATTAATCATATCATAGATGCAATTCCAATATTTGAAATTTCTGACTGAGCCCAGTAATGAGGAAGCAGCCAGTGTCAGGTGGTTACATTTGACGTTGCATAACTCTGTGTTTATATGCTGTGCTCTCCTGTCACAGCTGACAGGACAAAATGGTTCAAAGTGTAGGTTCACTCGACTAAATTCATTAAATTGCAGCTTAATGCAACACCGCCTGTAAACAGGAGTCACACCAGCAACCTCATGAAACATTTAGCAAAACAGCACTGTATGAATCTAAAGCAGCGCGTTCAACTGCGAGAGCAAAGCAGCTTCCTCTTATGTCCCGAGCCAGCCTTCAGGCTACGATGATGATTGGATTTGCCAAACTAAAAATGCGACTGTCAATACTTACTATTACTGTAAAATGAACGTGTAGTTATTAACTCAGTACACAGTAAGAGTTGGTTGGAGGCATTTCTAATTTATGGTTCTATCTAATCCCATGGACGTCAATCAATCAGCAGCCACAGCTTCATTCAGTGTGACCAGAGATAAGTATTTTTAGTATTTCCTTTGGTTAATAATATTTTCATATACAGGTTCGACCACAGCCCTGAACCCCCTGACTGCTGAACCTTTTACATTTTTCACATATTTTTGCATTAGTTTATAGAGAGTAGTATCAATCTGTAGGAATCAGTATTAATGAGTATCAGTATTTATGTTGGTATCAAATTCCTAATGATGCTACTGATTTTTTGGATGTTTTTGTAAAAATACAGTTGTTTAGCTTTTGATCTTCAATTACATGATCAAGTGTTTTTTCATTGCGACATGAATTTTCCTGCCTTGTTAAAATCCAAATCACAGCTCAGAAAGTGCAGAGGCGTACTGGAGTGCAGCGCTGCTCCGGAGAAAGCAGCACAAGACCTGCCCATCCTACGTACGAAGCAGTCATTCACTTCCATGAGGAGGTACAACGGAGCTTTGTTTTCTGACATGCAGACACTTTGGCCACGCCAGCAGAGAAGAACTAAATATGTGCTTGAGAAGAGAGCTTAAATACTGAAACTGCAGACATTCAAAGGTGCAGTCAGATGTATCATCAATAGGCCTTGCACAGATTTCTATGTGATATGTGATAAAATGCTAATGAGGCATGGAAGATTCATGTTCCAATAAAACAGTTAGCTCATTTATCAAAGAGTAAAAGCTAAATACATGTACTTTACTTAACTTACTTAACTATTCTTAATCTGACTATGACACACTGAATGTAAACATTAAAAGGAAATACATATCACACTGCGGATTTATTATTTCTTAGCTTGATTCATTTTACTTCAGGCATTACTTTAGGCAAGACTTGCATTGAAGTTGGTCCTCAACACAGACCATTAACATATGCAGGTAGGAATATGAGTCTCAAGAGAATGGAGTTTGCTGCGTTCATATTTCCCTGCTTCTCTCTATCTCCATTCCTTGCAAACAAGTTGGTTCATTAATGCACATAAGACGGCATCACAGGGGATGGGATTTCATTATATAACCCTGATCTCTCTGGTCTGTATGGACGGATGCAGCAAAGGATTCAGACAGACAGAGAGAAAGGAGGCAGAGGCAAAGCTGTATTTATAGCTAAGGAGGTAGAATTCAGGGTCAAAGCCCTCTTGCTGCACACCCACACACATTCAATACCCATGCGACTAATCCAGAGACTGAAAAGTAAACCAAACAATGCAGCTTTTCACTCGTCAATTCCTCTCCTTCTCGCTCAGATCAACCCCTGACGTATTCCTCCATAGGACAAGGCAGCATCTGATCTGTCTAGCTTTCATGCTCTATGCTAAAGGCATAAAGCTTATGGTTCCAATGTTTCCCATGAGGACCCGCAGATGCTGTAAGCCAATTACAAGCTTCGCTGACTCCCAGGCTTCTCCATTTAAAAGTGTGCTTTGAAATCAGCGTGACAAATATGGAAGATTGGTGCAGCTCAAATCCTGGGCCCGTAGCAGTAGGCCAACACCTTGTTATTGTTGTCACTCCTGTGTTTTCAGCCTAATCTTTGTTTCCTGCTGATGTCTGGTTATTCAATTAGGTTCGTTTTATGAGATCAGCCTTTGTTTCTTTTGTGTTGGCTGTTTCACATGCTGAATACTGTGTTTGCAACCTCTCATCCAGGCTTAATGGAGGAACAACACTCCTCTGTGGAGAACCTTTTTAACGACTCTATTTAACATTAAACAGTTTTTTGAATCACGACCAAGAACAACATCGGACTGCAACTAAACCTAAGACATTACTGCTTAGCTCTTTATTAGAAAATCAACAAGTTATCCAACTTAACACGTTTGTATCGCTGTATTTCAAACTCTAAACCCTCGGACAATCCATGTCACACACCTCAATGCATTGTAGTTCAACAGAGAAACCTTAGATTTCATCCTTGTAATACACCAGCACTGTTCAGTGTCTGTAGGTCTTTCCATATCACCAGCCCAGGACTTCTGAGATATTTGTGTTCATGATTTCCACCTCCACACTGACACTGTGAGGGTGAATGGAGTTTGGGTTGTGATGCCCACACAGAAAACTGTCATTATGAAAAATTCAGCAGCAACATCTTTTCCCAGCAACTCTGGGAAATCCACAGCCGTGAACAGGATCTATTTTTAACATAGAATATATTTCCAGGGAAAAACTGGTCCATCTCCTACGTGTCACTCAGCATCACTCTGGGGTGTCAGTGGATATTGGACAATAGAAACATTCATTTGGGGCAGGAATCCACACTGGCCATAGACATGTCCCTTGGACAAATGAGGAAAAGCAGTCGTGAGGCTACATCTTTTCCACACGAGTCTTAGCTAATTAAAGTTGTGTGTGTGTGTTAGACTGCGGACTGTGTGTCTGATTCTCCTCTCCTGCTGGTGTGCCTGTGTTCAGCCTATTTAAGAAGACATCCTTTGGCCAGGCAGCCAGAACATTACCATCGTTTATCTCCATATCCTAAGCTCTCGCAGTCCTGAACAAATTATCTAATGATCCTAAGCGCCCAAATGAAGTGAGTTCCCTTTAAATAAAATGACAACACATAGCCCTGACGTAGAATACACAGTACTACAAAGCTGTAATGTAGAGAAAAACTAGACAAGAATGCGACAGGAAGAACAGCTCTGTTGTTGCCTGCAGAGCAGCACTGTGGAGGTTCACAGTCAATTTAAACATGTGATTTGTGTCAAAGTCTGAAAAACTGGGAGGAGGACAAGGAGAGAAGGTGTGCAGACAAGCAGATCTGGTTGATTTCTCACACACACACACACACACACACACACACACACACACAAATACACAAGCAGACTCACACACAGCTTTTTCAGCGCCTTGGGCATTTTAGGGGTTCAGTAGGAGAGCTATGTGTACACTGGTCCCATGAAAAGCTGAGAAGCCAAAGGCAATGCACCCAACTGTATGATCAATAATGACATGCCCCTGTGAGACCTGGGGAGAGAGAGAGACACACACACACACACACACACACACACACAGTGAAAGGGAGGCAGGGAAAAGGTGATGTGGAAGGAGCAGACCAGAGATGGAGTGGTGAGAGACAGGGAAGGCTGTGGGTAGAAATGACAGCTAAAGAAAGACAGGCAGAGATGAGCTGTAGTTGTGTTAGAGCAACCAGGTGGAGATCAGCAGGCACAGATCCCCCGGGGCTGTCTGTCTGTCTCGAACCAGGACAGAGGTTGACATTTTTATCCAGTTTTAAGCCTCAGTTTTATGCCACACTTTTAGATCCTGGTTGCTTGAACGGATTTGTTTTAACAAAGTTTAAGATTTTAGTCATGTTGGGTCCTAAGTGAACCGCCCTGACTGCTGCTGGCTCAGATGGATTTATTTTTAGCCTAGAGACTAGGCTAGCTGGTCAGTCTTACTGATGATTTTAAACTTTTACCACTTTTATGAACTTTCAGCTGTTTACTCCTGCAGATCACTGGATGTTTATCCTCTCAAACAACGAGAACAACGAGGCATCTACAGAAACAAGAGACCACAGCTGAGGAGCAAACACTAGGCGCTTAATCACTTGTCTGATTGCTAACCACGGACTTTTTACTACTTCTCCGCCCAAGATTTTACTGTTGCATTTCAAAGCTCTTCCTTGCCTCTGTCCATGCTACATATCTGACTTATCAGTCCCATACAAACCAGTGCGTAGTCTGAACTGAAAGTCAGTGGACTTTAATCTGTGTTTGAGCGCTGTAATCTGGTTTCCTCACAGTTCCTCTCACCAGCTCTGCCGCCCAGCTTCTAGCAACCGTGAATGCACCACCTTCTGCTGCTGCTGTCTGTTTCTACTCCACCTGCAGATGCTGCTGGGCTAACACCATCCACAACGACCTTTAAGGTCAGCTGATGATGCTAGGTGCTCAAACCTCATTATTCTTATACCATGTTATAGCATTCCGTTAGACAGGCTGTTCAACAGGAGGATCTGAGCTTTCATCAATAACCACATGTCAACTTTTCCCTAATGTCAAGTATGGTGTCCATCAGGGGTCAGTTTTGGGACCAATACTTTTCTGCTATTCATGCTCCTCCAGGACATATTATCCAAGAACATGGTGTTTTTATTCTCTTTTATGCAGATGACACACAGATCTACCTGTCTGTCGGAGACTCTGATCCTGTCATGCTGAGTTTACTACATTACTGCTTATGCAATATCAAAAACTGGATGTCAGAGATTTTCCGTAGCTGAACAGAAATGGTTATGATTGGGCCCTGACACAAAGTAAAACAGATTCTGCCATCTGCCCGTCCCCAGGTGGAACACATCAAGTCTGTAGTAGGAATTTTGGGGTTTGGTTTGATAGCACGTTAAGCTTTGAGCAACACACAACAAAACTTTTGCAGTCTTCTTTGTTTCTTATAGATCCTTTCTTAGACTCTTACCTCATCTTTAATTCTAGCCCTCACCCTCAACTACAGCCCCTTCATCTGCCTCAACCAGAAACCTATTATTCAGCTCCAGTTTGTGCAAAACTCATCTGCCAGGCTTTTAACAGGATCTAGGACAAGTGACCGCATCATGTCTGCTTTCGCTTCCTTGCACTGGCTCCCAGTAATTTGTAATACTCATTTTAAGATTTTAAAGTTGACTTTTTCCACGCTGTTCATCTGACCTTTAAGTCTCACACGGACCACTATGTATCCCAGGATGTGGCTAAAAACTAAAGGTGACAGAGCATTCGAAGGCAGAGCCCCACAGTAATAAGACAAGCTGCCTGCTGAAATCAGGTCAGCAGAAGCAGCAGAAACTCTATCGAAAACATATTTTTATTTGAGAGCTGATACTTGAATCTTCCTGTATGCCCTGTGCTTGTTTTGAAAGGTGCTGCATTCTCGTGGTTTAGAGTTTGAGTTTTCTGTTTTTGGATCCTTCCTGTTTTATACTGCTGAGTGCTTTTCCCTCATGTGTCTTTGTGTACTTGCTTACTGTGTTAATTAGACCATCAGTTTCATCTCTGTCTTGTTGGCCTTCCCTCCCTGGCGTGTGTGTGTGTGTGTGTGTGAGTGTGTGTATACTGTTTGTCACTCCCTTTGTTCCCCATAAGATTGTCATCTTCATTGAATTTCCCAGTGTTCCTCGGTTTCTTTGAGGGTTTTGATTTATGCTCCTTTCAGATTTTCATTTGGATTTTAGACTCGACACCCAGGAAGCCGTGGGTTTTTTGTGTTATACCATTTGAACTGCCTTCTCTGAGTGTCTGCATTTGGATATTTCTCTGTCCTCTCTGTGGCAGACATACCATTTAAAAGTAAATGTTATTAGATCATTTACCATTATATAGATTATTTTACTGATTTGAGTGTAAACCATTCACAACACAGTCACAATATATTACAATACTGAAAACTTTATCCATATCTCAGAAATTCACTGAACGCATTTGAAAAAGGTATCTGTCTATCTCAGGCCTGGTCAACAGTTTCAGCATCATTAGTAATCATAATACAGTAATAAGATATCGAGCAGTGTCAATGATGATGACCAACAATGTCTAGTGTAATGTTACTTTGTCACTGCGCTGCTTTTTTATGACCTTGTTCTTTTTCTTGCAGACAGAGGTGAGGGTGAGGCTCTGCTGACTGGGGGCAGATGAGACAGTCAAAGAGAAATCTAAGAATAAAGCACAGAGAGAAAGGTAGAAAATCAGAGTGATACATCATAAGAGAAGAATAGATTCCCATGTGCGGTGGATAGAAAGTCTACACACTTATAAAAGTGCAGGTTTTTGAAATGTTAACACGACACTGACTGAAGCATGGTGGAGGGAGCATCAGGCTTTGGAGCTGCTCCCCTTCTGTTGGGTCAGGGGCTCTTGTCAAGGTAGAAAGATAATGAAAAGCTCCAAATATCAAGATATTTAGCACTTAACCTGCTGGGCTCCGTCAGAAAGATGAAGATGAAGAAGAATGTACCATTCCAACATGACAATGGACCAAAGGACACATTCAAAGTCAGAATAGGCTTCAGAAAAGGAAAACCAAAGTCCAAAAGTTCAAAGTGTAGATGTGGGGTGTTGTAAAATGTTCCTAATAATAAATATTTTCTCTTGTTTTTACATTTTAAATATCTGTAACCTCTTAAGAGGATGTACACTTTCATATTGACTATACATATGGAGGATTTCACTGTCAGAGCATCAGAATGAAGATGACGGCTTCCAAAGTTCAACTGTTCATTTCAGCCTTACGATAGATGATGGCACAGAGTCTGACATAATCCAGATCACTGTTCCTGTGCCGATGAAAGCACATCCAAGTTTATACAAAACTAGTGATAATTATTCGCACAGTCATGTTTTAGCTCTGCAGCGTTGGATTCAAAATGAAACAAAGACTAAGAGATTCATGTCCTTTCAGCTTTGAGAGTGGCTGAATCGTTTATAATCCCACCCCGTTTGGGGAAATATGACTTTATGACACTTACATAAAGTAATTTAATTTAAATATCATTTTCTGCAAAGGTCAAGTAAGGCATTGATACCAGTCCAACAGAGCATATATTCCATTGGCTAAAGAGCCGTTTGAAGGCAAGAAGCCACAAATGTAACTGGAATAGAAGAGGGCTGCAGTGCAGGTCTGGCAGAGCAGCAGCAAGGAAGATAACAAGTGTCTGCTGACGTTTGTAAGTTTAAGACTCATTGACAACACAGATCTGCAGCCTTGAAGAAGATTCAACACCACAGACTGTGTTTCAGCATTCAATCAGTAAGGGACACAGCTTCAAAGAGAAACACTGATAGGATGATGTGAGATGAACAACATTATATTGCCACTTCAGGCACTGCTGACGTCTTACTAATTTCTGTCAGTTTGGTATTAAAATCATATTTCTCATACATGAATGGTTCAACATTCTGGGAAATATGCCTGTTGGAATTTTTCCAGGTTTTTTCAATATCAAGGAATTTTAGACATAAAGAGGTTTTAGCCAGCAGCAAAGGAAAATTCCCAGCACCAGATTGAAAAGAATTGAGAACAGGAATATGTGATCGTCGTTTATACATAGCAATCAATAATCAGCAATCAACAGCAATTTCTCAAACAACTGCTAAACAAGCAGAACCTAAACTCAAATACGAAATCTTTGACTTTTTCTCGATGCTCAAATAAAAATAATAAAAATAGGCATGTGTGTTCTATCCTTTGTTGTGAAGAACTGATGGCTGCTGACTTCACATTGCTATCCACATCCAATCTGCTACTACACTGAGCAGCTACAGCAAGCTCAAAGGGTCAAAGCTCAAACCCAAAATAGCGCAAGTTTGATTTGCAGGAACAGCACAAAGTATTTATTTTTATCCATTCTACAGGTGCAATCAAAATGTTACTACTGATTCTGCTGCTACTCAACAGGGGGAAAGCAACACTTTCTCTCAAATCAGGAAAGAGACTTGTCGCCTTTACTGTATAAGGACCGATTGTGCTTACTGCTGTGCATGGTCCCCCAAAGCCCATACTGAGCCAGGAAAAACCCTGCTTGCCAAGAGTGGGAAGAGAAAAACGCCATCACTCTCGTGTCTGCTTGTTCACTATAAACCTGAATCCATATTAGCTGTTGTATTTCATTTGTTCAATAGAGAAAAAAGCAAACTGTAACGATTGTGGTTTATATTTTAGAACCAGTCCTCTTTGCCGTGGACAGTGACCACCTGGTGTCCTGGTGTCAATGTAACATCACCATTGTATATTTACTGTGCACCATTGCATTTGAACATCTTGAACAATGCAGTCATTCTACACCGCGGCTATGTCTGATGACGCAAAATGAGTCATAAACCTTGATTTCACTATAAGCAAAGTTACACATAATATGGAAAGTAGTGAGTGAGCCAATGAATTTGTGATTCACTGACATAGCAACTGTGGAAACAAGCCATCTGTAACCATCTGCGCTGAACCGCAGCTTCCACTCTAATGTAGATCCAGATGTGATAACGGACCCAGCGGCAGACTCATACAACACAGACAACTAATACAAGACTAGCTTTGTTATGGGCTGATGCATAGTGAACATTCTAATGTTGTCCAAAGATATACAAGCAGTTCCTCAATATTTCAATTTATTTTCTTAGCTCTGTCTGTTGTCTGTCTGTAGAAGTTTGTGCTCCATCATATGTGTATGAATTTACATTGACACCTCTCCAGTAACAAATCTAGCACTGCCATCCATTCAGTCCTGTCAGTCACTTCCCACACCTCACAGTTCCTTATTTTTCCTGAGACATTCTGCTTCTCACATCCTCTCCTATGCAAGACTGTCTGAATTTATCCCCAAAAGGACACTGGCAATGCAGTCCTGTGCCACAAGATACACACACACATGCACGCGCACACACACACACACTGGCTTCAGCTGTACTTCTGCAATACAGTCTGCAAAGGCACAACAGAAAGATTACTTTTAGATTGAAGAATTGCCTGCAACAGCTTATGCTCTGCACTATCTTGTACTATAAATATTCTGTTATTAGTTTTCAGATGGATTACAGTGGAGTCAGGATAAAACACTGTTTGAAGAAGGCGCCAAGGGAATTCTGCCAGTGTTACTGTCCTGACGAGGAATAGGAATCATATCTGTTCCACCACCTTTACTTTTTAGGACATGTTTCTGTATTCCCCCCTTCCTCCATCTCTACATCAAACAGCTTATGTGTGTGTTTTAATTTGTGCTATGTGAAATGTGTGGGTGCTTTCCCACGCTCTCTTTATGTGTGTCTGTGTCAGTATTTCATATTTCCAGCAACCAGCTGGCTGCTCTGTCCTACCCTCATCTCTCCCCTCACCTGGAGTCTGGCTTGGCTCGTGCTCTCTTTTCAGTTTCTTGCTCTCGGGAAATTTGCAATTCAGATGAACGTGGAGAAGAGAGGTAAGGCAACACCTGATACCTTGCAGGCAGCTGATGAATGTGTGGCAGTATTGCATCAAACATTAGGCACTTCAATACAAAGGAGGAAGCTGATTCTAATGATACTATGTTGGAACTGTAGGTGAGAAGCAGTAGCAACAAGCTGGTTCAGAAGGTCGACTGGTTCTATGTCCAAAACAAGATTCCCCTAAATATGCCTTCTTCAAAAAAGACTTTATAAGTGGTGTCATGATGAACACTAAGTCAAACTACTCTCCCAGCCATTCCCCAGACCACATGTTCACGTCATTAAAGCTTTATGATCTGTGCAGTTCGACCTGAGTCACCGCTCAAAGACGTGGAGGTCCCTTCCTTGTTGAAAGGCCCAGTAATGATTGCACTACAGACAGTGGAGGATGACAGCAGGACAAGAACAACAAAGCTATTCTGAGCTTCAGTCGCCTCTTTATTAGGCACCTGTCTGTTACTCGCTCTGGTGCCTGTATGCATACAAGTCAATGTCAAGGACTGTTAGTGGAGACAATGATACTAACAAAGCTAAAAATAGTGTAATAATCCAATATGTCTCTGCTGTAGGAGAATCAATCTGCTGAAAGCTTCACAAACAGCTCCTAAGGGACCTTGAGGATAGGTTGTTTTGTCAGCTGCTGTTTCCATGGCCGAGAATTAACCTTGAATGCAAATGTACACAACTTTTCACACACACACGCTTGTCTAGTCATGAACGGTGAGAGAGTTCATGACCATTGTAAAAGTAGCTAAAATATAAGAGACAGAAAAGCCAGACACTTGCAGAATGCCCTGGTCTAATCTGCTTCTGCATTATCTCCTCTAGTTTTTAGCCATGACTTGTGGACAGATGAAACACACAGGCCTTTCAATCCCCGGCTGCGTACTGGTTGGCATTCAGGTAAGTGGTCAGATAAATAAGATGATGTGAGGCAACAAAGAACCATAGTGTCAACAGTAAACTGTAGAAATCAATGGGAGGCAGTGCAAAGATGGTACAACAGGCGTAATAGGGTCACTTGTCTTGGATCTTGGAGAGAAGAGTTCTGTCCAATGTGGAGCTGGTGAATAGGTGTTTGGTTGCAGCAGGTAAAGATATTGTTCCAATAATTCAAGTGAGAGGAAATGAAGGTGAGTAAAATGGTGTCTGTGTCCTGAAATGTTAGCACGATAGCAGGAAGACAATGGACAAAGAAGGCTGTCACGCTGTCACCAAATGCCAAACTTGCTCCACGTTACAGACGAAACCTAACTCATTACTGTATGGAGATCTAAATGCCATGGAGGAGCAGTGTAAATGGAAATGTAGACCCCTGAGGAGAAGAGTGAAGTGTGTCTTCAAATATGATTCTGGTATCTCAGCATGTGGAGCAGCTGCCACTGCACAATCTTGGGAATAAGTTCAAATAAAAAGGGATCATCGTCTCAGATCTAAATATGAACACGAGCAGATCTCACTATCAGAGGGACTGCTTTGAACACACTGTAGCATGAGCACATCATATGTAACTCATTGTTACGTTAAAGTTCCCAACTGTCAATCTGAACAAGAGAAAGTGAAGCATATTAACTAGCTTCACTGAACAAAGCAAGAGCAGCTGCCTCTTAAATCTAGCAAGTTAATCACAAAAGTATCTACAGTGCTGACTCAATCAGTTTTTCTGTAGCAAAAGTTATTCATCATAGTAGCTGTCACTGGGAATCAAGAAAACGAGTTGGGCCCAAAGCAGACACCAGAGGAGTAATAGTTCCAAGTGATCTAATAACACAAAATCCAAAGACTTAATGCTGCTGTATGTGGTTATATTTTTATATATATATATAGACAACGACAGAGACAGTAAAAGAGAAAAATGGAGAAAAAGGGGACAAGTAAAAGGAAAGCTAAAGGAGCAAAGCATCAGGTCCTTGACCTGATCCACTACTGTGGCCAATGAATCCACTACTTTATCCCAGTGACAAAAACCTATTTAGGTCAGATGATAGGAACCTATTCAGGGAAGGACCATATTTGATGGGCAAGTAAAATGTACCATAACCAAGTGGAACGATACAGAAAGGAGACAGAAGAAACGGAATAAAAACCCAAGCAGCCGGCAAAAAAGGTTCAACTGCAGCTGAGAGAACTGACCAAACAAAAGAGCAAACAAAAGGACAAAGGGGAGTGCAAACTCCAGTGATGGGCACCATGCAGCAGCCACAGGCATCGGAAAAGACATACCCATCTCAACCTGAAGCACTGCCCACACAGTTTCCACCAATCCATGTGCATGTTAATCAACCAGGAGGTAACTACAGGCCACTGCAAGACTGAGTGAAGCCAGACATGTGGAGGTCAATTCCATGAGAGGAGAAGGATGCAGTGGTCTGCCAAGACAGCAACAAAGATACTCTTATCAAGGCCCACCAAAAGGCCCACTGCAAGATAAGCTACAAGTTCTCAGCCACAGCAATCAAACATCTGCTACTGATCCAATCAAGCCAGGCACATTAGGACTGACTGGCCAGCTAACTCATAGGCAGACGTGCTGCAATATGGGTGATTAGAGAAACCAGAGGGGGACAGGACGGCACCAGCCATCTTTCCACATCTGAAAGAACTTACCACAATCATCAATCATCAAGAACACGCTTCAATGATGGACACAGGTGCAACATCATCTGTCAAGATCATCGGCTTCTCTGGAACATTACAAGTGGTATCACTTACTGAGCCTATATCAATGCCTATGCCAATGCTAATAAGAGCTACTTTATGCAGCCACCTCCAGAGTGAATCTCAAGAAAAGAAATATACTGTTTTTCATAAAAATGTAAAATAGCATGCATGCTGCTGCTGTGCGCCATTTAGCTACATGGACTGTCTCTACAGTGCGAGCCTGCATCTGCCGACATAAACGGTCCTGACACAGTCAGATAAGCTTCAGTTGTTTCTTCTGTCCACATATCACTCTTTAAAAGCCACGCTGCCTGCAGATTCTGGAGAGTCTTTCAGTGTTGCTCTGCCTCGCTCACAAAGCTTTGGTTTCACAAGACGTCCCAGATTTCCTGCCAGGGATTTGGTATTGTGGATCAACCCCGTTCATAAAATGACAGAAGCCTTCAACCATTGAAATGGGATGTAGGTCAGTAGCAATCATCTTGACTAGGCTCCTTGTGATGTCCCCAGGTCTTTGGGAAACACCTGCAAAGAATTAAGGATTCCCCTTACACAAAGGATGCTGAATTGTAATGGTCAAAAGATAGTTTTTATGCTGGTTACCTTCATGGAAGAACAACATTTTAAACAAGATTGTTGTTGATTGATGATGTTGTGGAATTTAGGGTAGACAGATGGGCAAAAAGACAGGTTATGCAAAATCTCCTGCAACGTCCTTTATGGCACATATAGGATCCTCCCTGTTTTTGTTCAGCCTGCCTAGAACATTAAGTATGTGTCATTTTAAATATTTGAAAAGGTCATGTGTGTCGCTGCTCTGTGCCCCTTTCTTGTCACAAATAGTGCTCTTGCTGTATTTTTATCTATGGGTCAAAACACCACCACACAATGCTACCTTACCTTCCTGCCATTCTCTCACTATTCTGATGTGAAAGTGTGTGATTTTCCACATCTGTGCACTTGGTTCCAGTGTTTCCAATGTAATGTGACATAAGCAAAAACAGTCACATCTTTCCTCTGCTTTACACTTGGCATAGTAATGTCTTCTCATTATCCTCATGAGATCGGATCTCTGGTCTCTGGAGCAAAACCTGGCCATGACTAATTTCAGGTGGCGGTAAATCAGCCACAGACTCATGAACAGCTGTCTAAGAAGGGGTTCAGACCGTTTGTGACAAAACTAGCCACCGTTGTATGATGAATGGTTTCCACCTGATGAATTACCTCCAGTCCAATCCAAGAAAACACCGTCGTACCCTTGATCTATGTAATGTAGTGAGCACAATGGGATGAGTGTAATCCTGACATTCACAGACATTCTACAGGACTGTTCTCTCACTGTAGAGGATATCAATGGGGCACTTCATTTATAGTTAAAGACTCTTTCTGTGACTTCGGTATCACATATGCTCTTTGATTGCAATCTGAGTTGCTTTGCATGCCTCCAAATATGAAGCAATAATAAAATATTTAACACATATTGCTATAGAGGGAGGTGCTTCCTCTATCTACCCAGGCAGCCAGAAACATCCTGAAACTGACAGTTTGCTAAGTCTTGTCTGAATGAAAGAATTTGACATGACAGCGTTAGGAGAAGGTATGTCAGATTGTTAGTGATGGACGGGTATAGAAAATGGCATACAGTTGTATCAAAAATGAAAATCTGACTAGCTAATCATAGGGTGAAAACTCGTCCACATAGTTTTCTCAATGCTTGTAGGAGAGCGCACACATATTAACTGACTGGATTCCACTTTCTTTCTTATACAACCAGAGCAAGCTTGGAACTATCATAGATGACGGGGGAGGATTGGAATTGTGACTCCAAATGAATTGATTGATTCACAAGCGCCTACAGTCTGCCTACTGATCCACGTGTTGTTACAATGCTAAAAGCTAAACAACAGCATTGAATACTGCTCTGTATTTCCTTTATGCAGAACAGTAAGGAGCACGCATTGCGGTAAGCTGTTGTACTGTAAACTGACTATTAGCCAGAACCTGCATGCAACCCCCAACTATCACTGTGTGCACAGTTAGCATGTATGTTTTCACCGTCAGCTGAGTGCAAAGACATAAAGCTCCTGCAGCCCCAGGCATAACAACGGTTATCAGACAGACAGACAGATGAACAGATTAAACCACTGACTAAGCTGGTAACATGATATTCCAATGCTGTGCACATGATATAATACATAACAAGCAGGATGTCAAAAACCAGTCAGCCAGTCAGTTTGACTGTAGCTCAGCACATTCCCTGCTTCACTCTCTGTGTTTGCCATGTTGAAAACAAGTTGTCGCCACAGCGTACTTGTGTCTACTGAGGAGAATCAAAATTTAGGTCCAGGAGCTCGACCTAAAGTGGTGGGAGGAACCAGTGGAGACAAAACCGAGGTTCCTGTGGTGAAAAAAGCTTATTTGTGAATAATTAAAGGGTTGTACTTGCAGTAGCTCGACTGAATGAATTAGTAATGTACTGTGTTTACTAGCTAATTACTATCTGAGGAGGGTGAGAGAGAAACAGATGTAGAGGGGGAAAAAAAATATAAATGATAGCAATACTACAGCTATAATTGGAATGTTCCCATTTTTAAAAAGGGAATTAAACAGTTTCTGGACGCACAGTTTTAGTGAAACAGCGTTTCTGCATCGATATTTGTGACACTGTTAAGAGCTATCAGGTTCTATAGTGTGCTGCTGACTGGAGCACAGTAAACTTTATATTTTAGGAACTGTCATGGAGCACTGAAGTCTCAGATCGCAGATGGGACTAAGCGAGAGTAAACAACCTTAAGAAAGTCTGCTTACTTGTTCTATTTCACTAAACAGCAGTTCTGAACAACAGTAAGCATAGTACTACCACCCAGTTCTCTGACATATGCAGAGCAGAGCAGTCTTAATCATTACACGTCAGCCTCTGAAAATCAGACCAGAACTTTGTAGATGGGGACGAGAAAGAAACAGATCAGTGCACTCAAAATGTCAAATCTACATACAAATGGAAACATAAAAGAGACTCAAATATCTCAAAGGACATTTCACATTCTGTTTCCTCATCTGTTTCTTTTACATTCTTTGATACAAAGCAGCCAGGGGCACTGAAAAATATCACTTTGTTGTTTATTGTAGTCATCTTATTAATACAGCAAGGTGTTTAGTCGAGGTGAGCTGACCAGATGCTGTAGCCTACTCTTCATCTCTTCATCACACACGTGAACCTCTCACCATACTGTCTGTAGACAGGTTGCACTGTGGGTAATGTAGGTGGCTTGTTATTACAAGGAGGAAGAACAAGTTTCTGGTTCTGCTGCAGTAATTAACTGTGACTAATTGCTATTAATGGTCATTTATTTGAATTAAGGGTCTTTTGTCATGGTGTGCCCCCGCTGCATTGTGACAGTCAGTCAAACTGTCGACTGATGTCTGCTCTTCTAAAGTCTGGACTCATTCCTATTGTTTTAAAGTTTCTGCCAGGGCTCGCTGCCAGACATCTTTGTCTACCAAGTGCAAGTTCTGCTAAAGACTAAAACACTTGAAATACAGGAGGCTTCATATTCATTAGAATAACTGAATTTGATGTTAGCATAGATTTACCTGCATATATCAAATTAGCATTCAGCAAACTGATTTCATTTTTCTCTTCCACTCTTCTCTGTCATGGTTTTCCTGCATCCCTCCTTTCCTCCAAACAACAGAAAGCTCATCGGAACCAGAAACACAAATTTTGTTGTTTCATACTGCTGGATTTCCTACTATCAGGCTTCCAGCTCTTGTTTGTGTAGGTTTTCCTCTGTAATCATCCTCTCTCTTAGCTTCTAATGAAAGCCTCAGCAGGGCTCCAGGCTTCCCCTGGTAAAGCTCTTTTGCTGAGAGGATGAGGCGCTGCCACTAGAGCCTACGGTAAATGGAGAGAGCATCATCAGACACCAGGCTTCCAGCACAACTAATCCTGGCTTTAAAGAGTCAGCACCTCAGTCTTTGGCCAAAACGCCTCAAGTCTAGACTCAAAGTACTGCTGGGTCAGAGTGGCACAGTAAAT
Organism: Datnioides undecimradiatus; assembly: GCA_008933995.1. Taxonomy (NCBI): domain Eukaryota; kingdom Metazoa; phylum Chordata; class Actinopteri; order Lobotiformes; family Datnioididae; genus Datnioides; species Datnioides undecimradiatus. The sequence continues at coordinate 122,603 of WARS01002947.1, read as the reverse complement.
ATGATCAGAGTGTTTTCGCTATGAAGGCACTCCGCTTATTTCCTCTTGAAGGACATCAGTCCTCTTGATACTCTCAAGTTGTTATGTATCATCAGTCTGTGATTTTCAGTGCACTTCTGAGTTATTTTCTCGCAGCACGCTGTGTTTTTAAAACTTTTTTGCTTTTTGCTGTGCCCACTTCTCTCCGTCATCTACCTCTGCTTTGAGAGTCCTGTATTTCCTGAATGTGTTTTGACAGAAGAAGGCTTTGGTTAAACGCTTTATGGTCTCGCTATGTGTAGGTGGAGAGAGCAAATCACGACAGAGTGAGGGTGTTTGTTCATGCTTTACTCTAACACATACTGTATTATATATATATATATACACATATATATAGAAATGAGATATAGATGTGTATTTGTAATAATCTACCTCATTCAGAAATACATGTCTGCAGTCATTGGTGGAGTGATGGTTGACTCACCTGAAAGCATCTTTGGTCAGAAGGATACAACCACTTTCAGGCTTTTCCCTGCACTTTAATTAACAATACAGCCCTAATGGCAGTTTCCCTAAAACTGGTGGAGGTAGAGAATTTCCTGAATATTGATCTGCGCTGCCTTTCACGCGTGACCCCATGCAGGGTCCTGAATGTTTCATGGATGAACTGCCAGGGTGACAGCAGCTTAACGCTGTGTCTCACTGTAACAGGGACGCTCTTAGTAGGAACGCCAGTTCAGGGAAGCCGGTGTTTTCCTGGTTCTAGCTGCGAAAGCACTGGTATTCTCTGGTATAAGTCAGTCTGTTTTGTAAAGTGCTGCAGTGCGTGTTAGCCATTTAATTTTACAGTGCTCCACATTGCTAATGTTTGCCTTCATTTATTTATTTTAAAAATCCTAAGCTTGCTAAGTCTAAAATGTAGCCTATGTCTCATCTACATTTCCAGGTGGTACTCATGAGTTTCACCTTCTACACTGAAAGATTCCCAAAGGTATGTTGTTAGTAACAGTATGTTACAAACAACATACCTTTGGGAATCTGTAAAACTAATATCAAAGCAAACCAGAATTTCATTAACATATTTTCAGCTTGTTTAATTATTAAGAATAAACCAGTAATTGGATAGTCACATTCCTCAAGAATATATTTGGATTTATTGGTTGTCTGTTAAGAAGTGCAGCAGCAGAACAGTTTTATACTGCAACATATCAGTCTGCAACATGAGCCAGAAAATGAATTGGGCAATTGCTAGATAGTGGACCTCAGCATCCTGTTTGTTGCATGTTTACTGAGATATGATGGTTTTCTGCTCTGTCCTTTAGGGGAACTTTGGCTTTCCCTCAAAGTAAACATGAAAACAGGGTTTCACAGAAAAGCCAAATAATAAATTGACTGACAGAACCCCGAATCATGTGTTGTTAGTGGTGACACACAAGAGATATGTGGAATGCAGGACCTGGCTTCATACTGTAGCAACAAATATAAATGTTACACGCACAGAAGCAAAGGACATGATCAGTGGAACAGATCTGGGAGCAAACTCTAGCACTGCAACAGACTACCACAAAACCTTTAAACTGTTTAAACTGTTTAAAAACCTGTCAGATAACCTTGTACAATGGATTCCTGGATTTCCCCTCCAGGAAAAACTGTTGAATTCACAGAAACAGCTGAGGAATGGAGCAGAGACACAGTCTGAATTTGCATCAGTGTTGATACACTATGAGCTCTCAAAACCCTGAGAAGTTCTGTTACTCATCCTCCTCCTCCTCTGTCATTTTACTGGGTTACAACTATACCTTGAGATATGGAGGACTTTGATATTTACTGTTTTCCGTTACACATGCCTTGAATAATTAGAATAACGCTTCCTGATTGATACTCCACCATGTGACCAACTCAACCCAAAGCATCCTATCGCACTGCAGAGAACATTACAGCAACCTGCTTGCAGCAGAACGAAGCAGAGTCTTGCATAATGCATCCTGAAGCTCCAGGAGCCCAGAAACCAGGTCATCACAGGTTGTTCTAGAAAAGCGAGAGCTTGGAAAGATGTGGAAGTTGCTACGGGATGTTCTGAAGCACAAATACAGGAGAAACATACACAGTCAAACTGCCTTTTTCTCACAAAAGGAGAGAGTGGAGTCATTCCCGGGATTTTCTTTGTAACTGACTTCACACCTTTTCTTTCCCCCAAAGAACACTCTTCTCCAGCACTTTGAAGCCATTACACCATGCCTTTATCATCTTCCTTGTAGAAACATACCTTATATCTCTCGGGAGCTTGACAGCCCTGCAGAAAAGTTATTTCTCAGTCAGTCAGTGTGGAGGCCAGCTGACAGACAGAGAGTGACTGTTGACTGAGGAGAGGGCAGCGATCGTTAATCATAGACTGAAGGAAAAAGGAAATTATACTCATCAGCGCTGCAGGAGCATGACACTTTGGAGTCATACTACAGCTGCAATTAAAAAGTGGCTCCTCCGAGGCTTGGAGAGGACTAAAAGCTAGATGTGCTAATGGAGCAGCGGGTGATTGCATTTATTATACACAATGTATGATGTCTGTGTGCAAACCGAGCCAAGCCAGAGGAGGGAGATGTGTGTTTCGCAGTTAGCCGAGGCTGAGGTGTGAGCTGATGTATGAGTGAAGGTGAGAGGGGAGCGACGAGATAAAAGAGTAAACCTAAAACTCAAAGCAAAACAAAAAGTGGGCCAACGTTTGAGCAGAGGGACGGGGCGTTCCCATGATATACGGCAGGATTTGGGATTAATGATGAAGCATGAAAAGACAGAAAGAGGAAAACAGGAGGATAAGACTGAGGAAAATCCACAAACACACACGTCACTTCACCAAAATGATACACACAGACAAACACACACACTTCCTCTGCCAAAAGCTTTATGTGTTGCTAACTTAAGAATGCACAAAGAATGCACACACATGCTCTGCCTGTGCTCTGCTCGCAGACATTTACAACTAATCTGCCCGCTCTCTGATTAGTCTAAAAACAAACACGGCAGTCACACACTTGTTGCCAGGCAACACCAATGCGCGCTCGATCAGTCGACTCTGAAATGCAGAGAAAGTCAGGAGGCAGACAGAAAAACAGCTAGGGGGCGACTGGCGAGGGGAGAGGAGAGGGGAGGAGAGGGGAGGAGAGGGGAGGTCTATTTAGGGCTACAGAGTAGGCAAAGAGCTGTCAGTCATCAGGCCACCATCTGAAAGACACACACACACACACACACACACACACACACACACACACACACACACACACACACACACACGTCTTTACGTAGAGCTTGAGCATGTTTAACCATCTTATTCTGCACCGATCACAAAACACAAAACCCCTGCATGAACCGGTTTCCATCTCAAAACCAGAATGTGTTTTCGCTGTCAATAATCGTGCAAACAAAGCTCTCTGGAGGACTATTTCATACAGCTGATACGATGGCAGCAAATTGTACCAACTGAGCGCCGGCAGCTCATCAAATGATATCAAATCAGTCGATCTAATGATCTTCCTGCTGTACAGTCGAGAAAAACATCCATTGGGTTTCGGACCCTGAGCATCACCTGTGCCCCACAGTGAGACCCTGGTAATCGTGCATCACTGCTGTTCGTTTTGCACTGTTACATGTGAGCACAGGTGGTTCACACAGCATTTCATTCACAGAGGATGCCTCTCTCTCAAACTGAACCTTCCACTGTTGCTCCCGAATGCTTTCGCTTGAACATTTTCTCTTCTAGCAGTGTTTTGCATTGCTCCTGCAGTGCGGTCACTCTCATTTCAAAGTTTGGCATCTTAAACGGGCACTTAAAAGCTGTGATCCACTCATTTATTCGGTCACTGAGCGGATTATTCGTGACACTAATATAATCCATGGCTCATTGCACAGTAAATCCTATACCTAACGCTGTCGTCATACATACATTATGTCCTGACAGCTTGACAGCACCAGGAGAGGACGTAACACGCATCGTGTTTGGTTAGAATCCGGCTGATGCTTCTGTCATGCGGGTCTGATCTCTCTAACAATGATGTAGCAATGCTGCCGATTGCACGTTCTCGTGTTCTATCAGTGAATTATTCTGTTTTGTTTTATTTTTATCTCTATTCTATTCTGCACAATCACCAGCTGCTTGGACATGCTGGTTGTTTTCTGCAGCAAACTAAAACACCATCGTGCAGCTGAAGCTTGGGTTTGACCCACATTTTGATGTTTTAAGTTGGTCCATGGTGACAGTGTGCAAACGTGCACATGTACCTTTTGCAGACACACTTGCAGAAGTGGTCATGTGATGGTCTTCGACTTCAGACCTGCTGCTGATCACGCAACATAACTCAGCATGCTTACTCACAGCAACTCTAGCCTGCAGCCTCTGTGCACTCGTTATCTCTGTGCTGCATTTAGGAACAGCAGACACGGTCCTAGAACAGAGTGATGACACCTTGTATTTTCAATCAAGTATACATTTGACAGAAACCAGGATCCAGTTTCACTTGGTGCAGTTGTTGGTTCATGCAAGACGGTGCAATATGTATTCATCCACATGCAGCAAAATCATACACAGGAGCAACAAACAGACATGCTTCCTTGTTAGTGAAAGAATGTACATCACATCATGTATCTTCTTACACCCCAGCTGTAACCACGACATCCTGGGATCAAATTCATCGGATGGGTCTCATTACCTGAACCAGCCTGTATTATTCAAATGAGCAAATAGGGTCTAAAAGGCGCTTTCTTTGCACAATTTGCTGCACCCAGCCACTCTCATCACTGCTGCGCACCTCCATCAGCCTCGCACCGAATCTCATTTAAATTCTGTATCACTTAAGAGCAGAAGCAACTGCAGGACTTTCATGTGAATCAGCTGCAGGCACATTTCTTAGATGTAGCCGTACACCGAGATCTAGATAATGGGTTTTCAAAAGTTTTGCTCCCAATCCTGGAAATTTGGCATGGATAGAAACTGTATAGGGAATCCACATACTCAACAATGTACGTGTTGTCAAGTCCAGTATCCAATTAAGTCTCTCTATGATTTACAGTAATAAGTCACTGGTGGCCAATAACTATTGACCAGGGTACAGCAGTCAGATATGCAGAATACACACACACTAAACACACACATTCATCTGTTACACCGACACAACAACATGCATGTTTGTTGATGCTCGGCTTTCCTCTCATGGGGATAGTTTCTCTAATGAGTGTGGCGGCTTCCGGGAAAGTGCTCTGACTGACTGTTCCGCTGCTGTGTCTGGACCGAGAGCACGTCCAGTCTCGCCGCTCATTACGCCGCACCACAGGCTGCGCAGCGGTAGTTTCACACAAAAACACATATTTTTCAGACCTGAGGTGCTGAACATGAAATATTAGGGAGGTGTTGCTAAAAGTGGTATGGCTTGGTGTTTTTTTTATGACAACTCACAATAAGAATCCATTTTTCAGCTGAAGGCACAGAATTCATTTACACTTTTGCTCTTGTGCTTTTGTTTTTTAAAAGCCTACGCACCACTAAGACACCACCCTCCAAACTCTTAATACACAAAGTCTATCAGTCTTCCTACAGTAAGGAGACATCCGAAGCTTGACAGTCCTGCCATGCCTAGTTACAGTTGCCAAGCTATGATTAGACCCTCATTGTTTGGGGGAGGGATTCAGCTAACGCAAATCAAGTTTTGCCTTTTTTTTAAATTTGCAGTTTAAATGTCATTTTCCATAAAACCACTTTAGTCGAACATCATGTCATGCTTGATGCGCATAAATGCTGAAAGAGTCAGACATTGTTACCTTGTGTCTAAACACAATATGCATAAAGGAATATACAGCAGTAGTCCCTCCCTCTCGCTCTATTACCTTGAAGCATGCAGCCTGACATGTAAACACAGGAAGCAGCAGGGAAGCAGACTCTTGAACGAGTCTATCTCAGTTCTATTCTTTCTCCTTCCAATTTCCGCCCTCAGTCTTTTATTCATGTGATATTTAAGATCTCTCTGGATTATTTGGCTGCAGATATGCATAATATCTTTCTTCTTTAAAGGCCAGTCGTCAGTTCAGGCACTTGTTTCCTTCCTCCCGCACTCTTTTTCTCACGACTCGTCCCTTCCTCTGCGCAAACATACACAACCCTAGACAGTGTGCACACGCCTGGGGAATAAACATTAAGTCCAGTTTGTTTATTCAGCGGAGGTAGACTGCGTGACGACTGGCTCTACACGAGCTATGTTTGACATTCTGTTAATGCGCAAGGGGAAGCACGCACACACAGATATCACAGTGGGCTTGTGCACACACACAGCTGCACACATGCAGCTTATTGACATCATCAGTGTGTTGGTCCTGCCTCACTGCATTATACACCTGCCATCGATCACAGTGCTATTCAGCTTTAATCACAAGTGGACCCCTTCCACTGGAGAGACACTTCAGCAGCTTTGTCGCTGAAAAGCTTGGAGGGGCTTTTCACTAAATGAACAGTGAATTGGTTACCTTCGCCTCAGAGGGATGGGTGTGTTATGGCTGCTGTGTAAAAGTTTTCTGAACATGTCTTTAAGGCGCCTTAAGAGAGTGCAGCTGCACTTGCACATCTGAACTGAAAGCAGTTTGCAAACATTCCATTTTCTTACCTTTCTCCACTGCGGTGACTCCCATGGACGGCTGACCCAGGCTGGCCCTCGTCTCCCATTTGCCCTCATCAGGGTGGTACATCTCCACGGAGGCCAGCGGGGTCTGCTGCTGATTCATGCCTCCGAGCACCATCACCTGGCCACCGAGCGCCACAGCTGAGGCCCCCGCCCGCGCCATGGGCAGTGGTGGGAGCTGGCTCCACGTCTGGCTCTCTACGTCCAGGACCTCAACACTGTCCAGGGGCATGCCTGTTTCACTGCAGCCCCCCAGCACATAGAGCAGACCTTCGTGGTATACAGGGGTGCAGTAGACACGGCGCTGTGACATGGGGGGGAATTGCTCCCAGTACAGGGACTTGACAGGACTCACCGCCATCTCCTGTACAGGCATGTCTCCAGGACAGAGAGGAGGCGACGCACCATCAGGGGGGAGGAGGAGAAGGAGCGGGAGAGGGGAAAGGGAGAGGTTGGAGTGAGGGGGCACGCAAAGGTGGAAGAAAACTGAGCAAGAGCAGAAGAAACAAGCAGAGTCACAAGCTTGTTTCTGTCTGTTTGAGTGACCGCCTAAACCCCTGTGTCCACAGAGTGAGAGACAGGGAATGAGACGGGAGAAAGTGAAAGATGGAGAGAAGGAGGGGAGGATGAGGAGGATGGAATGTGTACAGAATAGGTAAATAGAAAGAGCGAGGGGGTGAGGAAAGTGTCTAACTCACTCCTCAGCCAGATGTCACGACTACCTCTATTCAAATGTTTTATTCATCCACTGCATCCACTTCAATCCCCTCTATTCCTTTCTCTCCGGCCCTCTTCTCTCCTTCACTGCATCCTGCCAGGAGGTTATTTTGGTTAATGTTTTGGCTCGAGCATATTCCTGGGAAAAAAAGATGCTTGCGGAGGGTGTCCCTGGGCTTAATGCTTAATCCCACAAAGACCTCAACGTCAAGAGTGGAGGAATTGAAAGGGTGGGTAGATGGCACTGAATTAAAGACCCAGGTGGAGAGAGTTAAAGAACACTGACCTTCAATAGTGTCCTGATAATCCAAGAGAAAACCTTTATGTCAGAGAATTGTAAAACCTTCAAACAAAAGGCAATTACGCAGGGCAACCAGTCCCGTTCAGCTGTAGCTCCGCAGGTCTATTTGCACCCCGGTGATAGAGCCTACAGTAAGTCTTTAAACGAAGACTCTGCGGGAGGGTAATGACTGCCAGACGTCTTTCGAGTTAAGAAAATTATTCCTTAATTAAACAAGAACTCCAGATCCTGGGGTCTTCTGAACTGTGTGTTCAATAGCATCGGAGAGGATGAGGGTCTCTTGGCGGGGAACAACCTAGAAGAAAAGACAAAACAGGAGCAGTGTATTAATTAAAAGCTGGGCTGACAATCTTAAATTTAAGGAAATTGATCTTGTTTCTATACTACGTGTGTTAAAGCAATGGCTAGGGCTACATTGGTGGAGATGTGTTGACATGGGTGCTGGTGAGACAATGAAATCCAATCCAAGAAGTCCAGTTTGAATCCCAGTGTGGTGAACGTGAACCTTTATCAGATGCCAAAATACTACACAGAGGGTTAAAACAGCAGGACAGGATGTGACTCATGAGTTCTCACGGTTGCAGTTATTAAGTTTTGTCGAATTGATCCTGAGTTAAACAGCTGGAGCATATCAGCAGGTATGTGTACTTGCATGCTTGCAATTGGCCAATGCAGCAAATCGACCAGTGTGTTAACACTGCAGCACTGCGGCTGTTCCAGGTTCAGCTTTATTGTAGGTTGCATTGCAGGGTTTTTGCCAGAGCCCAGAGTGTTGATGCATCCGCTCATACAATGGACTGGTCTCACACTGATTACAGAGAGGGATGCACTTTTCAATGCAGAGCAAAAGTCTGTCTTAACCTGACTGAAGACATGGATTCATCATTTCATGAGGATCTCCTTCAGCTTGTGGCCTCAGAAAAGTTACCCCTTTCAATAAAACAGCATCTCAGATCTTCAGATTACAGCACCTGTTATAATCAGAAGTCTGCTGTGCATGCATATCTGTATGCATGTGCATGTGCGCGTGTGGTGGAGACACAATATGATGTAAGTACACTGTGACCTGAGGATTAACAGGGAAAGCAATAAGCAGTTTCTCATGAGAACACCAAAGTTCTCTCTTAAGCTTTGTTTATCCGGGTCATGCTGCAGAGTCAGGGCGAGCACACTGCTGGCCTCCACACCTCAGGCCTGCTGGCTCCAATCACACAATGACCAGTTTGCAACTCCGACCCAAAAATGTGTCAGCACCAAACATGCTGAGGTCTGCTGCACCCAACCCCAAATGTGTGTGTGAAGGTCAGTGACGTGATTTCCACGAGGCCTGAAAATGTCTGAGAGCTCAGAGGAGCTCCAGGAGGAGACATGTGAGCTGGTCACAGCTGCTCACTCAAAACCTGCTGTTCATCCAAACCAAGAGGAGACATGGACACCTGTGTTATTGGGTTTGATGCTCACGGTAATCATAGGTGTTTAGTAGGAAATCAAATCACATATTATGGAAATAGTTTAGTCTCTGCTACTGAACAGAGCATTTTCATGGCTATTAGGTAACATCACATTGTGTTTCCACAGACTAAGACTTCTTACTGCTTCATCTCATACCCAAAGATCCACATTAACATACTTCCTCCTCATTTTCCTCATCATGTTCATCCATCATTGTCTTAACCTTTGTGTTTGTTAGGTTAAAGTTGTTTTGTTGAGTCACTGCTGTGTTGTTAATGTCATGAATGTTAAATCCTGACTTTGATACTGTAACTTACGTGAAGTCACTGTACATACATGAGCCCTTTTGTTCTGCCTGAGCACAGACTGATTCATTCCAAATAATTTTGTGTTTCACACAGTCCTGATTGATCACGAGAGATGGGTTATTAGTGACATTATGCTGATTCTGATTCATGCTATATTCCTTAATACTGCGTCAAATTTATCATATAGCTAAATCATCCTACAGTACATATGAGGTGCGTTTAAATGTTTTCAGAAGGCGTCTGCTGGTTGGTGTTGCCTTCATATAATAAATGGAATTGGATATTTTTGCAGTAAAGATAAATAAAAGAGTGTGAGAGGTTTGTTGTGCTGCTCCCTGCTGATGTTACCATCTACTTCAGTGTTTCAGTGGTTGGTCATGGATCTGACCGTTGATTTAGTTATTTTAGTTTCTCCCTTTATTCGCACTGAATCCTGCATGGACGAGCTGGCAGCGGCATTGCTGCTGCTGTGCACAGTCATGATGTTAATACTCAATATGTTGTTAATATTATGCTGGACAGTTTTTACACATTTATAGTATATAATAAGTATTGAGCATTCATCTTTCTTTGTGGAGCACCTAAATCGAAACAATGATATCTTGAGGTATTTGATCCAGAGCAGGTCCAGACACTCACTACACTGTGTTGTTATGTTGTGTCACACTATAAAATCCTGCTCCAAACATGCCCTTGGAAGACTGTAAAATGCTGCTTGGTAACATTTGATGTGAAATATGCGAGTTAAGTCTTGCTGCTAAATTTAGCATCTGAAGCTTGTCATATCATAAACGGTGCACCCACATTCTCACGTCTCCAGGAAGAGAAAAGACATCAGGCCTTCCTGTGCATCTGCATTACTTGCAGAGAATCTACAGCTCACAGTCACATTACATGGAACTATCTGCTGTGCTTGATGCCAAAAATAAGTGACTTAAAGGCTGAGATACTACGAATTGATCATTTCTATGTGTTTAAACTACAATTTCATTTAGGATGTAACTGAATCAATTCATTACATAATACCAGTATAATAAAGAGCACAAATCATTCTTCCAGTGCTGAGCCGCTAGAGATTATTGTACCTTCTGGTTATCAGCTGTGAATGGTGCCATGTTAGAATGTACACGCCAGATGTGACTATGACCAGGACTCCCTGGGGTGCTCTGGTCCTATGAGTAACACACGCTGACAGAGCCAACAACACAATGACTAAATGCAGCTAAATGCAGGAAATCAAGGACCCATTGGATGGAAATGTGGAGCACACTTAGAGCAACATTGCCCTTTAGGGAGTTTAGTTATAATAAGATGTTTTCCAAAACTTCCCAGTATAACTTCACTGTGTGTGCTGGACAGCACTGACACGCTGAACGTGTACCCACCTCAGATCCTGCCTTTACAAGTGATAAACCAATACAACTGTAAAGGACCAAGAGGGCCTACAGAAACAAAGGCACCAAACTAACATAGGAATGTAATAATGGGCTGTGGTGGAAAGTCTGATGGATGCACATGTTATGATAAAAACCCCACAGGGCCCTTGTCTGTCCTTGCAAGTGACAAACAACCACCTCATCTATCACTGATTAAGTGCAGTCGCAAGAGTATTCTGTGTGTGCGATGAGGGTCAAAGGAAGAGAGTTAGAGATGCACGGCAGATCAGAACATATAGGATTATTGACTTTTAACAAGAGCTGAGAACATTAAAGCAACAAGATTAAGAGTCTACAGCCATGCTAGCACTTCTGTGGAGCTAAATGCTCATGTTCTGTGCTAACATGCTCATGTTTAGCAGGTATAATGTTTAAATGGAGGTTTCATACTGATAACAGAGCTGCCATGCAAAGCACAGTTATTTACCATGTTCCCCATCTTAGTTTCACAGGACACAAATGTCTGTACTAGAGGTCAAGCAATTTATTGGTTTTGCACATCGATCTCAGCCGTAAGGATGTTGAACAAATGGTATCGGAGGATCTTGGCTCCAATAGTGGCCGATGGCTGCGCAGCCTCCCCCGGTCCCGCAGGGACACCCACCACTTTTGCATAGAAGGTCCAGACACAGTGCTTTTTCACAGTCACACACACACTGTGTTTTCTGTGCTCTCTCTCCATCTTTCACTAAGGGTCAGGGCTCAGCTCCTCACACACACACACACACACACACACACACACACACACACACACACACACTGCGCTCAGGAACAGCAGACACATAGCTGTGCTTTATAAATCAGACAACTTACAAAAACCAGGGGTGTGTCGTGACATTAGGATAAAAAAAACTGAGTAAAACGGTCTTTGATGTGTCTGGGATTCTCTTCTTCATACTCAGCAAGGTCAGTAGCCAAGGATTAACCATGTCTGGCACAGAAGTTAAATTACTAATAAACTAAACAAACTGCACTCTATGGCAGGATAACAAAATGTAATATACTGAAGGAGGACACACAGAGACATGTCAAACCCTCTACAGGAAACTTGGAGAGCGTCACCACCAACAAGAACTAAATCATCTCTTTGACTGTCCCATCTCTCACTATCAAACAACAATGGCAGGCTCTTGTGGTGTTGGTAGTTGTCCCAACAGCATACATTTTACTTTTATTTTCAATGCTCGAATGGCTCAGAGCAAGAGAGTAGTCTCACTGATGTGTAGGCTGGAATGGGGTTTAAGAAAATAACTGACAACAGAACAGATGAGTACGTGATCACATTCTATAACAAGTACATTTCCCCTGAGAGTTTTTGACAGTTGCAATAAAAATGGCTCAGGCTCAGGTCATTACATCTTTAAGTAAGTAACGTCAGATGTTTAGGTTTGCACCATTTAAAGGATAAATAAATGAGGATGAAGTAGGTCTGATAAGAGCGTTGAGAAGTGGAGGGTGGAGTAGTTATGAGCCCCGATGGGGAAACAAATGACCAAGGTAATGCCGTTGATGAGATAACAATAGATTTTAATTGCTTAAAATCAAAATGCTGGTGAACAATGCTCCCAGTGGTTCGATTGATATCTTTACCCTCCTCATGTCTTCAAACTCCCCCCCACCTATTCTGAGGGGAATCAAGGTGAATCTTTAATTACCGCCTTGTGAATGATGTGAATTTTAATTGAAGAGTAAATTGATTAAAGAATAACACCGTGGATGCTTGAAGAGAGCTGAGCTGTCGAGCAGCTTCAGGGCTTTGAGTGACAAACGCAGTAAATACCTGCTGACTACCACTGGTGCTGCAATCTCACTGGAAATTTATCACGTTATAACTGATATTTCATCTTTAGGGAGTAGTGGCTTGTCAGTTAGAATCAATACAGGGAACAAAGGAAGACAGTTTGTATCCCAGATATATCAGTATCAGTGTGCATGTTGTCTGCTAATGTTGTCTGCTAATGTGGAAATGTGTCATTTCCACACGTGTCATCACATACTTTGTCCAGCGGAGCGTGGTGTGTCTACAATAAGTAGCTTTCACCTTGTCAGATTGTCACATCATCAAAAATGACAATTAGCAACAGAAGCCATGATGTTCTGAACGGTTACATCAAAACACACAACCACCAGCAGGAAAGTAGCACCATGCACGATGAGAGATGAGGAGCACCTCTACAACGCACTGTACTGTCTCCAGCAGCGATACATCACTAGTTTGAGAAACACATGGATGGAAAGTTAATACACAATGACTCATCATTTTCCCTTTTTAATACAACTCTAATATAACTGTGTTCCTGAGAAGTGCCGTGTCACTCATGCTCACCACATCTGTTTTCTCCAGTATGTTAGCAAGACAGCAAGGCACCAGAGCGTCTCCTCTCATTCATAATGCAGCTCGGCAGACGGTGCGGTGGTGGTTCCAGTCTGTCCACTGTTGACTTCATGCTACGCTGTTGCCTAGTTGGTGAGATGCAATGCTGGAAGTAAACAAACAATGTCCTCATCCCGTTGTTGTCATGCATGGCAGCTCCTGTTGTCATGTCACTCATGCTTACTTGCTCAACTAGCTAGCTAGCAAACCACATAGCTAGCCTTTTCAATTGAGTGCAAGTTAATGTGTGAGCATCTCGGTACTTTCCGCCTGTACATTGTAACATTAATAATTAATTAATTGGAGTGTAATGTTAAATTACATGTTATGACAAATGTTTTGTTCAGAGCGCACAGTTCGCCTTCTTAATCAATTCCAATTGCTGATTTTACAAAGTTAAAAGTCTGGTTTTCCACCAGATACGGAATGTGAATGTGAGACTGAATGAGTCTGTCTGTCTCTATGTGTCAGCCCAGTGACAGACTGGCGATCTGTCCCGGGTGTACCCCGCCCTCCGTTCGATGACTGATGAGATGAGCTGCAGCATCCCCACGATCCTGGAAGTGGTCACAGAAGATGAATGGATGGACGGATGTAACTAACTAATGCTGCATTTTAAACCAAGTTCTTACTGTTTCCTCTGGTATTCTCCCATTGACTGCGCAACACTTTAGTAACATCACCTCAGGTTCAGCTAAAGGAGAAGCAGTAGTACACTGCATTATCGTTTCAGATGAGGGCTTAAATAACTGTGTTTTCACCCAGACTGACTTGATTTACAGAGTACGGGGAGAGAGATTGTCTTTACTGCGTGAGATATGAGAAATCACAACAGCAACTCTCTGATTGAGTTTTTGTCTTTCATGTTGTTGGACTTTACTGAGCTATTTGGGGGTTATTGGGAATAATCAAAGGGATCTGGATGATTGGTATGATAAGAGGTGTTTATAGCATTGAATAAAGGGGAAGTTTAAGATCTACAAAGGTTTTAAAGAATCTGCATCTCCCTATCAGAACCAAGATTTGCAGACCTTTAGGGACAGAATAAGAACAGCAGAGAAACAGTTTCTAAGATGTAAGAACAAAGACCTGAGGGAGGGGATGAAAAGCCAAACTGGTTTTGATAAAAGCTTGCACACTGTGAAGCACGGTTTTAATAGAGGCCTTTGATTTCATTAAGACCATGCTGCAAACTGTGTAACAGACTGAAACGTTTGACTGCTGCAACAGTATTTCCTGTGTCTGGTGAAGCCAGAGTGCTGGGCAGCACTCTGCGTGGATGAAACTGGTCAGTGCAGGTTTTCAGACAGGAGGGTCAGGGTTTATAAGCCCACACATCTGTTCACAGAAAACCATTTTTCTAACCGACCCGTGTCGCTCTCAGCGAAGGCCTAATGAAGCTGATTCAGCTCTAAACCAGGCTGGTTGTTGCTGTTCATGCAGAAGGTTTTAGTCGGCACACACACGCATCTTCACCAAATCTGAGATGTCTTTCTTCCCCTCTTCTTCCGTCCCAGCTGCTTGCTGCATTCCAGATTCAGTCTGAAACTCTGATGCTGCTTGTCATTCATAATTTAAATCTGACGTGCATTGTGCTATGTTCCCACTTTCACCCCTTCCTCCTATTCTTCATTACTCTCTTGAGACTCTCTCCTCATTCTGTTTCTCGCCTGTTTTACCGTTTGTCAGTGTATCATGATGGCTGCTGTGTTCAGACCATGTGATCAGAGGGGCTCCTGCATTACAGAGCAGCTGACCCACTGCTGCGTTCTGTATGCAATGCGCTGCACCATCTACAGAATCAAAGGGTTTAGGGAAAGAAGGAATTTTGGAAATCTATCACAAGACCTGTGTGTTCCATGGTTTTATGTGTAAATGCAAACTCTGAAGTTCCACTGCTGAAAGGAAATCTCTTATTTGAGCAGGATTATTTGATTTTCAACATTCCCGTCACTGTCTGATCACAGAGGCCTTTGCTTGTGTTAGGCTGTGGAAGTTTATGACTGATGAGAAAAGGATGGGCAGCTGAGCTCAGCTGATGACAAAGCCGTAGGCAGGTTTTCATGCAAACGCACAGAGTCAGGTTCACCCACGTTTTGTGAGCAACCACCATTGGAAGCTGAAGAGAAGTAATGGCATTTAGTATCCACGCTGCTGTTTGCATTCCCTGCAAAGCATGCAGGCATTCAGTTCGTGTTACCTTCCTATAGTAAAGCTTCCATGATAGATTGAATCCTCTGCAGCTGCAGGACTTCTGATCAGAGATGTCTGACCAAACGAGATGACGAGTGAGACAAACATCAGTTTGGCTCACACAGACTCTGTGTGGTGATATGTGATAATCTGACCATGTCTGAGCATTTTCACAGCGGCTGGCTCTCTGAGTCTGCTGCAGAGGCTCAGCCTGTATCTATGAAAGTGTGTGTGTTTGTGTGTATGTGTGTAAGTCTGTCTAGGAAACTTGATACTGTAGGTATAAGCAAACTGCACGTCAGGTTTATCTACACCCTTAGAGAAACCATTCAGTGGGTTCAGTGAGACAGTATCTTCTGTCATGAAGTCCTTTTCCCGTGACAAGGTGTGTTTAAACGTCCCTCTGACTAAGTTGCTGCTGTGGCCTTACAAAAGTGTTATCAATACAATACAAAACATTTGCCACCACTGCCTCCATTGCTCCCAATGTAAACATGACGGCAGCCATGCTGAATGCCAGCAGATCGGTTTTTTCCCAACTTGCTGCCACATCTCGCCTTGTGACCATGGTAACCATAGAAACCACAAAAGGCAAAAACCATCTCAGACAAGGATAAAGTCTTTTCTAAATTCATTGTTTTTCCATCAGTCTTCTCTACTGTGATCCTTCAAAATGCACATTAGGATGCACAGATGGAAACTCAACGATGGCCTTGTGTATTTTTCAGCAACAAAATCCTAAGTGTAAAAAATGAGTTAAATTATCATAATTATCTCGAGCCTGAGGCGATGGGCCTTCTCTGTGGGATGATAAGCTTGACAATTATTTTCATCAACTAGCCTTGAGCTAGATTATGTCTATTTCTGCCTGCCTCCATTCTTCTCACACACAGAGAGCATTTTCTGCTCACTTTCAAAGAACTAAGGGCAAATTATAGCTCATGGATGCCTGCTAAGCTGAAACAAGTGGCACAGTTGGGCGTGTAGCTGTTACTGTAGGACTATGTATCGCCATGTGATAAAGTCTGAGGCCTGCAGAACCAGACACCACTGAGCCTGTGCACCTGAATCCAGCATCCCCAGTTGGGATCTTACATGGAAACAATATACAAACTGCAACAGAAGCCTCAAGGAAACTTAAACTTTATTTCCTGTAAGGCCGGGGTTAATGTGTGTGTCTAGAGCTGGATTGTTGCATTGATCCCAGTGTTACACAGTGAATTATTCCCAAAAAGCCACCAGGAGGGTTTGATTGAGGGCTGCATGTTTTGCATCATCCACCGGGAGTGCTTCAGAAGTGTTTTGCCTGCCTGCTGTTGTCAACTTGCTCATGGGTAGGGATGCTAATTAGTTGACTTTTGTCTTTTTATGTCTGCTTTTATGATCAGGACTCTGAACGGGGTGTTTTATTTTGAAAATGAACAGATACACCATTCTGTTCCTGTGTCTGACTGCTCTGCAAAGAGACACTTCTGAAACTCGCTGTGTTGCATCCTGAGGAATCACAGACATTGACCAGAACGGCTGCAACCTGCTCCAGCATGCTGTAACGCAACGCAGCAGGACCACGTGCATTTAATGGGTAAGAAAACACAAACCATTGGAGTGTGTTCCATTAGTACACTAAGCATAAATCTATTATGATCTGATTCACACACAGGCAATAATAAAACTGTTGTCCAGTGAAAGTCTTGGTGTGTACATCCACTTCAGTGATCAGTATGCTGACTCACTGACAACAGTAAGAGTTAGCATCTGCTGCTTCCTTGTTGCCAGGCCATGCTGCCTTTAGGAACAGCAGAGGCCATCTGAAAACACTCCGATTGCATCTGGGACAACAAAAACTATAAACACATCAAATTAAAAAGTTCTGTCACAGTAGAACAGTAGAACTTCCTGAGGTGCTGTGCTGGATATTGAAAAGTGAATGGGTTCCGCTTCAGTCATCCACTCTCCAAAAAGTCTGAGTCACCACTAGGCAGGGATTCAATACTTGCAATACTGGACCCAGTCAATGTAAACAAAGGGCGGTGAATTTCAATAAAGATCAGGGCAACTGGTGTGAAAAAAATCATTTAGCCAACAGTGCACACACACACACACACACACATTCCCATAGACACAGACAGCTGAGTCATATAATGACCAAAATAGCGAAAGAGTGGAGACAACGTTCAAAGCAGAGAAGAGAAAGAAGGGGGGAGAGAGGTATGTGAAATGCAAAGGAGTTGCAATTTACAAGAAATAAGGCAGATAAAGGGAGAGAAAGACGGAGAGGAGTGCAAAGGAACGGCGACAAAATGATGCTGCTGAAGAAAAACACAGGAAGGAAAAAGAAAAACACTGGTGACAACAGAAAGTAGAGGGGGAGGACGGCCACAGTTAATGAGGCACGTAAGAGCGGCGAAATATGCGCCTGCATGGGAATTATGTCAACACACTGCTGGCCGGGTACATTAAATGAGAGCGTTTCTCTCCGGCACACATTTCCCATCAGTCCCACTAAGAGGAACAGCAGGCCCAGTCGGCACAGATGCCCCTGAGGTTAACTGTCCAATCAGTCGCTCCACTACCCGTCTCCACGGAGACAGCTCCAGTGACATCATTGGGGGTGGGGGTGAAGACTGGTATGCACATACTGATAAAGCAACAACACAACTGGTGTTGTGACCCCACGGACGGATACAGAAGTGTTTCACTTCAGTCTGCACCATCGTTTCTATGGTGACCTGTCCGACAACATACAAGGGACTCCTAGTAACAATGCATGTAATCCAGCATTAATGTCTATAATGTAATCTCACTGATCAGCCTGTTACTGCTCACTCTCTGTAGCTGAATCAGAGCTGTATGTATCTGAAGTCACTGCTGATACAAAGTCAACACTGACGCTGACAACTGTCGCTCCTCAGGAAGCGCTCACTGCCTCCAGAATGCAGGGACCTGTGCTATTACATGCGTTGAGCTTCTAGAAGTCACAGTTCTACAACGCAGACTGACCCATTGTCAAAATGATGTTTGATCTCACACCATCAAACGGTGACATGCGCACGCTGCAGCAGCCTGCCATGTTGACACTCCATCTGTTTAGCTGATAATGCCCGCATTGAGCCTTAATCTACAACTGGGTTGAGGTTGAGGTCAGAGTTCTCTCTCTCACACACTCACACATACACATACACACACACACACACACACACACACACTGGCCTGAAGATAATACCAATGCTTGACTGGTTTAATTGGAACAGGAGGGATTCTGGGTAGTTTTGACTGTTTCTTCAAATCCCTGGAGCTGGAGGGTACACCGTCTTTATCATGCAGCTGTGCACTTTATTCTCAAGTGAATATATGCGGTACAGTATTTTTGTGTAGAACAAGATGAAAGTATTCACTTGAATCAGAGCATTATGGATATTCACATTATTCACAACACTTAACAATGCTCTTACCTCTACTTCATACTTGCTTCTGTGTAAAACTGAAATTAAGTAGCGCTGATGGGCTGTTCTATTGTTTTTCATCCCAGCGCTCCCTGCGTGCAGTCATATTGAGTGATGCACCTGCCTGTAGAGGTTTTCTGAGAACACAGCAGTGTACTGCTCTGTTCCATCAAGGTGTTGGATGTGATGGAGAGATGAGAGGACGTCACTCTGAAATGATTAGATGAATTAAACATAAAGACAGTGGGAGAAAAGAAATAAAAGAGACATGTTGCTCCAGGAGGAAACCAAGGGAAACCATAAAGTAGGTCAGACTGTTTGGGGTTGTGGGGTGAGGAGAGGAGAAGGGTTGAGGCTGGAGCAGCAGTGGGGACAGCAGATACGCGTCCTCGCAGACAGCAGGCCTGTTGTACTCATAAAGTACACATAGAGTTTTCCTGCATATTTAGGAGCTGCCACTGACAGCTAAGGGGTTGCCTGGAAACAAGACTTAAACAACTAAGACACGAGCGGAGGAGAGACTACAAAGAGCCGAAGAGAAAAAGCAGAATGTGGACTGGTGTGTGACTGTTCCAAAGAACTTCTTTCTGCTTTTTTTTACATAGACGGGACATGTATGTGGTGTGTGCTAACCTGTCGGAATACCCAGACAGACTGAAGGCCACGGTGCTGCACAGGCTGCCCTGCTGGCATGCTGTGCAGCAGCAGGGGTGAAGTAAAATCGATTAAACTGAGCGAATGCGTGTCAGCTGATGGTCAGAGGCTGGAAGTATGACTGAACACTACTGAGTGGAGAAGGGTAATGCTGAGGTATAGTGGGAAAGGCTAACGTTTCAACAGGTAACACACAAACATCTTTCCAACCTAACCATGAAGGTCCACAAATACTAAGCAACCAGAGAAGTTATGGTCTGCAACAAGATCTTCCCAGATACACCTGTACCAAACATGGTCACAACTCATTTTGTGTCTAAATGAATTGTATGATCTAATCCAAAGGAGACAATGAGAGTAACGTCAGCTTCTAAGTATGAGTACACCACATTGACTTAGTGGTAAACTGACAAAGCAGGCTTCAGGTCAGATCAGGTGATCTGATGAAATACTTATTTGCTCTTGACTTGTGAAGGTTTTATTGCACTAACAGTAACATAGTTGCCGTGGTTGTCAACTTGAGTAATCTGTGAGTTATCTCCTCTCTGCTGGCCGCTAAGTTTGTGTGTGTGTGTGTGTGTGTGTGTGTGTGTGTGTGTGTGTGTGCGTGTGTAAGCTGTGCACTCAGCTAAAGATGGAGAGAGAGCAGAGGACAGAGAGGCAGTGCCACCATGAAAAAACACTGTGTGTGGATCCTCGGTGCAAAACAGCGACATAGGTCCCCGTGGGACCGGTCGAGGCAGAGCAGCCATCGGCCTCTACCACCATCTGATAGTTTGTAAAACATCCTATTAATCAGCCAAACCGATGAATCGTTCCACCTCTAGTGTGTACAGGATTGTTCCGCAGCCTTCACAGCCAGCAGCAGCCCTGAGTCACGGAGGAGCAGAAACAGAGTCTTTCGCAGCGTGTCAGGAAGAGGTGGAGCTCTGTTTCTGTTTCTGCTCCCTGTTTCCTTGGTAAATCCTCTCCTCTGTCCACTCTCCGTCATTCTAAACAATCGTTTTCTCTAATTCATTCTGTTGCCCTGCCCGCATCTGCCACAATCACCCTCCTTTATCCTCTCTCCAGGAAACCACCAGGGGGGATTTGGGGACTGGCTGCGCAAGTCAGCTAAATCTCCCTGCGCAGTCCAACAGTTTCCCAGCAGATGCTGCTTTCTTCCTTAAATAGATTGTACGTGAGGCCATTAGGAGAAGAGGCTACAGAGGAACAGTAGATGATGGAAGAGAAAGACTGGAGCAAGGAGCAAGCCTGTGAGGGTGAATGATAAGACTTCAGGAAGGAGAGCTGGAATAAAAAATAGAGGGATGAGTGAGGAGTTGCAGGGGAGTGGAAGGGGACGGGAAATATCTGGCTGGCACAGTGATGTTGACTAATGTGTACAGTGGCCTTAAAAGTACAATGTAATAAAAACTAGCGGGAGGTGAGAGAAGAATGGGAGTGTTCAGACGGGAGGCAAACGGAGACTGAGAGCAGGAACAAGGACACGTGATGAAAACCAGAACCAAAGGGGCGATAAAGTTAGCAACACACTGCTCCCTGCGGGCTTGTTATTCACATATAGAGCTGCCAGAGAATGAATGTGAACACATTACATCAGTGATCCCGGCTATGCTCATCAAGCAAAATGAAGACACAGTGCGAGGGCTCAAAGGGTGGAAGGTGGAGGAGCTCAGTTGCGGAGTGAAGGTGCTGATCTGTGGCTGGGAACAGCACGTCTGTACAGGGCTCATTCACAAAAACACGTGTTTGAAGTTACTCATGGAACAAACATTGATATGACGCGCTGCCAGCAGTGTTTATCATTTTAATTGGCAAAAGTGGCAAAGTATCTTTTACGCTGTTTTGCGCTAACAAGAGGAATAACGGTGTTGTTCTCGTTGCAGCTTAGCGAACAACTTGGTTGTCCCAAGTCATTTTTCCCATTTGTTCAGTTGGTGTAAGTGGTATAGCTTGGATGTGGTCAAGAGGAGCAGCTCTGCAACAGAGTGAGGTGGACAACACACAGCAGGAACTTTAGCAAGTTTATTTCAGACAATATTTCCATGGAAATATGCCCAGAACAACCTGGCTACAATCCCATGGGATATCTCTTATTGTTATCCAATCATTACTGAGTTCATTGCCTGTTAGACTAGAAAGACCTGAGTCCAGTTATAGCGGACTTAAATCAGATTACAAACCTGAACAATTCACCTGTGATGACTTGTTTTCACACACCCAGACAAAAAAACAGTCCACTCAGTGTGGACTCAAGCGTCAGAATCACCAACAATAGGCTGACACCACAATCAGTTGTCAGGAATAAGTCAAATCATGATGCCAGCTTGGCTAAAATGAAGAAAATCATGAGGAAAACCTGGGGAACAGAGCTAAACTGAACTTAAACACTGCTGAAGCACAAACCTGTCTCTGTTCTATTCCTGACTCTATTAGACCCACAAGGTTCTGCTCACCCCTACAGGATCAGGTCAAACTCAGACACCCACAAGTGGGAAAGAACAGGACCACGGGGGGGGCGTAAGTAAGTGTCAAGAAGGATATAATGAGTAAGAGAGCAGAATGAGAGGGGAGAGATGCAGTAAGGCCCAGGGAACACAGACCCTGCATGAGAGTGCATGAAACTGATGAAACCAGCACTTTGCACGCTGCATACTGAATCAGTGTGGTGCTGAAATCCCAAAGAGATGTTCTCCTCACACTGCTCTGCAGAGTATCAATTAATCTGCAGCGAATTTACACCATCTGCATTACAACAGTTCCACTGAAGGAGGGCGTGGTCTCCAAAGTTAAAATGGCCATAAAACTAGTCACTTGCAGCCACAGTTGCTCTGACTATTTGGGCCTTTGGTTACGAACCTGTGATCATTAGAGTAATGTGGCAGTAAGTAGTGAGTCAGAGAGAAACGGACAGACGGACAGCTGTTTGCAGTGAGGTCATCTAGCAGCAGTAGATGCTCATGGGCTAGTTTGACTCTGAATGAACGCCACAGCTCCTAAATGCCCTGGAAGCTCCCTTGTCTTGCTCCTCAGTTGCTGGGCGAAGTGAAGGCGGTGAGTCCTGAAGTTAGCGTCGACTTTGCTCCAGCTGCCTCAGTGAGAAAGTCAAGTCTGTTGATAAGAACGTATTAAATACTAGTCACACTAACAGATGTGTATTAGTCCACAGCTTGATGGTAAACCCACGCTGTCTCCCTGATGAAAGGGTCCAGCCTTTGTGGGAACTTTTCACATGCCTCCCCAGCAAGAGCAAGCCAATGTTTCCAGTGGCATCACATGAAGCAATCAAAGAGCAATCAGTTTCCATGAGCGAACGGATCTCAGTGCCTCTGGCAAACTTGAAATAATACCCGGTGCTGCATGTGGCAGCAGTCACACAAAGCAATCACACAGCGGCTGTTTCCCTCCAGTCTGAGGCTGCGCTTCTGGCTGATCTAAAAGTGGAAGCAATAACACCAAATAATCAAACAGTCTCTGCTGAGCTGGAGTCTCTCAATACTGAACCGATACTTTCAGCCATTACAGTAATTACTTAATCAACCACCACCACCCCACCCACCACCCCCCCTTAATGGGCCTGTAATTATTTATCTCATTTCAGCCTGACATTTATTTTCGTAACATACATAATAATAGTATGAAGCTCCATAACCTGTGATCGGCCTGGATGTGAGACTTAGTACAACAATTCTCACTTTTATTCGTTTTTCTGTATCTGTGGCACGATGTTAACCGCTGTCCACATCTCGCTGCTGTTCACGTTTCTGACAGTGTTTCAACGGCGACTCCACCTTTTTGGCAGTTAATAGAAATTGAATTATTCCTTCGAAGTGAACAGCACCGTCACTTACTGAAATTAAAAAGGAGCAGCAGACAGATACAGATTTTATTTCCCAGATTTCTATTCTGATAACGATTCCGCAGCTTTTCCAGGAATCCAGCATCACCTGGATCTTACACAGGCGCGGGACAGATCGGGCCAGGTGAGCTTGCTTTTCATCATGCTGACTGCAAAGCTGCTGCTCACTTATTAAAACTGAAGCTACTTTGCTGCATAAAGTACGATTATTAATGAACTTCTGTGGCTAAGCTCGTTTAACCAGCGCATTCCGCATTGTGTGGGTCCTTTACCAAATGCTGCTGTCAAACCAAGACAACATCAGTCTATTTTACAGATGAGAGCTCCAGTCATGGCTGCATGCATTAATAGCTCCCGACCCCCAGCTGTTCCACGGCAACACCACAGTAATTTAGCAACGTATTCATCAGTGACAGGATCAAGGCAGATATAAAAAAGTCAGTGTATGCACTGAGAAGTAGAAGTAACTTGTAAGTAATTATTCATTTTCAGTAACACTGGTTTACAATGATTTTTATAATGCTGTGACAACTGTGCACAGTTTCGCAACAGAAGATTTTTAATTAACAGAACTCTCACGCGTGCTGTGAAGACTGCTGCATATTTGTTTGAATGCCCTAGTGCCCTAGCCAAGTTCATGCCTGAAGCTCTACAACTGAAAGTTTGTATATAATGAAAGGGGATCTCATCGGTCTGTTTATGGGTCTTGGGGAGCTCTGCTGCACATGCGAGGTAAGTTGTCTCCAGGAGGAGCTGTGTGTCGGTGGTGGCTGAAGACGTGTGATAATGATGACAATCAGGGTTCGTGGAGTTAGAAAGCAGCGAGCTTATCAGACCTCTGTAACCTGCTCCGCATCTCTGCTGCAGGCAAGAGGCTTCAGGCCGCGTTAGCCACAACTAGCATCACGCACCCGGTTCCAAGAAGGAGAAAAGGAAGAACATGCAGAATATAAAGGGAGGGTATCTCTGGATCTGCGGCATTCATCTTGATCCGTTCCTGTTACTAACAATGCTGCAATGTTACAACCAAGACATTTAGACTGAGTGTGACTGGCAGTGTGTGACATTTAGCTGGCGGCCAAATGAACTGTTGGACCAGCGGCTGCTGTCTTATCATGGCAAACCACACATGGGAACAACTGTGTACATTGTCTCTGTTCGTGGTAAGCCTGGTGTTCACTGCAACAACAAATAAAGTCAAGCATGTATGGAACATCCACGGCGTGTGTGTGTGTGTGTGTGTGTGAGGGTGGGGCAGACATTTCAACAAGTTTTAGCAGAAAAGGCACAGGTGTGACTAAGCGCATTAACCATCACTCCATTCAATTTAAGTGTTGCAGTAAGCCATGACAGAGAGCCGGCACGCACAATGCAGAGCCCTGAAACATCCGCGATAAGCAGAATTCAGCCAGCATTAAGTTTATTAAGCACACCTGTGCTTCTCTTTCTGTGACACAGCATGTGAAGCAGTCTGCCTCTGCCTTGTCACCAGCTGTGAAAAACCTACACTGTGCGTATAGAAAAAGTATAAATATTGCACTGGACACTACACTGCAAGCATCAAGATATGTTTTAGCAATATTACCAAGCACCCAATTTGCTGCAATGAGCTGGAACAAGCCATGGAAGATATTTATTCTGAACACATTGTTGTCGCTGTTGGACATTAAACATTTGCTTCTCTCCCAGAGGAACCTGCCTTCGTTCCCACTATATCAACCAGAAATACATCAAGCATGAGTCAACATGTTTCCCAGAACCACAACGTCCTCCACAGTCGCTGTAATCATGATCCCACCGCCGCCTCGGGTTTACCAGGTCAACGGGACTAATGAGGGGGATCATGTAAACAATAAAATGTAATTAAGCAACAAGGCAGCTGATGGCACCCACACATAAAGCACACAGCACAGCACCTGGAGGCGGGGTTTCACACACTTCTGGACGTTTGCTCTCTGCTAAGGGTTGAGCCGCGTGTTGACAGTTTGTAAATGTGCACGGGCCACATCGCAAACACGCACCTGTAAGTGGTCACGTGACTGCCGGTAACTCCAGCTCAGCTGGTGATCTCTACACGAAGGTTGCCGTGCCTACTCACAGCGGATCTGACTGGAAGCTGCCACTTCCTTGTTACCGAGTTGTGCTGCGTTTAGGAACAGCAGCCACAGTCTGAGTCCCTGCCAGCAGACGTCTACAGGTGACGTGGTTCAAGGTTTTCTAATATGACTGGGTCTGTCAGTGTCAATTCATGAGTTTTGATATAGGAGACACTAAAGTAGCAATAGATTAGTGAATATAACACTGAGAAACACTGTAACTGAGCCTCAGAGGTGCTAAGAGGCAGGTTTGTCAACCTGTGGAGAGAGCTGAGCTGGCCGTTTCCCCCTGCCTGCTGTCCTCATGATGCGCTAAGCTGAACGGCTGGTGGCAGTAGCCTCATATTCATCGTACAGACATGGGAACAGAATTGAACCTCTCATGTAGCTCTCAGCAAGAAAGTCAATATGCGTATTTCCTAAAATGTACAACCATTAAAAACATTAACTCAATTTACTGAAGCTGCTTAATAGTTATCTTCTCTGCATAGGCTTCCCAGTTCCATTCCTTTCTCCCGTTCTCCATCTTTCCTCCTTCAGACATCTCATCCAGGCCTGAATGGCCTCTGTGTTGGCAGGCTGAATGTCCAAACTGTCCACTGTAAGCATCCCACTTAATCCTCTGATGAGAATATTGGCTCAGTTCCACACACATCAGCCTGGGTTAATATAGCTGCCTCGTGTGTGTGTGTGTGTGTGTGTGTGTGTGTGTGTGTGTGTGTGTGTGTGCGTGCATGTGGCAGCAGCGGTATCTGTCCCAGACAAAACACCTTAATCACATCTAAGACATTTTGTACAGTACACTCCTACAGCAGCTCTGTCCTGCAGAATCCAGAGGCCTCATTTACCAAAGCAGGCGCAGAATAAGCTCACTGTGTGCATAGGAGCCATCCATAAAAACTGATATCTATGAAACTTGCATACTCCTACTTACAGTCCAGTAATGAACAATCCAGAATGTTACCAATTCAATACTGTGCCCCCACAGAGACGCCTCCAGAACGCCACCTATGACCAGTCATCTCTCTGACAGTGCCAGTGCAGAGCTTGTTGTTGTTGACAAAAGTAGCAACCAATAAAAATAAAGACAGAAACACACAGACGACAGAGTCACTGTAGCATCCCAGAAGTATATGTGCAAAGAAGCATCCCAGCATGCACTGGGGGAAGGGGCACATGTGCTAAGCTAATTAAAATACTGTATAATGTCATGCAGTCAATTAAAATGCTGTATAATGTCAAACTGTCACTATTTTAAAGACTGCGACCGTTTTATCTGGAATTCAGCTAAGCCCAGCTGTTTCACTTGACATTAGTACAAGTGGCTGTCCAAAGCCAAACGAATGAGGAAGCAGAATGGGGGCAGGTGAAAAATGATTATGAATGCATGTGATGGGAAATTATTTGGGCACAAGATGCCTCTGCTTGAACAGAAAATATACATGGCTTTGTTCAGCTTATTTAAATCAATGGAAACAAAATAGCTCTGTATTAAGGCAGATCACGATTAACTGCCATTAATTGACTCTCTCGATCCATGTGGGGCCACAAGAGCTCAGAGACACAGCACCAGATAAACAAGGCGACGCAGAGACATTAATGGCATCATTTCACGCTGAAAGAAATAATGATGCTGTTTGCCAAGTACAAACAGAAACGAGCGTCTTCAAGAACAGTCGCTGGCAATCTAGAAGTTGTGCTTCCAATGTTAACAGTGCAGTTGTATATATATCTGCAAATCAGGAATCAAATGACCCGTGAATACACCTGTTTGTTGGACACCTGGACAGGAGTGGTTCTAAATGTATACATTTAACAGAGCAATCAATCAGATTCTGAAAGCAGATATGACTGCACCCGTGGTTCATGCACTAAACTGGGCAAACCCATGGTTGCTGATGAGGCCCCAGGCCGTCAACTGTTCTGAGGTGATGCTTTTACAGCGAGGTCAACATGAGGACACAACCCCACTCCTAGATCACAAACCATCACGAGCAATACAAAACAGGCCATTTAAGGATAGGAACCACACTGCTTCCATCCTGTCATCACGAATGACCATTAAGAAGCCCAATGACCATATACGAAGCCAAAAACAGACAGAACAGATGTCAAATATAGATATTTGCCCTGGGAAACAGCTTCATCAAAAATACATTTCTGGTTCTGACATGTGGGGACTGCCTGGCTCTCAGGACTGTGTTTCTTCTTGTGGTCTCTGACTGGGGTGTAGAGTAGATTTAGCTCTATAGTGGGCAGCTCCATTGGTATGCAGCAAAAGCTGAATGCAAGATTAAAAAATAATCAATAGGCAGCAACATGAAGGAAAGTCTACCCTCCTCCAAACAGAGCTAATGCTAATTAAAACTTTTCTTGTGTTTCACTGTGCCACCAACAAGGTCACTAGCTGATACCATACATGCATGATTTCATCCTCAGACAGTCCATTTGTCAGTGTCTCTCACTCCTCCTGCACTATTGATGGCAGAGAGGAAGAAGCCGGTGTGTCACAGCAGACCGCAGCCTTCCCGGTGAGTCCTGATTGAAGGTGGCATTTTGCTGGCACAGGAATACTCTTTTCTGCTGGATGCAGATAGACAGGCCCAGACACTGCGTGTCAGCTGTAATCCTCGTTATTCAAATGAATTTAGACCACGTTAGGGGGTATCATTGCTTCATTGCTTGGATGGAGAAAGAGGACCAAGGGGGGGGGGGGATATGTTAGAGGAACAAACAACCTCTTTACCAGACCAGTACTTTAAAGTGAGGGATGCTGCTCTTAGAAGAAAGGGCGGAGAGGGTGTGTGAGAGCAGCAATCCCATCATCCCCAGGAGGACGAGGCACTCTCTCAACTCAACTGAGTTAAAAGAGAGCAGAAAGTTTCACTTGCTCTAAAAACAGCGGAGAGACTCTGAGAGTGCCCGTGACGGACAGCCGCAACCAGGCGCTGCTGGGCAGTGCGGCAGATGGCACCTCACATAACAGCTGCATGGATGTGACCGACAACCTCTCGCCTAAATCCCCGCATCTGCACCAAAAATCACGCAACACGCATAAAAAGCTTTGCTCGAACTTCAGTAACACAACGCAGAGGCATCACTTTATCAGATCCTGCGTAGTGGATAAGCCCCTGCAGCCGGGATTATCCGCCGGCCAAACTTGTAAACCCTCACCATGCCAACTAGATAACAGCTGATGACTGACGAGGCATCAGAATCCAAAAGACGAACAGTCTGCAAAACTAACCTGTGATGGGATTATTTAGATATGGCGTCAAAACAGATTTGATACAATATTGTGCCTGATCCTCGTCCACCGTATTATGTCTAAAACTGCATCATTAAACTTGGGTCCAGGGATCCACACCTGTTTATCATGATATGTTGCCTGCGAGTCGCTCCGCAGCGCCCAACAAGCAGAGCATCTCGGCCAACGGAGCACATGTGCGGAGGTGAAGCGCGACCGCTGCATCAATCTAAAGTGTTCCAGCAGTGCAGGAGCCTGACAGCCGGATCCGAAAAGTCCGCAGGAGCACCGGGGGGGTCCTTCTGACGTGTGCAAAGAACGCAGACAGGAGGAAAGTTTAGTGACAGTCTTACCTTTCTGTCCAGTGGGTGGATGACAGCAAGTCAACGGCGCGTCAGAGCTCGATGGAGCAGCTCCGCGTAAATGTCTGCACACGACATGTTGGCAGCAGAGGACAGCGGTGGAAACGACGCTCCTGATGTGTACCTGCTCAGTGACAGAGTCCAGCAAAACCAACAGCCACCGTCCTTTGACTCAACATCTCTCCCCTCCAGCCTCCTCTTCCCGTCCCTGTCCCTCCCCCTCCCCTCTCACTCGCCACTGTGCATTTACGCAATCCCGAAACACCACAAACTCCTGCCTTCACAGCAGCCTACCAGCAGTTCCTCCACCGCCCTCAGTCGACTCATCGCCCCCGTAAACTCGAGTACAGGAACGCACCCAGAGATGACCGTGTCGTGCTGTTTCTCACCCGCAGTCAAGCCACTAGTTCCAGGCTTTCCACCAGTGTCAGGTAACTCCAGACTCACCTGAAAGGAGGACTGCTGCTTCAAAGGTGAGGACAGAAGCTGCGCTGCTGCCCTCATGTGGACTGAAGGAACCTTGATCCCAACCTCAAACCACAAAAACACGAGAACGCATGGTCCTGATGCCTGCAGAGCAATGCAACTGCAAATCAAAGTACTGGAACATATGGTATTGAGACAGATTAGTGTAAATCACTATCACATTACCTAGTGTAGTGTAACACGTGTCACTGTTACCAGCAGAGTGATGTGAAAATTATAAAATACATAAATGACACAAACATATATAAATAAATGCATTAATGATACATGATTTTCTAATGGATGTTGTATTCTATAATTTTGGGCCAGCCCCCCAGTTTCAGTTTCCTGGGTCTCTTACCTTCAGACATCTAATAAAATGCATACTATCTGCCTTCCACGATTATTAATAAATCAATGAATAGATAAAGCGTGTGTCACTCAGTGCCAGCAGATACGATTTAGCTTGACAGTATCATCGGTTTGCCAGGGAGCTACAGCAGAAATGACATTCGTGTGAAATTTGATATTCGAACTTAAGATGTCGTTATTGATCCCAAACAGCAGCCGGGCAGAAAAGAGGGATTCTTATTAGTGTGATCATCCCAGAAGAAGTGTCAGATTCGGGGTCTGGGAGAAATAACCAGATACTAAAGTGACGAGTGAGAGAAAACTAAATATCACCGCTTCTTGTCTGAGGAAGGTTAATGTTTCCTCAAACATCCCTAAGTAGCTTTGACATCTTGATCCACATAATTGTATGTGTGCTGACAAGCTCACTAAATATCTAGATAGAGAAATGAGATATTGGTGATTCCTTTCTCGTGCCACTGAGCAAATACTGTTGAATGATTTGTTGTAATGGGAGCAATGAGGAGCTGGTTTACCAGCCATAATGTGTGTGAATGCTGTCCACAGCTATAGAAGACAGTTGCTCAGGCTGGGAAAAGCAACACAGGGAAAAAAGAGGAAGAGCAGAAGACTAGGAACTTTGAAAGCAAAGACCCGTGACGACATGTGGAATGTCATAAGTGGTGTATAATGTAAATAGAAGTACCTGTAGTGATTCTGACATCATCAGGTTTCTATTAAAAAGCAAAGGAGAACATAACAGAACCAAACAGAAGATAGATGTATGACGTTGTCCCATCTGCTGTGACTGTAAAATCATGAAACGTTCACTCGGTGGCTGATAGCACCATTTCACACAAGACATGTAACAAATGAACATGTCCGACCTCTGCATGGTTAATTACCCATGTTCCAGGAGAGAACAAGCAGGTGAAATGTCACTTCCAACACTGCTGTCAAAGGCAGCTTTGCATCTGCAAAGCCAGATTGTTTTATCTCACAGGCACCTCCCTTATCATTTGGTCTTGTGCTTCCACTCATTATTTCCACTTGAAGTACTTCCCGGGATCTGCAGGGGTGCTGATGAATGTGGTTGTGGAGAAGATAAGAGTATTCGCTTTGATACTGCAGGAAAAGAAGTATGACATTTTAAATTTTCATCACACAATCACAAAGCAGACAAATCAGCGTGCCCTCAACACTTTGTACTTTCTTCTATTAATCTCCAGAGGACCCAGCCTGGTCGCACACACCCGTACGCTGTATGTGTAACGACTAAGAGTCGTTTATATGCTCACAGTCACCATTACGCAAAACATCACACAGTTTATTAAAGAACTTACGGGTTTATTCAACACCAAATGCCAACACCAGAAAAATAAATAGATGGAAATATTCAAGTTTTGATGTGATGCACACTCAAATTCCAGCCTGGTTATAATAATTTAATATCTGAGGTTTGGTTTCCTGGTTCACACATGAACTCTGCAGGCCAGAGAAGTCAACTGATGCAGTGATGAAATCTTCTTTTTCCTTATATAAAATATTCAGATCTATGTTGTGTAAAGTCTATATTTACACTGATACAGCATTCAATAAATAAACCGTGACGCTAACTCAACATTTCAAACACTAACCTCTTCAGATGTTGCAGTTTCATCTGATTGCTACTTGCATCATCTTCAGCAAATGACCAGTGCCGACTGTTTTAATGTGAACTTACAACTGTTTGACAACAGTTTGTTTTACTTTAAAATGCAACAATGATTTAAATATTTAATACTGTGACGCTCTGATTGAGCCCTTTATGTGTCTGGAGTGTCTGGAGTCCAGTTTGGATTTCATGTTTTTCACACTGGAGCTTCATTACCTACAAAACTGTTCATCTCACTTTTGTCTTTGCATTTCCCCCCATGCATTCCAGGTGAATGCATGGGGGGAATGTTCATGTTCATGTTCCCTGTTTAATAAAACCATGCTTCATGTGAACTGAAAAAAGACATCTATTCACTGTTCTCAGTGGTCCTGTTAAACCTGCAGTTGAGTATTTTTCTTTCGATTGGATTCAACTATTTGCATCTAGCCATCTTCTAAATTGGAGCGGAGGTAAAAATAGCCCTCAGAGAACCCTCACAGCAAAAACCACCTTAACTTATTCCACTTATTAAATGTTGCACACAGAGGTGCGTTCAAATAATAAAACCACAGTAAATAATCCCAATCCCAAAGCCACGTTAAACCTAATGATATGCCTCAGTGCTACTAGGAAAAATATTATTTTGTACAATCAAACTGCTCTGACAGAGCAGAGATCTTTGTCCATCCTCATCTGTTTACTCTGTTTCTCCCGAAACATCACTCAATTTTGCACATCTGTTCTTCTTACACTTATTGGTGTAAATTTGTAAATATTTTAGTTCTATATTCTATTTTTATCTTATTCAGTTTTTATCTTTTGTACTTTTTTAAGTTATTCTGTGCTGCTGTAATAACCAAATTTCCCTTGGAATTAATAAAGTACTTCTATTCTAAATGGACATGGATTACTCTCACCTGATCATACCTGTTAATGTCATATTGTGTCAGGTGAAACTAAAGTTCAAAGTGCGTTCATAACGTGTTTAGAGTGAGCTCTGAGATATTAACCCCTTATCGGGCATATTTGAGCACTTGCACACATGTTGAAAACTGGGGTGCGCATGCGTCCCAAGAGGTTAGAGAACCACGTGATTCTCACCCAGCCAACCAGACGCCCTCCCTCTACGTCACAGAGTGCGTAATCGTAGCATTTGACCAAACTGCAGAGTTCTGGAGCACGTCACGTTTCCTTGTTTTTGGAAATGAAAAAAAAAACTTTTCCCATTGGGCCTGGTTGGCTTCTGGGACTCCTGAGGCAGCTGATGGTACCGGCAGGCCAAGCGTGCTGCAGCCCAGGTGGTTGGGGAGGCAAAAACCCGGGTCTGGGAGGAGTTTGGAGAGGCCATGGAGGAGGACTATCGGGCAGCCTCGAAGAAATTCTGGCAAACTATTCGGCGCCTCAGGAGGGGGTGGGAGCTCCCTGCCAACACTGTTTACAGTGGAAGTGGGGAGCTGTTGACCTCGACTGGGGATATTATTGGACGGTGGAAGGAGTACTTTGAGGATCTCTTCAATCCCACTGACACGCCTTCCATAGAGGAAGCAGAGACTGGAGACTCGGAGGTTGACTCGTCCATCACTCAAGCCGAAGTCACCGAGGTAGTTCGGAAGCTCCTCAGTGGCAAAGCACCGGGGGTGGATGAGATCCGCCCTGAGTATCTCAAGTCTCTGGATGGATGGATGTTGTGGGGCTGTCTTGGTTGACACACCTCTGCAGCATCGTGTGGCAGTCGGGAATTGTGCCTCTGGACTGGGCGACTGGCTCTGTACGATCGGAGGTTCTCATTGCCGGCAGTAAGTCAGACCTGTTCCCGGTGCATGTTGGACTCATCCAGGGCTGCCCTGCCTGCCCTCTGCCCTTTTTCTAGGAGGAGGGGGTCCAGTTTAGGGACCACAGGATTTCTGCTGCTTTTTGCAGATGATGTTGTCCTGTTGGCTCCCTCAAGTTAGGACCTTCAGCATGTACTGGGGCGGTTTGCAGCCGAGTGTTAAGCGGCGGGGATGAAAATCAGCACTTCCAAGTCTGAGGCCATGGTCCTCAGCCGGAAAAAGGTGGCCTGCCCTCTCCAGGTTGGAGGAGGGTTCCTGCCCCAAGTGGAGGAGTTCAAGTATCTCGGGGTCATGTTCACAAGTGAGGGAAGGATGGAGCGTGAGATTGACAGACAGATCGGTGCAGCGGCTGCAGTAATGCAGTCGATGTACCGTTCTGTCGTGGTGAAGAAGGAGCTGAGCCAAAAGGCGAAGCTCTCGATTTACTGGTCAATCTACGTCCCTACTCTCACCTATGCTCATGAGCTTTGGGTCATGACCGAAAAGACAAGATCATGGCTACAAGCGGCCGAAATGGGTTTCTTCCGCAGGGTGGCAGGGCGCACCCTTCGTGATGGGGTGAGAAGCTCTGTCACCCGGAGGGAGCTCAAAGTAGAGCCACTGCTAACGCCTCCCTGGGGAAGTGTCCCAGGCATGTCCCACCAGGAGGAGGCCCCAGGGAAGACCCAGGACACGCTGGAGGGACAGCCAGGGAGAATAGAATCAGAAAGCCTCCACTCATGTCCATCAAGGAGACGGAGAAAAAGGCTGTCCCTCGTGGTACATGTGACTAAGTCACCAGTGACAATGGGATCCTTGTTTGTGTACGCAACTCAGCCTCACAAATGCCTGGGTGATCTACAAGCGGGACTGCAAGGCCCTTGGTGAGAATGGCCTGTCTCTGAAACATTTCAGGATTGAGGTGTTCAAGGGTGCCAGCGGCCAGAGGGCAGCCTCTTCCTCCCGAAGAAGCTCATTGTCATCTGTTGAGAGCCTGAGCACCGCTGATGATATCCCAACACCTGTCAGGGGACACCGCAGCCACAACCCAAGTGATGCTGTGCGGTTTGACCAGTCCCTCTTCCACGCTCCTGTACACACCACCTGGCAGACCTGCAAATACTGCAGCCGGAAAGGTGGAACATTTTGAGCTCAAATGTGGCCTGCAGGGTCTGCAAGGTCCACCTCTGCATGAACGCAGAGCGTAACTGCTTTATTGCATACCATGACGCAAAGCACTAATGTTATTGTTATTGTCACTGGGTACCATGAAGGAAAGGCCTAATGTTGTTATTATTGTTTTTGGGTGCCATGAAGGAATGGCCAAATGTTATTATTATTGTTATTGGGTACCATGAAGGAAAGGCCTAATGTTATTATTATTGTTATTGTTATTGGGTACCGTGAAGGACAGGCCTCATGTTATTGTTATTATTGTGTACCATGAAGGAAAGGCCTAATGTTATTGTTATTGTTGTATATGTTTTGATATTTATCTTTTTTTTTTTACCACTAACGGGCAAGGAACCATATATGGTCACTTCGTTGAACTTGATTTTCTACATGAAATTTTTTTTTTTTTTTTTCTTCAAAATGTTACAAAAGTAAAATGGTCATGTTATGTGCTCCAACAACACTCTGGGGTTGAAATTTTGAATTTACAAGTATTTCAATGAGTGCCTTTTAAAGGGTTAAGTTACACAATCACACTCAGTAATCTGATTCTTTCTGAGTCACCTGGAAATATTCATATGTTACCTCTCGGTTCATGGTGGATGTAAACAATACAGACGACATCCAGCAGTAGAAGCTGAAATAAATGTTCTTGGCAATCTCAGGCCGGAGCTACATCAAAGCGTCTCACCCTGAGGATGACAAATGAAGAAACAAGAGACCCCCCAGTGGCTTCTACTCCCCCGACAGCAAACGCAACACTTTAAAGTTTTTTCCCCATATCTGATGCCAACTCTGCTGTCGGACACAAATCTCACAGACTTAGGGCAATTATTTTGCAGTGCAATTAGTAACAGAGCCTTGGCTGTTTGAAGAATCTGGCCTGGCCACTTTACTGCTTAATTAGGTCAAACCCCTTCTTGTAGCAGTTCACCGTAAGACAGCAGTCTGTTTGTGAAGTGCTCCTTGTATGAACTGTCACCCTTTGAATGCAGTCCTGGAGCAGAGACAGTATGTGCGGTATCTGACCTGTTGTCTAGCTGCCAAACTTCTAAATCTCACTCTCTAGTTCATCCTTCTGGAAGAGTTCCCTCCTCATCTGCGTCTTTATTCATGTGACCTTCCTCCATATGTACTTCCATTTCCATTTGCTGAGCCGTGGTCCTTCAGTGGGTCAGTAAACTTTGTGTTTAATGTCCCTACCTCCAGTCCCCTGTGTCTGTGTCCTCTGTCTGTGCTGCGATTGTCATGTTTGGGTCGGTGAAACCCTGAACTGGAGGTGGCAGACATACAGAGAGGAGGTGGCTGAACCATGTCCTAGCCCGCCCCCTGCTGGAGATTCCTGTCATAGTTTTCCAGGCAGATGTGGACTCGCTGAGTGAAGTAGCTTGGGTCGGAGATGGCCCGGAGGAGGTCGGTCTGGACCAGTGTGATGTCATAGAGCTCAGCAGTGCAGGCTGTATACGTCTCAGAAGTACCTGGGTCCAAGAACACCTGACGAACATTACAAGCACAACACTGAATGCATGCTGGGAAACGATGGTTTGTTGCGACAAGTTTGATCATTGGCTTGTTTAAAGGAGCTCAGAGTTAATTCTTCATCTTTAAAACAAGTGAACCGGACTTGATGAACAGCGTTTGATCTAAATGCGTTTGCAGTGCTTGGAGCAGAGAGAAACCATCTGGTGAGCTGTTAATGTGAGAGAGGAAAACCACTTCAGATGATGGAACACATCTTCTCTAAGGAATGCAGAAAACTAAACTACCTATAAACATCTGCCAGAAACACTGAGGCTCAATACATCATGAATACAGGGGGGACAGTTCACATGTCTCCTATGCCTCCTGAGTGGAGGCCGTTGTGCTCTCACTGCGCTTTGCAGGTTTCCATATTTGTCTCATTAACACTCTCATCACTGATCCTGGCTCCAACTAAAGAGCTGAATCATCTTGGTTGGAATAGTAGTTGTATTTATGTTGATTTCCTTTTAAAAGAAGTGACAGTACCTTAGGGTGAACAATGGTATCCTCATCATTCTGCCGTATATTATCGTCGATGAAGATGTGCTGAACAGTTTGGTCAAATGGGTCGACCCACAACGGCTTCCCCCCACGAATGGAGAAGGTATTTCTAGCCCACCTGGGTGAGAGAAGCATGCACAGAAATATCAGGGAACAGATGGATGAAGGATGACAGGGTAGAAGCTGCAAAACCTTCATTCATAGCATCTTGAAGAGTGCTACCAGTACCAGTCAAAGTGGTCCTGAAAGCCTCCCACGCCATGGACTGAGCTGAAGTACTGGTACAGGCCTCTTTCTCCATCGCGAGTTGACACCCGGTCTTCTTCTCGGCTCAGGACGACTGCCCGCTCGCTGCAGCGAATCTTGCCCGCGTTCATGTTCACGCTTAACTGAGCCAAGAGCAACATCTTGTCTCAGAATGATGCAGAAAGACTAGTTCATACATTTGTTACTAACTGATTGGATAACTGCAGCTCTTTATTATCAGGCTATCTCTGCAAGTCTCTAAAGATCCTCAGGCTGATCCAGAACCACACAAGAACTAGGAAAAGAGGTCATGAAACGTTAACTCTGGCAGAGATCATCGGCCTTGATGGCCCATAATTAGGGCCATCACCTAAAACTAGGCTCTGCTCAAGGTTCCTGGCTTTACTCTACCTTTAGATCAGGCAGATGAGGGAACAGTGGATGAGCCCCTTCATTCAGTGCTTTGAATACAGCCCTCAGTACACGAGGTAAGTCGGTTCCAAATGTACGGAAAACAATGGCAAACTCCCTTCCTTCCTGCACGAGGTCTGTAAGCAGCTGGAAGAAGGAGGGCAGGATCCAGTGGTACAGTCGTCCATCCTCTCCTTTTATAGCCAGCTCTCGGTCCCCCTGCAGGGATCACAGTCAGGGGGCAGTCAGTAAGACGTAACTGCATCGGGGATCACAGATGCTGCTTTTTTTTTATATTAGTTATCTTACACAGCACCTTCACCATCTGTCAGCGAATCTGCTTTGCCAGTGAAAAACTGATTTGCAGGCATGACCTGAACACTTAATGCACCAAAAGGTTTGATCTGCATGACCAGACAGGTCCTGACAACTGCAAAACCAACCGTATAGTCAGTAAAAAAAGAGATTTTCTCAAGGTAAAATACTAAAATAGAGATGTCTAAAAGACATCTAAAACTCCTCAAGCATACTCCAACACTGAAGGATTTTCATAATGTCATTATGATGTGTTTGCTAATATCCAAATATTAGCAAACACATCATCACTGTGTCACCTGCTCACAGGAAAGGGTGACAACATTAGCTGACACTAACTACTGAGCAGATATCAAGCGATCAGCCCTAAGGGTTTGGATCAGGATGTCTCTCTGTAACAAAAAACCCCTTGAAGTTGAGCATCATATTTAGTTTCAATGCAAGAGTGGAAGCTTGAGGAGTAATAGGGGAAAACACCAGCCAGAGCACTATTTAAACCATCCATGTTTAAACAGATTCTGTTTGCAGTATTTGATATTTAGGTATTGATACATGACAGGTGCCTTCTGACTGAAGGTTTATGTGTACGTTTATGTCAGCACTTCATTCCTGCTGGGTGTTAGTGACTTTGGCCTTCCAGCAACAAGAAAGTGAAACACAGTGGTGATCAGAGGGAAATGTTAACTCTCTCAGCAGAACTTAACACATCAGGTCTTCTTCTCCATTCTCTCTCATGTGATACTTGCCTTGACGCCCTCGGGCCAGCGGAGCAGGTTCAGATGTTCATCCAGAACCCCGCGAAAACGTTTCCCCGCAGCGGAGGTGAAACGCGGCACCCGTCCAAACTGAGAGTAGTAACTGACCGCGTTATCACAGGGGGGGAGCAGCGAGGGCGAGTCGCTCAGCCATTCCCACTTTCCTGCATAAATGTAGGGAAAACAGAATAAGTGCTGGGTGTATGCTACTGGTTTACCCGGTAACCACCAATGTTCCATCAAATAACAGTTAATGCCCCCGGGGAATATACAGACAATCGTTTATTTAATATTTACCTCCACACCAGCACAACGACCTCATCTTACAATATGAATGTAGACATTTGAGCTTGTTATGTTGTTTCCAAATTGCTATTCGGCATGCCCACTGATACATTTCATTCCAATAATCTGCAAATTTGTTCTGACTGGTCGACAGAATTGTGACTACATTTCCGGGGGAAGCGAAGATGGAGGAGTACTTTAAATTGACAGATTTTTAAATGGAGTTCGGCGCGCACAGAAACAATCATTCCTCTGACAGTGTCTGGCGCACACACGCACGCGCATTTTTTCACATTCTTGCTTCGTGCGCTCCACTGTCCGCTTTACCGTGTTTGTTCATCTTTCCCCAGGTGACAGTTGTGAGGAAGCAGTCCAGAGCCGCCACGGTCCCCTGATCCGTCACGGCGTCTGACACCAGTATGGTGTTGTTGAGGTCGATGTGTAGGACCAACTTTTTCCGTCTGTCAGGATTTTTGGCCCACAGCCCCCAGGGGACTGTCACGGCTGGGTCACCTGTCCCACACAGAGGCTCGCGGACGTTTCTGCTGTTTGTCCCGTCGTGTTCTTCCGCTAGACGGCTGCTATTCTCACGCGTCTCCTCCATGACCGCGAGACAACTGAATACTTCTCTGGGTTTGTGAAGGTTTCAACCAAAAGATGCTACCTAACCGGCTTAGCTGTCTGACTCGTGGTGATTTACCGGTACTTCCTGGTTCTTTTTCTCTCACCAGCTGGAGGTCGCGCATTTCCAAACAGGGAAAAGTACGCCACCTTCCGGTGCTGTTCACCCTGCGAGATGAAGGTGGGAGCCAGACACACAGCCGTTGTTATCCTGAACCCACCTTTCTCCACAGATAATCTGCAACAAATAGGAATTTACAGATTTTAGAGGGGGAAGATTCAAGTTGATTTCCAATATGGCTGTCAGTACAGTGAGGGTTTGAGCTGCAATGAAAACAGACCTTTGCTGTGTGGGTTGTTCACTGGTTTGACACCAATATGACTATAGACAGATACACAGAAGACTGCTTTCTTTAACACTAACACGTTTATTAAAGGTTCTATTTCTGTATTCTTACTATAACTTTGCATTTACATCAATATATTGTGAAAAAACAGTTTACATATCAGCACATTTGGAGGACATACCAATATGCCCAATAGGTGAAAAATCAGTCAGGTTATATATTAGAATTAATGTAAAGATCTCCTTGTCATATCTTTATATCTATTGTTTATTAGTGTACCATTACAGTTCCCCTTCGTGGTGCTTTAAAGGCCATTTCTTTCATAATGCTGACTGTGAGGAAGAGTTTTTCTGGATCAGCCTGCTCAACTGGCCCAGAGCAAAGCTGAGCTGTGAGCCACTGCTGAGACCAAAACCTTTACCGGAACCAGTTTGGCAGCTTATCTTGATAAATTATGTCATAATCAATAGCTTCTGTTGATGTATTAAAATGTTTAGCTGATGTTTCCAGCCCTGAAGATGACTTCACTGTGCTTGTTTCAGGATCATCTGCCAATCTACTTTGTCAAGTGTTTGACTAGATATTTTCATAAATGCATTTAAGATGTACTGTAATGAAGTAGTAAGTTGTATTACTAAGTGCTTGTGATTTCAAAATAGATCTTAAATAATGTGTGATATGAAAACATAGATGTGGTGCCCTTGGGGCCACTGCAGCAGCTGCCAGGGGAAAGCTCTGATACCACCAGGATAGGTGAGAGGCTTGCCAACAGTTTGGGTTCAGATGAATATTTCATATTACAGATGGATATGAACCTATGAACGTTGCAGGCATCCCTTCACTGACTTTACCTGCAAGAAAAAAAAAACCCAAAATAAACAAAACACCCATCATCGGTTCCCAAAATTGTTTTTATTTATATTAACCATTTATGTGTATCCACAGCAGTATTCTTAATGATCCCCACTTTATATACGCGGTCCATTACAAAGGAGGGGGGAGACTGGACAACTCACGCAAAACTGAAATAATGAAATGTAGCGAAGGTTCAGGGAGGGGTGGTAACAGGGGCGGGGCTTAAAGGCCGTATGAACATGCAGTCATGCACATTTCAGCTTATACTGAAGCCTTTCACAATTGCATCCACAGGGTCGAAGCAAGTACAAAAATGATGAGAAAATAAGAATATGCTGCAGCAACAGAAGCCAAAATGGTTATAAAGCAACAAAGACAGAAAAGATGTGTGTCCTCTGTATTAAAAAAAAAAGTAGCACGTCAGCAACCAGCTCACATTTTTTTCCTTAACATCAGTTGCTACAATTCCAGTCCGAGTCACGGGAGTCTGTCACATACAAAGCAAACCAGGTAATACGTCAAAAAACAACAGAAAGATAAAAGGATTTACACACATTACAACAACCTTCACTCAAACTCCCCACATTTACCCTAATAATCGATTATAGCTTTAGCCATGGTTTTAGCTTGAAACCAGACCACAAGGTGCGTTGGTGCATGGAGGCCTGCCAGGTACTTCACTCAACTCTGTTAGCTGGTTGAGGATAAACCCCTGCAGCAGCAGCTTATAATGAGCTGCTAACAGGAGCTCCGACAATTATAGAAGTGTATTAGCTTCTGTGTGTGTGTGTGTGTGTGGGACTATATGCACTGAATTTATACAACTAAATATACGTACAGTTTGTTGAAGGTTTATCAATGGCTAAGTATATTAATGTGAGTATGTCAATGTGCGTCTAGTTAGTGCCGAGTACACCTCTACATGTGCATCTGAAGGGTTTTCAGTCGAGTCCTCAGAGACCACATCCAGATCCTCTAGCGTTGCAGTGTTATGTGGACACCAGGTTCAGGTGCCTGTGTAATTAATGAGCACTGATGTGTCTTTAGCAGAGGAGAAGCTTCCCTGGATCACCAGCTCTGATCTGGATTTCCTTCAGTCCTCGCCATGACTAGTCCACCTCCTCCATGTTGCTGTAGGATGGAGCTGCACACTCCCCAGAGTGGGCGAAGAGGTCAGCTGGAACCTCTGGGGTCAGTGTAGGTGGTCCTTCGGGATCCAGGTCTGTCCCAAATAGTGACTGGCTAGAGGCCTGTAAAATAAACCAGTGTTAACGATAAATCATGCTGGTTTAGTAACCTGGGATATTTCATCTGTTTGGACAAAATGGTGAGGTTGTAACATGACTGAACTTCATGTTCGTAAATAATATAGACAGATGGAGACTTTTCCAAAGGAGTAAAATGCTTTATATATTAGAGAGCAGCATTTAGATGGAGGTATCTAGTTACATTACAGGGAAATCAAAACAGGGTATGATTTTCTTTTAAATACAGTATTTGGAAAATTCTATAAATAACTGTGATTCTAGCTATATTACAGATAGAGACCTTTATAACAGAGACACAGCCTGAAGTCAGGTTCATTCAAATCGAGACAACTCAAACAACCAACAGCACTTATAGGATTAAAACAGCGCAGCATGAAGTCTACGCACCCTTGGGAAACTGCAGGTTATTGAAATGTAGAGACATAAAAAACAGTGTTAATGTGAGAGACAAAAGCCCAGAGGGAAAAAACAAATGGTTGATTATTAGGAACTAAGATTAGCATTATTATTAGAAAATGAAAAAACTAATAACCCCCCCCCCAAAACACCCGGACTGCGTAAGTCTGCATACCTCAACTTCATATTTTTGCATTTATTCCAGCAGCACGTCTCTGTGAATAAGTCTCTTTTAGCTTTGAGCTGTTCATTATCTTTCTACCTTGACCAGAGGTCCTGACCCAGCTAATGAGAAGCAGCTCCAGAGCCTGATGCTCTCTCCACCATGCTTCACAGTCAGGTGGTGCCTGGATGATGAGCTGGATGGGCTTTGAGCCAAACACATCTTTCAGAATTAATGCTCAAAAGTTCAGCCTTTGACTCATCAGACCAGAACAGTTTCCCACATGGTTTGGGCAGAATTCAGACAGGCTGGGGCGTTAACCCTTTTAGTAACAAAGGCTTTCCATCTTGTCACCCTACCCCACACCCCCAACACACAGAATGCAAGAGAAGGTTGGGACATTAAAGGGTGGACCAGCTCTTGTTCTCGGAGCATCAGGAGGCTTGTCCTGATCTTTGCAGCGTCTTTGTGGAGCCACATGTCCTCCACTTATTGATGATGGTTTGGACAGAGCTCCATGGTTCATCCAAAGCCTTCCAGATTCTTCTCTGTCCCTCTCCTGAGTGTTTGTACTGTCCAACAATGAGATCTCACAGCTTCTTTGGTAACTCTACATGGCTCTCCCAGTAGGATGCAGCCCCAAACACTCAACAAATCCTGCAGCAACAGCTGACTGTAATCTGGTTTCAGGCAGAATCTTTGCTCCTTGCTGGAGCCCCATTATGAAAGACTGCAGACTTGTGCAATCTAGGTGTTATTTTAAATATAAAACGTTTTTAATAAAAAATATTTATGAGTGTCTGTTATAGGATTACGTTAAGATGCAGCACAGCTGACAGTTGCATTGTCATTATTCCTGTCTTTACATTTCAAAACACGATTTCAGAAGTTTGTGCGGACGTTATTCTCCACTGGCTACTGGGAGAGTTCACAGAACTCTCCATAGTGTACGCTGAGCACGAGTTATACCTTTTAGGCAATTTTCTAACTACACAGACTTTAGTCTTGCATATATCTGAGTCAAGTATACACAGTCTGACGGTGCTGAGCTATGACAAGCATTTAAGGTAACCAGAGATCACTGTACCCTGCCTCAAAACCTAAAGAACACTGGAATTTCCCTGAGTCCCACAAACACACACACAATCTCTGCAGGAGCAGATTAAAGGACATAATCTGTGGACAGTTTCAGAAAAAGAGAGTTAAAAACCCTGAAATATTAAATTCATGATAAATTCATTCAGAATAGCAGAATCTATCAGTGTCACTGCACTGTCTGAGGGTCATTTCAAATGTTTTAGAGTTCCCAAACTGACAATTAATAGCTCTGGAGTTTCACACTTAAAACAGTTAATAAATTGAACATTACATTCAGAACTGGATGGAATTTTGTTAGAATTGCAAACTCCTGGATTACTTTCAGGTCATTACACTTCTGACCTGATTCTGACGGATTTCAGCACAGAGCAACATGTTATTGTTTACCACATTTCATCCTTACAAGTTAAAACCCTCTCCTGGCTATGGCTTAAAAAGTTACAGAAATGTCATGACAATGATTTAAAAAAAATGCAAAATGCAATTAATACATAAAAATGACAGTACAGTACATTTTGTTGAAAGAGGCCTTACCTCGACATAAGCAGCAATTTGAAAAGGCCAATAAATCAATTGGACATTTAAAAGGCAACAGCAACTGGTCACAGAAATAAAGGGTTCTCTTAGCGTCATGATCTAACACTACAAACAACGCCTGCTCCCTCCATCTATTGCATCTGAACTGCAGGAATACACAATCTTATTCTCTAAGTGCAGGTATAGGCCGCTAGGTTGTAGCGCACGTTTCCTTCTGTTTCATGATCATTTGATCATTTTCATAGCATTACAACTAAAGTTGATTTGACAAAAAATGAATGAATGTGTCCAAACAGTTGACAGCTTAACAGCTTTTTCCATAACGATTTCCAAATCTCCTGGTCTTCATGCTCCTTCAGTGTCCTTGATCAAGAATGATCTTTGAAGCTATGCCATGATCAATGATGAATGATGATTAGTGAAGGTGATTGAGGCTGACAGCTCATCATTTGCTAAAATATGCTATGAACTGCAAGCCTTAGAAGCAATATAGTTTCCTCTCAGAGCAGTGCACTGAAAGCAGCACTCTGCTGTGGCGTTAACTACAAGGTTTTTTTATGATGACAGGGACAATTTGCTGTCAAGTTAACATCAGGGCCTTTGTACACGTTTAAGGTGTGGATTAGTGGCCAAGGCTTTAAAGGGTGGATCCATGTTAACTTCTACATATACTTCAAGTGTTGGACAGGATAGAGAACCCTTTTACGATACCGCCAATGGCCGACTTACTGAGCTCCTGCTCAAGAGGAGTGATTAAGTCGTACACCTGCCAATTCCCAGTTTCCTAACAACCCTCTATTTGTCTGATGGACTTTGTGTTGCTGAAGGCCACACGTCGCCAGCTAGCCGCTGCTCAGGTCCAGTTTATAAAGCGAGTAGACCAAATTGACGAACAGAGC
The DNA here is from genome assembly GCA_008933995.1 of Datnioides undecimradiatus. Classification (NCBI taxonomy): domain Eukaryota; kingdom Metazoa; phylum Chordata; class Actinopteri; order Lobotiformes; family Datnioididae; genus Datnioides; species Datnioides undecimradiatus. The sequence goes on along the minus strand of WARS01002947.1, from coordinate 77,869 downwards.
AAACGCTGCTGCCAGGGTGCCCAGAACAAAGTAACGCACACAGTCGTCATCGGGATAGTCTGACATCCTCCGCCTGCGGTGCCGTCGCACCAACCCTTCGCTTCTGTCTTTATCTTCTTCATCTCTGTTCCTCCACGTTTGCCCCCTTCGCAGTGCAGACAGTCCAGGGGGAGCTTCACTGAACCTCTCCTCTTCTTCCTCCAGTTCCCGCCATACTAGAGAGGCCTGCGATTGGCGGAAACCGTTGTCAGCTTCTGGGAAAAGGCGTGGTCTAACAAACACTAAGATTACAATCAGAAACCTTTAGGCAGGTCTGCCTAAATCAACCAGGGTGATTACAGAAATGTCAAAGTGCTAATGCCATGCCCTCTCTTCTGCTACATTGGGGACAAATGGGACAGTTTCCCAGGGTTGTTTTTCAGAAATCACATGGTTTGAAGTGAGATAAGTCACGAGTTAATCAAAAGCACAAAAACACCTTGAGTGTTTTCCTCAAGCCCCTTTCTGCCAAACCCGCTGTAAGAAATGTAGGTTTTACTAACTCTGTCTACAACACTTACCAACATCGTGCAGACCACATAAAAAGTCTGAACAAAGTTAAAATAACTTAGAGAAAAAGCTTTGTCTTTGCGTGCATATGGTGTAATGGGAGAACCGATCATCCCAGTAGCTCACACTTACAATGATAATTAGGATCAGAGACAACGTGTAGTAATTTTGGGACAAAAGTCCTGCTAATGTAAAGATTCACAGTGAAAATGAAACTGACCGCAGGTTTTGAGAAGCAAAACAGCAGCACATGGTTACACCAGACAACCCATGTGATGACAGTTAATGTATAAGAACAGAACACGACGTTTGTTCAGTTTCTATAGAGAGAGAAAGATCGTCAGGATACAGGAAGTGAAGTGCATCTTCAGAAAAGCAGGAAGTTCGGACTTCAAGAGTGAAGGAAATCATGCTCTGCAGCGTTCCCTTCCCATATGGATCTATCTCTGTCTCCCTCCCTCTGCATCAATTCAACAGACACTGTTGCATGCAAGTTAAAGCAGTGCATGAACTGAAGCTACAAAAAAATGAAATGTCACCTGATGCTAATGTTGCCCGATAGCTCAGCCTGACAGACCATCTCGCTGATTGATCTTTCCATTATGAACCCAGTGGCCTGTATTAATTAAGCATTTCACAGCAGCAGCTCTTGTCAAAACTAATTGAGGAGAGGCAGGGGCACTCAGAGACACGTCACACACAAGCTTCTCTCACGAGACGCACCAGATCCTGCTAACACGTGACAATTCACAATGCCTGCCAAAATATCTGGAATCATTCCTCAACATGGATCTGATTCTGTGTCAAACACATGAGACACCTTCACTGCAACAGGATGAAGTCAGATTCCACTGGTGATAAACACATTCCGCACATTCATTAGATAACTGTAACGCTGCAGTTTGGATGTTTTTGAGAAATCCTGCAGCTCAACCATTAATGTAACGCAATTTCATCCTGGACTACACTGCAATACTGTACACTTTGATTTCTAATGAGTTACTGGGGCTTTAATGAAACACATTCAGATGAACAGAACTTTCCAGTCAAACAAAGCTGTGTTTGAAGTTTCAGTTCGGGTCTAGACCAAACTCTTCAAATCAATTACACCACCAAGAGCAAGCACTTTGCGACAGCAGCAAGGAAACGTTCCGCTGAGCTTTTAATGTGCCAATATGCTGCTGCTATATTCCTAAGCCGTTCTACAACCACAGAAGCCCTGCCTCTTATTGTTGTGGCGCCCTCACCTGGCTGGCAGTAGCTCCTGCAGCGGAGGCCGACTCAGCGCCCACAGGTCCGGGAAAGCGCGGCGGCCTCTCCACAGGCGAGTTCCGTCGTCGGTAGAACAGCACGTAGGCGTAGCGCGTCACCACCTGGCTCTCCTCTACCATTGTTACAGTACTGTCATCGAACAGACGCCAGCCTGTGGGACAGGCATGATGGGTAGAGGAGGGTGAAGGGAAGAGAGGTTAACTAAAGAAAAGTAGCGTAGAACAGGAAAATAAAGCAAGGCTGTGACACTTGTAAGAGTTATTTAAGATGGCATAAACCTTGTTGACTGCTCACTCACCGACATCACTGCGCTGGCTGTTCTTGTCACTTGGCAGGCGAGCATAGGCTGTGTAGTGGCCTCCTATCATTCCTCCATAGTGGTTGATGACTGCATACAAGTCGTAGATAGGGGGCTGTTGCATCTCATCCTTCTGGCCAATACAGAACTTACTCAGATCCAGATTCCTACATGACAGCATCATGTTATTAGAGTGAACGGCACTAGAAATGTTGAATGTGAACAATATTATGTTTTTACATCAAATGAAGTAAAAATAAGTGGTATGTCGCAGATGAGTTCAGTTTACTACTGTGCATTTACCTGACGGGAAAGTCGACCATGTCATTGATCTTATCTCTCCAGATGAAACTCCTGAAGGAGAAGCGTTTGAGCTGAATGATCAAAACGTTGGGCAGACGCCACAGCAGAAGTTGCTTTGAGGCCTCTCGGTGCTGCTGGCACTTTGGACAGTACCTTAAAAACAGAGAGTGTATGTAGATCAGCCCGATCCTCAGTGTGAAAACAACAAAAATACTAAGTGATGAACTGTTCAAAGATGAAAATGACCAAATGATGCATACTGCATAACAAAAACACTCCTCAGAGCTCTCTGATGCTTCAGCCACCTTTTTCTTACTATACTATGTGTTCCATGCACCTGTGTCGATAGTCAAGAACTGACCACCGCTGACTGCCGACATCATACAGGTCGCAAAAGACTTGATTATGGGCTGCATCTCGCCACCATCTGCTTTACAAGTGTGTCTCTGAAGGACACTCATCCCTGACTCAGTGGTATATTTAGCCGCGTTTCAACTGCAAACACTTTCCCGGGGACTAGAAGCCTTTGGAGGGAGACCATTTCCTCCGCAGAGACCAGGGTCTCAAGAAACAAGAAACAGTCCACGCCTTATTGAGTAAAACTGACGATCACAACCAGGAAATCTGCACCTTCTTCTGAGGACACAGTGACCAGTTTACAGAAATGCAGAAGGCGTCAAAGTATTTTTTAAGGTGGAAAGTTAATGAATGCAGGCACTGGGGAAAATATTTCATCACTTAACCAACATGAATGTGAAGCCTGTGAAAGGTTTTGATTGTCGCTTGGTACATTTTCAATGAATTGCCTAGTTCTAGTCCAGTCCAGGCCCAAGCTTCCCTAAGATTCCTGACATTGTGCACCAATAGTCCTAAACAATCTGAGCTATCTGTCTGAGGTTGTAGGTGTAAAGCCCGGTTGGGAATCCAGGTGTGGGAAGAGAAAAGGAGACCAGGGGGACAGAGACAGATCCTTACCACGCCTCCTCTGGTGCCAGCACCTCTGGCTTTGTGAAGAGGTTGAGGCACTGCTCCAGGGTGAAGTGTCCTGCTCTGGCTGTCTCACTCAAGGAGCCAGGGTCCTCCTCATACTCCAGCTCCTTGGAGCTCACCAGGACATACTCCTTCAGACGCTCGTTGTTTTTCCACACCAGCTCCAGCGTCGCATCCTCAGGGAGGTCCGCCAGCGCGTCTTCTGCCAAGGGGTGAGGCAAGGTAAAGTAAACCATGCTGATGTGCTGAGACTTTCAGTATTTAGGAAAGTTCTGGTCATACCTTTCTCATCCAGCCTCAGTTCCTTATTGTTCGAGTCCAGCAGAGCTATGTAGAACTGACTGGCATGTCCTGATGCTGACTCACTTGGATGCTGATAGCCTGTTACTACAGCTGCAAGGGATCGAGATGGAGGAGAAAAGGGTCAACAGACAAAAACACAACAGCCAAAGAAACAGCGAAGTCTTTGTCCAACAACAGCTTCTCACCTTCTGGCCGCACTGCCTTCTCACAGGATGTCTCTTTTTCAGCATGAGGGTCCAGAGAGCAGCAGGAGGTGGAGGAGATGGGCTCAGAGAATCCAGAATCTGTAGTCAGTGTGGTAGAAAGTGAGCTCTGGGAGGAGGAGAGGGAATAAGAGTCCCCAGAGTGGACGGCTGAGGCCTGAGCACACTCTGCCTGGGATTCAGGCAGCAGAGAGTGGCCCTCCAGTTCCAGATCACCGGATCCTACAGCACTGCTACCACCCATGGCTTCATCCCTGGGTCCAAGACCCTCAGGAGAGCCTGATGGCATCGGGGGGAAGTCAGCCCGGCTCTGGGATGTTTCAGGGGATGTCCTGCCTGACTGGAAAGGTGGCTGGAACACATTGACAGAAAACCTGCACAGAGAACGACATTAAAGAAAAAACTGCTTTTAGAAGCGAGGGGGTCCTCACACACAGGTCAGACCAACGGTTTAAAACAACAATGTGTGTTTGTTTTGTTTTTACCACCTGCACTGATGGGAAAATACCGTCTGTAGATCGCTCTGACATCAGAATCTGCTCAACAAATAAACCTGGCTGGGGTTCAAATGTTCCTACATATGCTCCTCCTCCTCTGCATGTTTACTCGGAGCATTCAGTTCAGATGGGGCCATGCTTGTTACCATCTCTAACTGAGTAACATCCAGTCATGACTTAAAGTGTTTATTCCAACGCTGAGCAACATGTTAAACTAACATATTAAACCATCTCAACATCACATATGTGGGGCCGTGTCACAGTTGAAATGATGAGCTACACTGCGTACCTGGAGTAACCCTCTAGTAGCTGAGTGAGACGAGCATAGGAGAGCCGAGACTCCGGCACGCTGACCAGGAAAGGCAAGCCCACATTCTCCATGTTGGGTCGGCAGAGACTCTTGTGATTGGGCCAGTGGGTCCTCTGACACACTCTGGAGAGGGAGTTAACATTGACCCAGAAAAGTTCATTCATTCACTTGCTGTACTTTAACCAGGCAATCCCAACAAATCTGTTCTCTTGATGTGTGATGCTCTGGGAGAACTCACTGATTACAGTAGCCGACACGATAGCAGCGAGTGCACCGCTTCAGCTTGTTTTCCTCGGACATCGGAGGCTTCAGGCAGGCAGCACACTTTGGGATGGGGATGTTAGGGACCTGCAGTCTCTGGAGGGCAAAACAGAGCAGAGAGTCCTGTCAGTGTCGGTGAACACATTGCATGTCACATGTTGGAAAATGATAAATTCAAGGGTTTTATTACCTGCTGCACTCTGAGCAATATCACTCTCTCTTTGGCCACATCTTTGGAAAGCACCTCAAAGCAGAACAACATGTCAGAGGACGTCACCCTGTCCAGGGAATGGGAAGGGAGGAACATGCGCTGCAGACGATTCTTCCCCACCTGGAGGAAAAACAAGTTGTTACTCTTCTTAATATGACTCTTAATAGAAACTCCTGCAGTGGAGTCTCAAACTGTATCGGTATCTGACCTCTGCCAGTCTGAGGTTCTCTGGTTTGACCCTGACGCTCCTGGAGATGGATTCAAGGACTTCAGCAGTACTGGAGTTCTCCTTGCTCACACTGACCAAAAACTGACACACACACACACATACATAAAGAGTAAATCAGTCACATTAAAGGAATCTAAACATTACTCTGTTAACTGGCAGTGTGAGCAGCGAGACCATTTAAGGGGAGGCTTACCTTGATTGGTTTTTTATGAGGTTCTTTAGCAAAGTAAAAAACTGAGAGCACCTTTTGTTTCTGTGGCAGTGGCACAGGCAGGTAGAGGAAAGGGTCGAAGGTGATGGACACCTGGAAAAGTAAGGAGAGCAAGTCGGTGAAGAGACAGTGGAACGGTATGTTTTCTACAAGCCAGTAAAAACGATGTGGAGAGTTACTGTGAGCTACCTTGGAGCATGTGGGGCACACGAGCTTGGATTTGAACTGCCCTTGGAAGAGGTCCACTATAAAAGAGTCATTTCTCATTTTGTGCCTCTGCCACGCCTCCTCTGCCACCACCTGCACCAACAGACAAACAGTGTCATCAGGTAAGAGCTTCAGCCACCTCTGAATATCTCATAGGTGCTGAACAACACCCACCTCATCCAGCCGTCCATCAGAGTCAACGGTCTCTGTGTATGGCTTATTCTGGATGCGGTTCAAGTCCTCGTGGAGCCCGTCCAGCAAGAAAGCCATGAACTCCTGGGCATCGTGCTGGGCGTAACCTGTAAACTGACTGGCTTTACTGGCCACAATGGCCTGTGCCATTATGGTATAGTATGGTAGGAAAGAGGTGAAAAGGGGAAATGAAAACACTGATTATGATCTTTCTGCACTTGGTCTCCTCTGAGGGAACAGTGGAACTCTGGGTGCTGCTGTATACCTTTAGTTTGGAGGGTTGGAAGGCGTGATGTGTTCCTTTCCAAAGGGCCCTGAGCAGCACAGCAAAGCCGATGGCCAGCCTGCCTCCTGTTCCCAGCGGATTATTGCAGTTAATTTCTGCTTCAAATGCTCGATCTGCAGGGGGCGGGACATAACGGTGCAGACATCAGTACTGAAATCATACTTCCCCAGCCACTCACCCCTACAGCATCCAGTAACACTCCACCTACTGCAAAATACATCATGTACAAATGTGTGGATGTAAAGAGTCTACGCATTCTTAAGAAACTGAGTGAAAAATATGAAAAAATATTAAGTGTGTGTGTGTATATATATACAAAATTTATAAGCATGTCCAAAGTCTCTTATTTCAGCTCCCAAATGTTAATGTTTCGTGGTTTCTTTCAGCTTTAATGACAGGCCAGTAACATTACCATGGAAGTAATCCCTGAGTTCTCTGGTGTTGGACAGGGACTGGATGACACTGTTCATGAAGCAGGTATTGCCGAGGTTGACCAATCCTGTAAAACCAGGCAGGCAAACCTTCTTCTCTTCCTCTTCTTCATGGTGCTCGTTGCTGACAAGGGGCGCGTGGGTCATGGGCTGTACCATGCAGGTAGGTTTAGGCTGAAACAGGAAAGACTTTATCAGAGCCAACATCAAACTTGTTTCATGTCCAAACAGCAGTCTCCAAGACAGAAGACTTCAGGTCAGGAGTAAACAAAGAGTGTGCACATCAGCAATCAGTTTGGTGCAGTGTGAATTTGGCTCCCAGGTTCAGACAGCTCAAGTCAAGCTTGTCCCTATATCATAGATGATAATCTTACTGTAGCAACAGCGGGCTCCGTCTTTGTGATGGCAACATGGTCAGAGACGGTGCGAGGAGCCACAGTATCCAGACCACTGTCCTCTACCCTGGATGATGCTTTAGCAGGCTTGGGTTTCTCCTCCCCAACCCTCGGAGGCTCCTCCTTGGCCGGCAGGCTGTGCTGGCTGCTGCCTGGCTGACTCTTCTCCATGCAGGCAGGGCTGGAGGGCACAGCCACTTTGGCGCCACCCACTGCACCTTAAACAGAGGAGAATGCCGCTTGTGTTTAGAAGATGATGGTCAACAAGTAACTGGTCAGTGTCAGTGACATGTACAGTTACAAACTGTCACATTATAAAATAAGGCAAATTTACAGTTAATATAACAACATTCCTGTAAAGAGATTCCTCCTTATAGTGCTCTGTTGATGGGAAATCTTATTAATGCTTCATTTTACTGGTTCATCATCTCCAGTTTGTAGGTCAGAGGTGTGTCATTTGGTACTAACAATAGGAACTTTCCAGAATGAAAAGCTTCCTTCACACCACATTCAGTATTCATTTCTTACTCACAACTGTTTATTTACATGCTATTAATCTTATGTTTGCTCAAGCATAGTTTTTAAAAATGTTTTGCATGTTCTGCTGAAGTGCACATACCAACTGCTCACTGTTACTGTTCTCAGTGTAATTAGAGGCAAGTGACACAGTTCTTTTTGGGAATCATCAAAGGAAGTTTGCTATAATGTTAGAATTCAAACAAATCTCTGTCTACACCCTGCTAACAAGTAGAATCATGGCAGCACACCTTGTGTGGCAGGGGCCTCCAGACCCCCCCAGCGCTGGCTGTGCCTCTTCTTCAGGGTGATGTCGAGTCGGGACGGGGTGAAGGCGTAGGTGCACTGCTCCGGCTGGATCAAGTTCCTGAGGCATGGGAGAGAGACACCAACACAAGTCAGATAAAAGTCAATGAGTGACGAGCAACAACTCACCACCAACCATATTTCTGCTATGACACAAACAACGTAAACTAACATGAAATGTAAGATGTAAGATCGGACAATCAAAGCTGGTCCTTTTCAGAAAGGCTCATCTGTTCTGCTATCTACACGGTTCACATTTAGTATTTAAAGAACATACTGAACTCTCATCTCACCCTGAGTCAGCTGTGTTTAGGGTTTTTACATTTTGGACCTGATGCAGCTCTTGTTCTTTGGTGAAGTTTGGGGACCAGATGAGCACCCCATAATTTGGTGGTGATGCTGAAGACCCAGGCCAGATTTCATGGAACAAATCCCTTTGGCGTTACCCAGGACAACCAGCAGTCTGCTCTCTCACACCGACCATTCAGAGATGATGTTTAAATTAAACTAAAAACACCTCACCTCAGTTTGACTTGCCACTTGAAGACTGTGTTTGGTCCACAGTCTGAATGAAGCCGCAGAAAGTTAGTATCACTGTAAATGAAAAACACACAAACATCATTCACAGGTTGCTGTTTAAAGACCTTAAAGCCTGCTGACACGGCATTACGATCCTTTACCATGATCCCATTGACTACCTTGTCTGGAAGATGAGGGTGAAGTCCTGTTCCCTGAAGATGACCTTGGCCGTGTCCCTGCAGATTCTCTTCATGTAAACATTAACCACCATCAGGTCTGTGCCCTTCTCGTACGAATCATTCTTCACAAACTTCAGGTTAACCATCGGCTCCAGGGCTGCAGGAAGTCATGACAGGTATCAACTCGTCATTAACTGCTCTATGTGACTGTGACGCAGTTCTTTCAGTGCCATCTACACAATTTATAAACAGATTTTATGTCAATGTGAAACTGCAAAAATAACAGAACAACAGAAAACAGTCAGTTTATAATTAATCACACACACACATCCAATCCCAGCGTCCTCTGCACTCTCCAAACCTTCTCAACTAACCTTCCTGTTGCTTCAGATCTAGGGACGGCTCCTCCTTTGACTGGTCCCGCTTCTCCTCTCCTTCACAGCTGCCCCAGCTCGGCGCTTGACCGGGCGACTGGCCTCGTTTGGCGTCCGTTCCAACAGCTGGTACCGGACCTCCCTCTCTTGATCCAAGCTGCTGGCAGATCAGAGTATCCTGCCCTGATTCCTGCCCAGCAGGCTTTTTCTCAGAGTCCGTGCTAATTCCCTGCGCTTCAGGAGAAGAAGAGTCCACCTTGTTGTTGAACTGGACAGGATTCAGACAGTCACTGGTGCTGACTGGAGCCGCTAGTTGGCTATTGCTGCCATGTGATGTTGCTCCAGGCCTGTCTGAAGACCGGCTTCGCTTGTCTGCCACCTAAATCAGAAAAAGCAAGGGATGTTTCACCCAACAACCTCAAAGAACAAGACAAAGCCGCTATTTAGGAGGCACGGATTCGTATCCTCTGGCAGGATCTCCTCAAATCTCCTCTGTGCCGACTGTTCACCATTATTCGATCCTTTGGTTGTCAATCACAAAGCAAGCACATTGAAAGGCTCACAAGTTTCTTTGCCATTAGGATACACATAGCTGCTACTTAGAATTTTAAATAGGGAACAGTTTTTGCTTGCTACAGGAGAACCACTCAATCACACTTCAGGAAGCAGAAACCTAGACTCCAGCACAACATCAGTTATTTATTCCAAAGCTCTGCACGTGTGACTTTTAGGACACTGGATGCTGCAAAGACGCCTCAAGATGGCTGAACAAACTGTACGACCAGGGACAGCCAACAAGCACCCAGTCCGTTTGCTGAGGCAGAGATAAGTTAAAGCGTTTAAACACTTAACATTCTGAATTTTAAGTCTTTTCCAAGCTTGATGGAACCGTGACACGGCGGCACTCACACGGGCCAGATGGCGTTATTGGCTGTAAACTTTAGAAAGCGCATTGCTGAGGAAACGATCCAACAGTGACTTGTTTTCTAGAAATGAAACTCTGAAACTGAATGTGCGTCTGTATTGTTGGAAACCATATATTTTTAAATTGAGCATAACCACAAAGTATGTTCCTGAATCAGCAGCGTCACGTAAATGCTGCTTGTTGGTGACACCTGTCCGTCAGAGGAGATCCTGCTTCTAAAGTGGAAAATTAACCACATGAGCCCACATACGTAATACAGTCCATTTATAACATATGGTAAACTTGTAGTATTTAGTAGAATTTGTGGTATACTTTTATTACTCAATAATAATGTTTTGGAGAATGATGTGAAATGTGATGGCTGATACTGAGGCACTGAGGTTCAGTGTTTGTGAGCATTAAGCGTTTGTTAAATGAAGCTTGTGACACTGTGAATGAAAGCGTGGCGGCTTGTCTGAACGATCCGGCCGGCTTTGCTCACCTGAGTTTTGGAGGTATGGCTGGCGGCAGCGACAGCAGCGACAGCGGCTTGTGGCTTCTGTTCCTGGCCACTGCTTAATCTCTCTGCTCTGTTGTTGTCATCTCTGCGTTGCACTTGAGGGCTCCTGTCAGCAGGCAGGTGCGTATGTGGAACTTTACCATTGGCCACTGCAGACTTGACAGCATGCGTCTCCCTGCTTGCTGGAGACGTGGACTCCTTGCTGGTCTTGGTCGGTCCTACGACGGTGCGCTTGGCAATGGGTTCCTGAGGCTGTTGCTCGGCTCTGCTGGCTCTAACGGACTTGCTGGTGATGCCGTCTCCAGCTCCAGCTTTCGCTCCTACAGAGGCGGCAGTGGCCTTGTCGCACGCCACTTTGTTTTTGAGGCAGCGTTTGACTCCTCGCTCAGCTTTGCCTCCGCTGCGTCTTGACTCACTGTGTGCAGGTGAGGAGGGGGGTTGGGGCTGGACTTGTGGCTGCACTTGTGGCTGTGAGGAGGACAGTTTCTCTAATGAATCCAAGGCAGCAGGCTTCATCTCCAGCTCCTTGTCATTTTTGGTCTCTGCGGGTACCCCTTCCCTCTCCTTCTTGTTTGACTGGAACAAAGTATACAGATACAACGCCATTTTATTTTGGCCAACAGCACACTGAGATGCAGACTCTGTCACTCATTACTAAAATACCTTTACACGAGTAACTAGATATTATGCATTATGACTCACCTTGAGCGACGGCCAGATGTGAAAGGGAATCTTCTTCTGCATGATAACATGCAGGAAACTTCCCTTCTCTTTGTACTGGACTCTGCTACATGACGCCTCAATCTCCTCCTGCAGCGGGCAGCTCCACTGTTGTCCATCTGAAAAACGACAACATGTATAACGGCTTATTTAAACACAACAGGCCTGACACGTGCAAAATAAAGAGAAATACTGCTGCATAGACAACATATGGGCAGATTTTAACAAACGCAGTACATATACATATAAATTCAGCTAACTCCTTGGATGGCACCGTGCATGGCAGGCCATTGGTGAATGGGTAAATGCTGCCATGCCATGTTAAATCACTGAAGACTGCTGTATGCATGCTGTCCACTGTTGCAGCTTCTGTTGAAGTTCTATATTCTAATATCACTTACCTGGGAAGCACACAAGGCAGTGTGTATCGGTGAAGGTTGTTCGGACATCCTCTATACTTTGCACCCGGCCCCCACAGCGCAGTCTGACTGTCACCTCGTTGACATTCTGCTTCCAGTCAACAAACAAGTCTGAAAAACACAAAGGAAGGGACAGACGCATTGATGTGAAATCAGAGAAGGAACCTGAAACAATGTGCTTCCCCTCGACGCCATGATTTGTACGATAAAGTCAAAAGTTTTAAAGTAAAGACTGACACATTTCTCCAAAAACCAATGAAGAGAATAAATAATTAAAATAAACTACCTTAAAAAAAAAAAAAAAACACAGAGCACAGCAGACACACAGTGAAATGCTCTAGCTAGCTATTTTACATAGAGTATACCAATGCACTCATATACCCAAGTGGGTCAGCTCAGAGCATTCAGGCACACACTGAACATAGTACACATAGTACAGTGAACTCAGCAATCACAGATGGGACATCTAAAATTATCTGTGCAACACAAATTGAAGACCAAGTAAACGATTGCATGAAGGCAGAGATCAACTTACTATCAGACATGCGACCTCAAACATGCTTTTCAAACAGAACGAAGAGCAAACACATTGGCAAAATATTCCAACATGAAAAACAAATCAAGAGTACCGTTCTCCATTGTGAGCTAAAAGTCGTAGCAGTGACTGAAAGTTAAATATCCCAGAGCACGAAAAACTTAATTCCCTGCCGGAAAGACGGTGGCGAGTGGATCATGTACACACTTGTATGTGGATTGCGTTTTGAGCAACATCAACAACTAGAGAGCCTCAGCTTTCCACCGGCATGTCTGCACCATCTCACTCTCGCTCGCTCTAGAAAGGTCACAAGTAACACCCAATCCCTTCCAGTTGGTGACGGCTGTGTTTCCAGTGGAGTCGCACCGCGGTGCACTCTCTCTCTCTCTCTCACACACACACACACACACACACACACACACACACACACACACACACACACACGGGCTGAAAACAGCAAAACTGTGTCAATCTTTGTGCCGCTTTGCAGGCACTGCATCACTGGACACCACAAGAAATCAATTATCAAAGAGTAGATAATCACTAAAACTGTATATCAACAATAATACAGACCTTTACAGTGTGCAGGAGAACTAATTTTGCTTCATTACCATAATTACCATGAATGGCCAAGTGGTTGATATAATAATTGTTTGATACAGGAAAAAATACAATAGCACATTATCAATAGCGGCTCAATAGTCTCTTTGGTCCCTTCAGTATCACTGCAATACTGATAGTGAGGTATCAATACTGATCCCTCCCCTCAGTAAACGAGGGAGAGGGCAGAAGACATTGCGACCATAGAAGAAAAGCGCATCCATGCACAATGGGGTATGTGTGGAAATGCCTTATTAAATGTTATCCTGCATTACTGGGCGTACAACTAAAACTGCAGTCTGAGCCTCCTCCCCTGTGCTGTACCACACCTTTACAATGTAAATGAAAGGTATTTGGTTGAGGACACAGCAGATTTCACTTATTTCCCTGAAGCATATTTTTATATATTCTGACCATGAAAAGCAGGTTAACAACCACAACTAACCATCTCATCTTCGAGGTATAAATATTTTTACTGTGATAACATTCCTTGCCATGTTGCCCAACCCTACCTCTCGCATCAGGCATATTCATGACATGAAGCAGTTCAATTACAGGTAACAGTGTTTTAGTCTTGATGTCTGTGCAGGACTAAGAATGACAAAGTGGAGTTATTCAGCATGTGAACACCTACAGGGCTAAGGAAGCAAACCCTTTCTGGGATTAGATACAGAGATGGACCTCCTTGACAGAGGGACAGCACAACAGTAGTGTCATGCAAAGATTATGCGGTATATATATCGAATGATAATAGATAATTCAGTGCTTAAGCAACACAAATTAAGTTTTTCAAAACTTAGTTGACAACAGAAGGTGTATGTTTGCATAAGTAGTAACAAACAAACAAAACACTGCACTTGTGGGATGTATACCAAAAGTCATTTTCACAATGCATAATTTACAATGCAAATATGTAACAGGAATAGAGGTTGTGTCAAGCTCTACTCCTGTTAGGAAACACTGTCATTCAATGAAATGAACAACTGTAATCATATTAAAGCCAAGTGTCTCGTGTGTGCAGAGGATCGAGGAGGGACTTCTGAGGGGCTATGCTCATGGAAATACATGTGCATCCTTCAGGGAAGTCTTCTACTGACAGACACACCCCCTTATTGGATATCAATGACTGACTGCACTCTGCAGCTCATCGATCGATCGGATTGGCTTCAACGTTGCCGCAGTGAAGAGAGATAACAGATTAAACTGAAGTGTACCACTCACACATTTAAGATTTCATTTGCTGTCTGATTCAGGATGCTGCCAACATGGTAATTGTAGTTCTGAACAACTTTATCATCAAGTCCACTCAGTGACACTGAAGGCTGGGGCTAATCATTCCTGGGCACCTTCATGAGTTACATGATGCTGTCCCCAATAGAAATTAGACACCATAATAATATTCTGGCTTATTTAATAATGAATTCACAATAAGAATGTGCAAATAATAAATAAATAATCAATGCAGCATCATAGAGCAGTACAGACAGACGGAGGCAGCACAGACTGCAGCACAGGTGCTAACAGGCTACAAAGAGAAAACACTGCTGTTCTGCTTCTGATAACTGTGTGTCTTCATTAGCACTGACAGAGTAAAGACACAAACTCAAAGAAAAGCTTCTGCAGCTGTTCAAGCTGAAGGCTGATCCAGCTGTGATCAGCTGCCACCGTCACTAGAAACTGACATCGCATCATGTGACACTTCAGACCAAAGAGTGTCTCATGACTCTTGTGGTTGGAAACACATTTCATTGTCTCCTCTGTCCTCGCATCGTTTATTTGCATCTCTCCATGCATCCCAAGTAGAATGGACTATTACACAAAGAACAGAGCCAAGTGCCACTTTCCTCCCCAACTATGGCAGCAGCAACTGTGTTGCTTTCAGCCTGGATTATATCTTTAAAGTCTTCTGATTGGTTTCAGATTACAGTTTGTTGTTCTGGTGAGAAAAATGCAGCTCTAGACCTGTTCATGTTTGTGACTGGACATCTGGAGGTGACACCGCCCCTTTTATATGAACATGCTCCTAAGTAAATGAGGAAACCCTGGGTTGATCTAACAAGTTGATAACCAGTGTTGTGTGACTGCTCGCCGTCACTGTATTTGTTACATTTAGCAGAGCCAGAAAACAAAAGAAGATCCTGTGTAAGTTGAACTCCCTTCATTACACAGGTCTGTGGGCTTTCCCCGTTAACCCTGTGTTAAATGTCACAACACAAAGAACTGTGGGTAATTCCCTCTGGTGATCTCTGTAGAAATGGGACTTATGGAGAGTGTGCACAAAGGGCTCAAAATGTCTGCAGGACATTCTTCATGAACGCTGACTGTGGGACAGCCTTAAGTTCATGTGGACTTTGCAGGAATGCACCTTTAAGTCTGTAAGTGCAACTGGACCCTAGAAGCATCTTACTGCCAGCAGGGGGAGACAAAAGCCCCCCCCCCCACTGCAGCTTTAGTGATAAACACAAAGAGCTTTGGCTTTATTTATTAGAAAGTCAGGGTTTTAGGGTGAACGGGCCTCTTGAATATAATGATGGGTTTCTTTTGTATGTCCTCTTTTTAGGTTCTTTTTGGTTTGCATAAACAAATACACTCAGCTTCTCAGATAACACAGGTGTGCTGCAAATGTCAGTACAATACTTAAGTGCTCTGCTGTTTATAGTACATTAGAAACGTATGTTGTTATAACGTGTTTAGTCCTGCTTACCTTTCTTGACCTCTGCTATAACTCCATCAGCTGCTGCCGCTGCCCTCTTGGCCTCTCTACTTTCCTGGTTGGCCCTGTCCTTCTGCTTCTTCTTACTGGTACTGGTGGACACTTCTGAGCTGTTGTCCCTTGCGCTGCCTCCTCTCTGCTGAGCCCCACCACAATGGCCCACTGTCTCACTACCGGCCATACTGCTGCCTCCACTGCTAGCCATCTTTAGGCACTTGGCACTAACAGGCCGCCCGTCGCCAGAATCACTACCGCTGCTGGGGTCTCGATCTGAGGTGTGCCTCTTCCTGCCTGGCCCGGCTATCTTGGCGATGATACTGGTCTGAACTCTCCCAGAACAGAATCAGGAAGGCTGATAAGGGATGGGGACCTGGGGCAGAGCGGATAAAGACATGTCATAATCACAAAGAGAAAAACACAATAATCATGATGATTGTTTAACAAAAATGTAAGATACGAACAACTCATAATCATCATCATCACCATCTTCATGACAACCTGTTTTTGCTTTGTTTGCACACATGGCACGCACAGGAAGGGAGAGTCGTTACCTCCTTAAAACTAAAACTAGGCGCATGATTTAAATGACTACAACAAAGCTTAACGAGACGCCGGTGTAGCGTCCTACAGAAGGAAGCCTCTGCTGCACTAAACGTTAACGTTAGCTCAACTGAACGCCGCTGTGCCGAGCCTCGTTTCCGTAGCATAGCAGCGGCATGTTGCTAGTCTGGACAGTCAAATGACAAACAAAGGACAAAAGCTAAATCAGCCATTTTATTGGTCGTTCGGTAAAGCACATTTTCTTAAATCACGGGTGGAGTTCATAAAGCTAGCTAGCGAGTTTAACAATGTAGCTTCCCGTCCCTGGACCTCTTAGCTTGGTAACTAGTAAGTTAGCAAGCCGACTGCGAGGGATCGTTTCATTTACTGCACACGTTTTACCGGCTGTCATGTGTCTGTCGATATAAGAGGCACACATTTGACTGTTGGCGTTTAACTAATGTTGTGTTTAATACCGGCTTTAGTTTAGTCACAGTCAGTGGAATAAAAGGAATTACCAAATGTTATTTCACCCATCAAAGTTCCTATTCTAAGTTGAGGAGTAACGTTGTGGAATAATGCACATTGATGTATTCCATTTAAATGCCCCCGTATTTAGAACAACGGTCTTGACTGTACTTATAAGGAGCAACATTCCATTAAAAGCTGCTTGGTTTCGGGGGTTTTATAGCTCGTTTATCCGTGTAATCACAATAATTGGGTTTCAATCTGTCTTTTTAACAGCGCAGTGTGAGTCGTGCAATCGAACGCCCCTACAGTCCTCGACATGCTAATGTCATTAGCCACATCAAGCTAACGCTAGCTGACACGAAAGAACCGATACGGCTACCTATTTTACACGACCAGCACAACATGACATCTCGTGATATCATACCTCTGGCTGTTAATAAATTACCAAAGAAATGTTGGCGTTAAAGTGGGACACTTACGGTTCTTCAATTTGGAGAAAACGGAACTCCGTTCCTAAAACACAATGGGCAGCTACCCCTTCTGTTTTCTCCCGGCTGCTAAGCTGCTTCACGCCAGCGGGCCGCTGCGCTCCTGCCCGCACTCGAAACCCCGCAGTCCACGGTGTTTCTGGAATATTCTTTCATCTATCCCGGGCCCATTTCTGGCTACTTCACACTGGTTCGTTCATAAATTCAAACGAAACACAACGAATAAAATTCCCACTTCGGTGCGGCGACGTCAGTCCTACTTTGTTTGGAACAAAATACACCGCTGCCAGGCCAAAGCCGACTGGAGTGCGCGCATCAGCCACTTCCTGGCTAGCGCGTTCACGTGATCCTCATCGCTCGCTCGCTCTCTCTCTCTCTCTCACTATCATACAGTATATACAATATTATCAAACGAAACTGAAATTAATTTTTTTTGCACCTAACATGCAACAATACGCATTCCATTCAATTTTTTTCAGTAATCTGTTTATAAAATTGGACCTATTAGGTCTTCTTTAAGTGAAGATAATCAAAATACACCACATTAAAAAAATCCAATAAAAGCTGAAGGCCTTAAATTAGTTTCTGCATTTTTGCCTATTTGAGGCATTATTCCTGAATAGGACAGCTGTCAAAATCCAATTGTAATACTTTTAACATCTCAGATGTAACATATTTGTTAATCACTTTTCTTGTTTAAGTCTACCACAAACAGACGGACACAAAACAAACCTAGGGCAGGATGTTGTGTTTGGGTGTAAGAATACTGTCTGGTTCCTCGAGGTCAGGCCAGAATGGGTTAAGGAAACTTCTGCTCAAATGGCAACTTGTACTGGGCTACATTACCACAGATTTACCATAGATACCACAGAGGAGAGGTGTGATAGGGCCATGGTCATAACATATAGACCCCTACTATTTTTAGACGGGGTATCCTGGGCCCTGTTATCCTCTGTGTCACTAAATGATGTCGACAGTGATGGTACAGGCCTGGATGGTGTTCCTTGTTGCTGTTGTTACAGGTTTATCTATATCAGCCCGTAATAATTAAGGTGTTGAAACGGCAACTTGTTAAATTAAGTGAATTAGGGACTTGCAGCAGCAATCAACAGCCCTCTAGCACAATGCAAAATAGCAATGGGATGTGCACACCCTGGCAGTGGACCACTACATGACGAGGTTAGAAGGTGGGACAGTATCAAGCATGGAGGCTTTTCACAGGGCACAGAGAGACGTTCAGTTATCCAACTTTTATTCACCAAACTGTACACAGTTAAAACTTAAAACAAGCATCTTTGGTACTTTTGCCTCAGCGATATTTATCAAAAACACAATGTGTGACGTGTCGTATCACTTCTTCTATCACAGTACATTTGATAATCTGTGCATGACAGGTTTGGCATTCATAAGAGCAATCTTGGTGATCTCTAAAGCTCAACAAAAAAGGCAAAAACATGTTGGAAATTACACTTCTTTGCTTTCCCGCTGAGATTTCGACAAGAAAATAAGCCCATCACTCCAACGAGCTGGTGCCCAGCTGTCCTCCTACTCCAGGCAGGGGGGGGTTTATAGGCTGGGTGAATCTGTTCACTCAGTCGTGTAACAGTTTTATTTTCATGGTCACATCATTTGTTTGCTTGGTTTTTGCATAAGGCAGAGATAATACAAAAATGATTCATAGCACCCCAGCTAGTACACTTTCATCTGAAAATCCTTACATTTAAAATCCATAAGAATGCAATAACTCAGCTCATGTTTAATAAAGAGGTACATCCTTGAAACAACACAGGGACAAAGATCATGTGACCGTTCCCTTGTCTCTGCATTTTGGCCTGTTTAAGATGTGAGCCCGAACAACGAAAGCGTGAGCATTTTCACTTAAAACGGTTACATTTGAGCAGATTTTCCTCATGGTTTGTCCTCATGCACCCAAAATCTGTTGGGCCTTAGACTGAAAGGAAACACTGTACACTGCAGTTTAAATGAAGTCAGTGAGCACAGCTCAGATTATGCTTCCAGTAGAAAAACAGACGTTTGGAGAAAAACAGTGAGAAAGTTGTACTGACCTGCTGATTACACAACAATCTCTGAGTAAATACAAGAACATCAATCAACAGGTAAACTACAGATTCTTTGCAATGCATATTTTCTACAATATCCTTTTAAATTTTTTTGGTTTTCAAAATACAAATTTTAACAGAGATACATTTCCAGGTTGTTGTAGAAATTAAAAAATGCACACAAATCAAAATGATAGTGATACCAGGCCTTCACACCAAACCTTTACATGTTCAGTCGTGGGTATATATATATATATATATATATATCTAAATGTCATTGCAACCATTTTAAATATTAAGATAGTTTGCCCGCAAAATACACAGATTCACTTGCAGAGTAACAAAGAGCCACCTCGGTCATCTTCTTTTATTTTCCTTTACAGTCTGTTGTGCTGTTACTGTATTTGGAGTAAATAGCAGAATAATATGTGATGGATCTGTTTACTCGTGACAGCATAGTGAGTTACTGGCATGTGTTGTAGATCTGGATCTGTTTGTTGATGTCGTTGAGGATGGCTTTCATCTTGTCCTCCAAACCATCCAGCTGCCGAGCTTTCCCCTCCAACCTCCTCTGGTTCTCCTCGTAGTTCTTCTCCAGCTCTGTGGGAAGCGGGAGTTTCAGGAATGGTTACACAGCCAAGCTTTAGCAGCATTTGGTGCCACTGTAAGTCATTCGACCTGATCTGGCTGATTTCCATGCAGCTGATCACCAAATTCTTCTCTATCGCCCAAGGGAAAACATTGGTTTGAAACTGGCCTCCTATCTCTCTTTGTCATTGCAGACTACTTTTTAAAGGTGACCCTTGGCCTGCAGAGAGTGAAACGAGATCAATGCTCAGCCTGTATGGTAAATATGAACCTACCATCAGCAGCTGGTTACCTCAGGAACATAGTTTTTCTCTCCGCTGTTTGCCTGACAATCTCACAGCGGCAGCAGCACTGGCTAGCTGCTTAGCCCTGTTCCCAGTCTTTGCACCAAGCTAAGACAACTGGCTGCCCTTATATATGATACAAACACTGGAGTGGTGTCGTTCTTCTCAGCTCACTCTCGGCAGGTAAACTGTATTTTCCAAAATGTCAATCTATTTCTTAGGGTGCTGGCTGTAAATCACACAATCTGCCTTAGTACGATTTGAACAATGCAGCTGAAGCGTGGCCACTTCTCTGCCACTGCGTCTGTCTAATTTAAAAGTCGCACTTTCTTTCACAAACACTTAAACTCCAAACTCCACAGATAAACACAGCAACACAGATGTTAACAAGCACCTGCTAGTCTCTGGAGCTTGTTCTGGGCATCCCTCAGCAGCTCCTTTGCTTCATCCCTGAGGCTCTCCGCCCTTTTCTTGGCATCCTTCACAGCCTTGGCTTTTGTGTCAACCCGCTGCTGCACCTCGTGGTATTTATCTGTCAGCTGGCCGTCCAGAATCTGAGCATCGGGAAAGGAGAGAGCTTTTTCTGTAACAGCCGTGTATGCTTATGATGAGGCGGAGTATATGTGCAAGCACACAGAGGCACACACACCTGCTTGGCTTCGTTTGCCTTGTCTCGCGCCATGGTGGCAGTCTCCTCGGCTCGGGCCGCTGCCATGCTGTTGTTGGCGCGCTTGGTCTTCAGAGCATTGATCTCCTGTCCCAGTGTGCCCAGACGGTCCAGGGCATCATTCAGATCCTTCTCACTGTTGGATGTCTCTGACTCAATCTGCGGAGAGCACACCCACGCAAAGTCAATTCCCATATTTCCAAAAGACTTGAACAGTTGCGTTTGGGTTAAGCATTATGTGCCATGGTGTCGTTTCCCAAAACAGTAAAGGATACTATTGCTCAGTTAGGCGGTTGGTTACCTGTGCCAGGCGGGCTTCAGTGTCTCCAATGTCAGCTCGGGCTCTCGCTATGGCCTTCTCTGCAGATGTCTGGGCAGTCTTAGCGTCCACCAGGGCCTGTTTCACCGTCTCTGCTGTGGTCTTTACCCCCTCAGCCTGATGCCTTAACAACAACATAGTGTTACTGTCACTGAATGCTTTAAGAGAACATGAATACACAGAGAACACAAGTACACATAACTCTACACCGGCTTGACTCCGTCCTGACTACCTGGCCCTCTTGGCATCCAGCAGTAGCTGCTCTGCCTTGCGGACGTCATCTTGTGTCCGCTCGAGGATGGCGTCCACGTTGGAGAGGCTGCGAACCCGTTCCTTGATTTCATCAGCAAGGTGTCTGATCTGAAGTGGTGAGGCCGGGATGGAGATCTCCAACACACGGTTTGCCACCGCCTCGATGCTGTCCGGGTCAGCGCCCTCCTCTGGGGAAAGACAAGCGGCAGAGTTGACATGGGAGGGTCGTTGAAGAGGGAAAACGACTGTTCTGATTGATCTCGGTAAACTTGCATTCACATGTAATCAGAATGTATAATCAGTCAAAATGTCAGACTCACGAGTGAGGAAGTCTCTGATCTGCTTGATGAGGTCCCTCAGGTCATTGTTGGAGCGCTCCACTTTGTTCTTGGTGACAGTGGCTTTTTGCAGAGCAGCTTGGGCTTTACCCTTGGCCTCCTCTGCTTTGCTCTTGGCCTCTGCCACCTGAAGCAAAGGCAGAAATGAGTATAGATCTAGATGATGTTAAAGGCTGAGACACTAAAAGCACAGTGCCCAGTTGTTGTATCACTCCATACCTTTGTAAAGAGTCCCTCCACTTCTCCCATAGCTTTGTTCAGCTCCTTCTCTGTGTGTTTGGCTCTCTCCAGGGCGTTGTTGGCTCCTGACACGGCGCCGTTACAGTTTAGGCCTCCACAGTGACGGTTCCCTTCATCGTCACGGCAACCTGCACCCCCACAAGGGCTTTCCCCACAGGGAGCATCACCTGGGGCGCCGCAAACCTGTTGGGAAAATGAACACGCACTTGTATTTCTCTGGAGCTATCAAACATATGTGTATGTGAAGACCTGTGACACTCAGTAAAGAGTGTGGTCTTTTCTTCTCAGCTTGTCAGCTCCTTTAACTAATGACTGTGATCAAACCTTCTCATTGATCTTCTTCATGTCCAGGCCCTGCACTCTGGTGCTGAGGTCTCCGAGCGCACGCTTGTTGGCAGCATTCTTGCGGTTGAAGTCGTCCTTCTTGGCAGCGATGAGGCGCTCAGTGCGGCGGCGAGTGTCTGCGGATTGGCTGACTGTGCTGGGTCTGGTGGTTGTTGATTCATTGGCACGGCGCTCTGCATCACGGGACCTGTTGTAGGAGCTACGGATGCTGTCGTACGCACCTGGAGGAGGAGGGAGGAAGAAGAGAGGTCATTTTACATTTATAAATAAATATGAGGGTTATGGCAGCAGCAGAAAGTCTGAAGTATGAATGTGAGAGGTTGAATAATGAGGACCTGCCATCTTCCTCACCTAGGAAGTTTGAGTTTTTTAGGATATCCAGTTGGTGGTGGAGCTGCTCTGACGTGAGGTTTAGCTCTTTGGCCTCTCTCTCCAGACCACTCAGCTCCTTGCTCGCCTCAGAGTTGCTGTCCTGGACGATGGTTAGGTCTCCTTCCAGACGGTTCAGGGTGTCGGTGGTTTCACCAATCTGTGCCCTGCGGGGCACAGCAAGCAGTTGGTGGGAAAGGTACATAAAGATTGTTCTTAACGCCAAAGCAAAAACATTTAAAACAAAAATCAAACTCGAGTATTTTTATTCTGGTGCTGATATCTCATGTAAGAAAAGAAATACTTTGGATAGATGCATCGGAATGTATAAATTGTACCTGAGTTCTTCAATAAGCTCCATTAGGGTGGCAACAGCTGTAGCAGTGGCATTGCGTGCGTTGACAATGCCCTGAGCTTGAGCCAGTTTCGCCTCCAGGTCTCTAAAAGCCTTCTCATAGGCCCCGGTAAGCCCAGTGGTCTGAATCTCATGAGCACGCTCTGCCAGAGCGTTGGTGCGCACTGCCAGGTCCTGGTAATGAGACAGAATTAGTAAGTGAAAAACTGCCAACAGGATGACGATTCAGCACCCCGTTTAGCATGAAAGTACACCTGCACAATGCGATCCCAGTCCCCGAAACACTGGTGACAGGGCTGACAGTTGGGGAATTGGCCAGAGAAGCCTCTGGCGCACTGGTCACAGCGGACACCTGACACCCCCTGCTGGCAAACACAGTGGCCAGTCACCCGGTTGCACTGAGAGGACTCAATGCCTCGCCAGTCACAGTCGCAGGCTGGAGGGAGAGAGAAGGAGAGAGCGTGTAGCAAACACATACCAGCAGAGAGTATGCTTGTAATGAGCCATATGTCATCTGTTTACATTCGTGTATCTATGCTAACTGCAAAACACAGTGTTCCATTGGTTATGGCTGCTGTCAGTTCAAATGCTGGTTGGTTGGTTCTGAAATGAGACACATTCAGAAACTGTAGCATCACTGTATAAACTCCTGTAACAGCAGCTGCGGCATTTCAGCAGACAAGGTAATCCTGCATTATTTAATAAGGCTTCAATAAAGTTCAGATCTTATTTTAATCAAAATCAGTGTCACTGGTGGCAGGTGTATGTTATTCTTCAGGGAGTTTTATGTAAAATGCTAAACTACTTTTTCATCTGGAGTCATGTTTGTTAGGCGATCACATTACAGATGGAACAATGCTGACACTGATATCACTGTTATTTCGGTCTTTACATTGCATCAATTTGCAATGTCATTAGAGTGTGTAGACTTTATGTCCACTGTACCTTCTGTAGTTCACTTTTGCATTAAGTCTCTTTGCTACGTTCACACATTGCCCGAGAGCACGTCTTTCTGTCTTTATGTCTCTGACCTCTGCACTGTGTCCTAGGGTCTCCCCAGTAGTTCTCCTGACAGTCTGTGCAGGTCTTCCCCCCAAAGCCATCACGACACTGGCACTGCCCAGTGAACTGCACAACAGAGGGTTAAAAGTCAGTTCATTCAGTTTCTGTCAGTGGGAATGAATGTGGACATAATCAAGCTTAGTCTGAGATGTGCTTGTCTGAATGCGTTCAGGTCAAAGTGTTCTCTACCTCATTGCATGAGGAGGTAACTGAGTTGTTGGGATCGCAGCCGCAGGGTTCGCAGCCCCTCCCACTGGCCAGGTTCCAGTGGTTGGGGGCGCAGTGGTCACATGACAGGCCTATGACATTTGGCAGACACTGGCACTGCCCTGTGGTACGCTGGCACACACAGTCCTCACGCTCCATACACTGGCTGCGTTCAGTACCCAGGAAGTTACACGTGCACTCTGCAGGGTAAATAGGCAGAAAAGGCCATAATAACACAAGTATGAGACTTTCTCATTGATGTTTATGGGCATGGGCAGTGTATATGTTTACATGGTCATAAAAAAAGAAAACCATTGTGACTGTGAACTTGTTACTCACTCCTGCAGTTGCGCCGAGAAGCATCCCCAAAGTAGCCGCTCTTGCAGATGCCGCAGTTGGGGCCTTCAGTGTTGTAAAGGCATTTCCTGCAGTCTCCGGTTCGCCGGTCACAAGCATCCACGTCTGACATGTCTATGTTGTTGTTGCACTGGCACATCTGGCAGCGCCCTCCTGGCTGGGAGGGGTTCCCATAATACCCCGGGGCACATTCGTCACATCGAGCACCTGAAGCGGGAGAAACAGCAGAACGTGAAAGAGAATAAGAGTTGCAATAGGAGGAGATATGACAGCTGCATAGTTGCTTCTTTTATTCTAGCTAAAACATATTTGCAGCAAGAATTGATGAGGTGCTCTGCAGGACTCTCCGAGCTGTTTTATGGGTGAATCAAACAGCGGGAAACTTGTGAATTTGCGGCAGTAGAATCAACAGGTGATCTCGGTTCAACACAACCAGCAGATTATGCAACACATTATCAGACCTAGTGATCACATGATGGACAGCAACATTAATCAGCAGGGCTACATTCTGTGATTATGGTATGATGTCTCAGTCGGCTTCAAGAGACTTCACAGACAGATGTAACCACCACGGACACACCCTGGATTGCACACTGTGTTTGGTGTTTGGCCGCATCTGCGCCATTAATCCTGCTTTATGCTGTAATACACAGCTTCAACAATGCAGACGGGCAGAGGGCCGGATTATTTTACCAGCTAACCACTTGTTTGGCTAGGCTGTTCTCCTTCACTGTTAGATCTCATTTGTTGTGCCTTTAGGCTGGACACAAAAGAAGAAAATACTTGGCATTTTTTGAGTCTGGCATGAAAAGGAAATTAGAGAAAGGAGGAATGTGAGAGCGTAAGGCTGCGTGAGCAAAGAAAAAGCTCAAATACGGGGGGGGATAAGATGGCATGGTGAAGAAATAGCAAAAAGGAGAGAGGGGTGAAGGTCAAGAACTGAAGAAAGAGGGGGGAACAGGAAGTAGATGCAGCGGGGAGCAGCAAGAGGGAAAGCAAGTGTAATCAGCTGCAGTTTCTTTGAGTTCCTCCAGGTTCCACTTCCTCTCTCTTCCTGTGCATTTGAAAGATGGTACTCTGCATTGTGTTTTGTCTGAAAGGCCAGACTGTTAAAAATAAAGCGACATCAGTGCACGGATCCAGGCTGTGTGGCTATACTGTCATATCAGTGAAGCTCATTGTCTCTGGGAAATGACTGATCAACCACAGAAACCTCACAGAAACCTTCCCTTTGCAATGCAACCATGGATAACCCCTGGGAAATAATGATTGTGTTTCAGGTTACACAAATTTAGTTCTGAAATGATTTCACCACTTACAATACAACATTTATTACATTATTCTCTGTGCCAGGTCTCACACATGGGCAGGAGTGCACTGTGGCACAGCACCGCTGCTGGGAGGGGTGCTGAAGCCATGCATGGGTAAGATTGGTAGAGTGGAGGGCTGGTGGACAGTAGAGGAGGAGGTGCGGGAGGAGCAGGGGAAGGGACTGGGGTCAACCATCATTACTCACGTTTAAAAATGGTCACCCTGGAGCGTTTAACAATCCCTGCACCAGTAATACAGGGGAGGGAGGAAATGACACAGGTTACCACTCACCAGAGCCCACTGAGAAACATCATTCTTACCTCATCTGGGTTGTAGTCTTGTCGCATGTAAAAGGTAAAAGACTGTAATTTAATTAATCACATTTTCAGAACTGTTCTGGAGCAGGCTCGAATCTTAGTGGCTGACTGAGAGTCAAACATGAATGATGAATATGAAGTCGTCAGACGCTGGGTATGGACGTTAGTGGCTCCCAGGACGTGATTCCTTGCGATTGTGATGACCCCCCTGACCCCCCTGTAGCACCAAGATCAGGTCAAACATTTCCCTTTTGCCCATGGCTGTCTACAGTCATGCTAGCAGCTCTGTGAGCCTCTGCTCAGAATCAACAGCAGGACTGTAGAGAGCTACATGCTATCATCATCATGCTAACATACTCACAATAACAATACTAACAGATTCATAATTAACAGTCACTATTATCACCATTTTAGCATCTTAGCATTTGATAATTAGCTTCCAACACAAAGTAAAGCTAACACGATTGCCATCAGATTTCTCTAAGGTTAGCATTGTCAGTCAGTTTGACCCTGAGACTTTTTCTGTGGCCCCTCAGAATGACTTGTACTACCTTTGGTTATTAAATACCTGAGACTAATGACACTACAGCCTAAGCTCTACTTTGTCTTTAATGCTAATTAGCAACACAGCACGCTAATATAATTACCTAAGATGGTGAAAATGCTAAAACTGAATCCACTAAAGTCCATCCTTCTATAGCCGCGACTGTGGCTGTCTTACTTTGAGGTTCACTGAGGTTCTTCATACTGTGACATCATCTTTCAGCTTGACATGATTCATTGTAGTAATGTTTTACTGTTGGTATGAAAAAAAACCTTGATAAGTGGAGAAGAAGTAGCACCACAGAGACAAAGATCAGAACGAGCCTCCAGAGTTGATGGGAGGACGAGGAGAAAAGTTATTATTGAGGCTACAAAGAGGCCAACAGAAACACTGAAGGATGTGACAACCGTCTCCTGTATTCTGCATTGTTTGGGCTGTGGAGGTAGGGAGGCAGGACTGAAACCCTTTCTTACTAAATCCAACACAACCTGAATATGTTTTCAAATACACCAAACCATGTGGGAAAATGAGTTCTGGTCTGACAGATTAAGTTTAAACTGTTCAGCTTTCATTCAGAAAGATCAGCCAATCCTCTGCTCTGTCCGCTGGCCATGGTCACTAACAAGGACCACCACTACAACAAAGGGCTTTGAAGCTAGTGTTCCAGAGCATTTAGTCTGTGGTCTATGGAGTGGTCCTCATGGTCTTAATCCAGCTTCTGTCTCCTCTGACTATGTTGGCAATATTGTCAGAATAAACGTTGGATAAACCTTTGTGTGCTAAATATAGTCTTCTATTATACCACTTTGTCATTGTTGCAGTTTGTGTGGTAATATGGTTGATTACTGGATTGCCCCTGAGGTCCAGTGACCTCGCACACACTCTGGACTGACCAGAGTGAACTGGAATAGCCGGACCTTTTAAGTGCATTATAAAACTCAAAAACTGTTTTATAATGTCACAGATTCTATGGAAAATGAATCACACTCTTCATTTATTATGAACTCAATGTGAAATTCAGCCTAGGTACAGAGAGCACACACATTTGGACACACCACAGATTTCAACAGCGTCGCTTTTGAGGATGAAGAGGAGAAACAGAGCAGAAAGCAAGGACTGATGGAGGAGGAAGGACAAAAGGAGAACTGTAGAGACAGAGGACGACTGCAAGCATCATCTGAGGTTTACCTGTGTAACCCTGGTTACAGTTGCAGATAATCTGTCTGTTACGGTTGTCCTGGTAACAAGAGGCGGCAAAGTGGCGTCCACTGTTGGGTCCGTCTGGACAAGGACAGGGACGACACTGACCAGCTGACGCTATGCCCAAAACTGGGTTACCATAGTAACCACTGGCACACCTACAGAAATGACAAAAAGGTTTACTCAGGTTAACACCGTAGTGAAATGTTCTACTGTTCAGCTCGAATGCAGACTGCAAGAAGTGTCTTCAGTCAATGAAACACGGCGTCAACTGATTCAAACCTGCTCTGCTCTAGCACTACAGTGAAATACAGAAACACAATATTCATTTTACATTTTAACTGAGTTTGGATCTAATTCAATTGTTGCCACTAAAAGCTTTAAATATATTTTTCATTCTCATATCCTGAATATATTATATGTTTAAAGTGACAGCTTGGTCACCCCCACGCTCAAACATCACCTGTCACACTTGTCTCCTCCTGTGTTGCTCCTGCAGTTGATGCAGGCTCCGGTCCTCTGGTCGCACTCGTCGGCGTGTCCATTACACTGGCACAGTCGGCAGCTGGGAAAGCCCCAGTGACCCGCCTGGCATCTGTCGCAGCGCTGACCAAACGCCCCCAGGCGGCAATGGCACTGACCGGTGAACTTGTCACAAAGACGAGTCACTGAGCCTTCCAGGCTGCAGCCACAGGCTGGAGAGAGGGAGGGAAATGAAGCGAAGGAGAGTAATGAATGAACAAAGTCAAGTGTAAAGAAGAAGGCATGAAAGATGGAGAGAGAGGAGCATGATGGGAAATAATTTAATAAGTATCTGAGGTCAAGGTCCTTTGATTTGAAACTGTGTGCTAAGAGACTATAGAGGGCGCCAGCAACATGGCATATCACTAAGCAAAGGCGCAGCACATTAGCAGTTGGTTGTGTCCCAGATACCTTTAAAACTGCATGTGTCCAACCAGCGCTTCAGAGTCCAGACTTGGTCAATGAGAACTTTGTCCAATTGCTAAACCACCTTTCACGCTGCTTCTTGCAGTTAGGATACGCATATTATCATATAATTGTAAATAATCATCTTTTAAACTATTTCAGTCAGCTTGTTACACAGCACAGAGACAGTTCATCACACAGTGCTCTTTAGTGTCGTCCAGTGTCGAGACTAAAAACTAAAAGGCATTTTCCATCAGGGCCCTCCCCCCCGAGGATAAGGGGTATAGAAATACAAAAAATGAAAAATGTCTGGATTTCGAGGAAAAACTTTTAAGGAAAAGTTTCTCACCTATGCAGCCTGAGGGTCCGAAGCCGTAAGTTCCCGGAGCACACTGGTCACAGCGTCGACCAATCACATTGGGCCTGCAGGGACACTGGCCCCCATGGACGTCACATATGGAGCTGATGGACCCCTGAGGATCGCAATTACAAGCTGGAGGAGGATAGAGAAGCACAGGCAGGAAGTCACTGAACCGTAACATGGAACATTTAGAAACAATGAATTCTGGAACAAATACAGGCTGATGACTGAACATACGCAAAGAACCATAGGATTAAAGCTTTTAAGACGATATTTTTAGGCTTATGACAGAGTCCAGCTCTGTGTATCTTCCTCATGTTGCTGTCCACCTGGTGAACAGTAAAAGTCCAATATTTACTCTTTTAACTCTTTTAGTCGACTCCAGCTCCTGAGGGAAATATGTGTCTCTTAAGCTGCTAAATCCTGGCTTGGATACATCCACTAGATGAATAACGAGCAGCATTATGATGCTGAAATGATCAAATTTATCAGTAGTTGATGATGTTAACCTCATTGGCCCAAATAATCAAGCAAAGTTCTCATCAGTATTGTCAGAATAGCTTCTTCACTCACGCAGAGCTCCGTCATTTATGATGGCCGACATGCTGGTGATCAGCTTGGTACAGGTGTCGCTCAGCAGCGGGCGTGTCACACTCTTCGCCCCCTCGTGGCAGCGATACCGCTCATAGGTCTGCTTCCTGTTGTTGGAAGCCGGATCCCCTGCGTTGAACATCTCCAGGGACGAGTGGCGTGGCATCAAGGCGATCTGGAGAAGAACGAGAAAGGGGAGAGAGGGAGAGGTTTGTGTGTGGAATTCCATCTCCGAGGCTATTTCAGAGGACTGGAAAGAGAAATTCATCTCACAGAGTCGACAAGGACGACAGCATTGGCCACTCCGTTGAGGATACTGTTGGTGTTCTGATAGCGTCTGAACTCAAAGCGGATGGTGTACGTCACGTCTCTCTCCAGACAAACGGTCTGAGGAGGGACCACAAACCTGGAGCAAACACGAGCAGCGCACAGATGACAGTAAGTGACTGTGCACGTGGGAGTGTGACTGTGAGTGCGAGTGGGTGTATGCTCAAGGCACAGACCTGGCTCCAGCAGGCAGGGAGACAGTTAGCCTGTCATCATCTGGGATGGTGTTTCCACAGGTGCTGCTGGTGGGAATTGGCCCCGGACGAATCACTGTGATACGTACCTCCTCCCAGTCTCGGGGCATCTTAGGAGAATAAACAATATATGGTTCATATACAGTGGATGTAAAAATGATCATGAACTACAAGATATGAAAAGGGTGAGGAGGTTGGTTACAAAGTAATGGCTAATGCTTTACGTGTACATGTGATGCTTCTATGGCGGAAGAATCTAAAACCTTCTGTATTCTTCTCTGTCCTGAGTGTTGGTACTGTTCAACATTTCAGATCTCACAGTTTCTGTGGTAGCTCTTTGTGGTCCATGCTTCTCACAGTAGAATGCAAGTCTGAAACAAGCAAAAGTGCTAGCATGCTCCTGCAACAGTCAGAGGGGCTTTAGCTGCACAGACGATATATAGTTTGAATGTTTGTGGAATTTGGTTATTTGCTCTCTTGCCAAGAAAAAGATCAATCGCGCTCTCACTGAAGCTGGAGTCAGGGGAGGGTTAGCTTAGCTTAGCATAAAGGCTGGAAACAGCTGGACTGGCTCGCGTCTAAATCACTCATTAACACTCAAGAGTGTAAAAAGCTGTGTGTGTAGTGGCGTTCCGAAGTCTTTCTGAAGTCTTTCTTGTCACTGTGGGTGTGCAGGCAAAAGAAGAATTATGCACATTTCAGAAAATATCAACAATACTTGCACAGCATGTACACACCCACACCCACACACACTCACACCTGTGACTCATAGCGGATAAGCAGGTCATATTCCATGGAGTAGGGGATGTCTTTAATGAGGAACTCCAGGGTGCCACGCTCTGGTACTCGAGCGAACCCGATGCCCGTCCACGTAGCGGGGCGACCTGGCTGGTGCTCCCTGATCTCCACGGTGGTGCTCTGAGAATATCCAAACGCATTCATGTTAAACATATGCCCACAGTAAAGCCACAGGATCTGTGCTGACGAAGATTAAGGCTCACCTGCCCCATTTTGGCCAGCTCAGCCTCATAAAGTAAGTGATCCAGCGCCATGAAGAAATATCCAGACTCCACCTGCGTACACTGGCGTCCTGTCATGTGACTGTGGCAGCGGCACTGACCGCTCTCCATGGAGCAGCTACAGAGAGGAGATGAACCAAGAACCAAGAGAAATGCAAATATTGAACTCGTGATGGCATTGAAGGAGAGGTTAAAAGATCTCCAAAGTTCTTGAAGCCCCATAAATGGATCAGTTTCATGGCAAATTCATGTTCACCTCATGTGGCGCTTTCTCTTCTGGGGACCATGAATGCGTGAACAAATGTTCGCAGCAATAGATCTAGTTTGGGCCAAAGTTGCGGACATATCCACATTACCAACTTTGCATGTCATCCTTGCACAGGGGCCATCCTTATCTTTTCTGTTTCATTCAATATATATGCTACAGGAGTACAATGTAGCAAGCATGGCTGTAACATGCCCACCACTAGTGGCAAATGATTTCAAAGCTGCAGCTGCTATTTGGTGAATAGTAATTCAGTGTGTGTGTCATGTGAGAGGTGCCCGCCCACTGAGCAGTCTTATCTGTAACACCCTCATACTCAGTGTGTGACCTGTGACTCGGGACTGAAGCAACAGCGTCACTCACAGGTTGTCCAGCGCTCCTCCGATATCGCACTCGCAGCTCCTGCAGCCGTTGAGGTCGTGGCTCAGGGCCCAGTGCTCTGACTGGAAACACAGAAGGACAAGGCAGAGGGCAGAGTGAGTGACGGGCACGGACAAAGGAGGACAGTGCAACCGCTTCACAGCTGAGCAGTCACCGGCAGACAGACGTGCTGTGTCGCTTTCCCTGCTATGTCCACTGAGATGGGGGTCGGTCAAGGTCTCACTATCCATCCCACTCTGTTATCCAGTAAAGCAAATGGGTCACTTTCTATTTCTAGTCTATTGAATCTGTCCAGTCTGAGTTTGTGGACATGCATTGGCTGTAACACTGCTTGGTTCCTGCTTGACAACTATTCTGGAAGTGAATAAGAGAAATTCTAAGTCAGGGATAACATCAACTTTAACTCTTCAGTGAGGCAGCGTCTTACGTGGACATTCATTTCATTATTATTATTTTCTATTAATTTTGAAATCCACCAGATTGAAGTCAAACTCTGTCCTATGTCGACATGACATTATTGCTACTAAAATGAGGCTTCGCAGGGCCCATCAGGAAACAGGAACACTTTCGGACCAGGTCCAGGCACTGACCATTTTAGGCCTGCTGTAACCCACACCAACCATACAAGCCTTAAATCCCTGGGTTAAATTTAGACACAGGGCCCAGACAGGAGCTCACATTCCCGCCTACACTATTCCAGGCTGAGTGGGTTTGGGACAAGAGGTTGAATTATAACAGGAAACTGGTCGCCAGCTAATATGATGAACTGCTGGGCAGAGCGGGTGAGGGGAGTGTGAGAAAGAAACACAGAGCGGAGGAGAAGTTAAGCAGCACATGTTTGGCAGAAACTTGGTGAAATGAGAGTGTAACGTGAGGCAGTGAGGAGTAAATGTAACGGTGTCATGTTTAGAATAAAGCATAGAGGACGGACGTGACAGAGGCAGTCAAAAATAAAAAGGCAAACAGATGAAAACTGTTTTTGTCCATGGCTCAGAAGGTCCTGTCACATGTCACATTACCACCAATAGGACTGACTGACAGGTCAGAGGGTGAGTGGCAAGGAGAGAGAGCGACGGAGAAAGAGAAGGTGTATTGTGTGACGTCAGATATCACAGCTCAGCCTGTCTCTTACCAAACACTGGTCACAGCTGCGTCCGGTGACAAGACGCTTGCAGAAGCAGTCGCCACTGACTGGGTCACACTGGGAGCTGCCTGACACTGTTCCTCTGTGGTCACACCGGCAAGCTGGTGGCACAGTGATGAGGATGCAGTTAGTTAGGTCTATCACAGATGGGTAGTTACTGCAGAACACTGGAAAGCTGGGTATCAAAGTCTCAAGAATTAAAGTCTGTGTGAACATGATCAGCAGATCAGTTATTACAAAGAGCACAATGTCTGATGTCTTCTAGATACAACTGTGTGTAAACCTGTGTGTTTGTGGTAACTGAGACTGTACTCACGTTGGCAGCCTTGAGGGTTGTCAGCGCTCAGGCCGAAGAAGCCAGTCTTACACTTGTCGCAGCGTGGGCCCTCAACATTGGCCTTGCAGTGGCACTGACCCCCCACCATGCCGAGGGAGGGCTCCGTGTGGCTGTCGCACACCCCGCCGTTCAGGGATCCGTCCGGGTCGCAGTCACAAGCTGCAGCACGCACAAGTGCCACGTGAGTCTTAACGCGTGAGATGGTAAACGTGTAATCTTAGCTCGCTTTGTCTGGGTTTGCATGTTGTGTGGTGTGACAGCGTGTGTGAATGTGATTTCATTCAGGTGTTAATGTGGCGTTTAAGGTAGACTGTAGTAAATAACCTCATGCTGGTCCTAATGAAATATAAAACAAAGGAATAGAGTGCACACAGGAACACGCAGCGGACACTTCAACATGCATACTTCCTTAATCATCTGAACACATACTGGATATTGATATTGCTGCCAACATTATGCTGTTTCTTGATATGCTGCACACTGATCCAATTTTTTGTGACCGTGGACAATGGCCCCACCTTATGGCGAGTGCTAAAGCATTTTGCATTTGTGGATATTGTGATCCAACAGATGGCGATTCATCAGCATCATTTTTGTGTTATCAGGCCACATATAGACCATGTTTTTATCTTTTTGCGACATGTTTGTTAAATCTGTGTCATATTATTTATGATGTGTCACACCACACGTTGCTAAAATCTGGCAGGCATGGCCTTTGGGACCAGTGCTTCCATTAATCTTCAGATTCACCATGCAATAGCGACTAAGGCTGGGTGACGTGCAAAATAAACCCAGGACATTCTAGAGGAAAGAAGGTGTCATATTAGACAGCTGCAGCTAGCCTGTTAGCCACGTTTAGCACAGGGGGAAACAGCCTGGCTCTGTCCAAAGGTAACATAGTCCACCTACACATGAGAGTTGAGTGGGATAGCCACAACCAAGCCCGCTGATACGCAGTTGTAGTGGACACGTTCATGTTTTTCCTATGTGTCAGCCAGCCTGAGTCACAGCCCCTGGGCCGAGCACTCCCACGGGATCAAGGCCCGGCCTGGCCTTGAGTCTGACTTTCCTTGCTACATATCGTTATGCTCACTACTCACATCCACATTATGGTGTACACACGCACATTTACAAGTCTCTACAATCTGATTTATGATAAACACCATAAGCTACCGTCATCCACCGTGTCAAACCTACAGAATCAACCTGCAGCACTCAGTGTTGAAGGGTTTTAAAGTCTCACTCTGAGCTGTGCTGTGTGACACTGCTGCAGCTCCTGTGTTGAACAGATCAGCAGAACACACTACAATAACCACCTCAGTGCAGCGATCCCTTTCACCTCATGCAGCATCTCTGCCTCACCTCTGCCCCTCTGCAGCTCCTGGTCATGTTCCTGCAGCAACAGCAGTCACACACATTCCCTGACAGTAAACACACACACACACGCACTCACCTATGCAGACTCGAGGGTCTCTGATATCCTTAAAAGGGTCTTTGTAGTAGAAGGGTTTGCACATCTCACAGTTGCGTCCCATTGTGTTGTGCTGACAGTCATCGCACACCCCTCCGCTGACGTTTCCAGTGGCCAAGTACACCGCCATGTCAAAGTGGCACTGGGTGGAGTGGGCGTTGCAGTTACACTCTAGAGAAGAAGACATATTCAATTTCAATCTCATGCGTAAACATATGTGCGTATTGTATTCAGACTTTCCACTTTCACCACTTGCACTGTACTCACTCTTGCAGGCGTTGGTGTTGCGTCCCTCAGCTGGCCTCCAGGGCAGATCATTGTGGAAGTCACTACACTGCTCACAGTTTAAACCCTTGGTGTTATGGTTGCACACACACCTGCCGTGAACCTTTAAGGGGGGGGGGGTTGAGAGGATCTATACGGGCTGAGAGCAACAGGAGGAACACTTCAGATTAAAAGTCTGTCATCTCATCACTCACCATTCCTTCTATGTCGCCCCTGATGCCATCGATGGGGGCGCACTCTGAGGCGTGGCCATAGCAAAAGCAGTTTCCACGTACGACGAGCTCATACATGGCATAGTAGTACTTCTCTTTGATTTCAGCTCTGGGGTCCAGCAAGTTGTCTCCCAGCGTGTGAAGCTTAGTGAAGTTCACTCTCAGGTTGGTGATCTTTAACTGGTCTGTTGGAAAGAGGACACAAGGGGAGTAAGGAGGAGGGGCAGCCGCTCTAGCATGGTGAGTAAAAACTTCAAACCAAAACCTGCAACTTCACAACCTTCAATGTCACATGACTGGCATCCTGGTAAAGGAACGTATTACTGAATGTTCGTGCACACACAACCTTCTCTAACTACATGACTTGATCTCAATGTGAGAAGAGTTTGGAATGAACGGCAATAGTCCAGGAAAGGTTCTGCTATAACCTGACCCTTCACTATTGCTCTGCTGATGCCTTCATGCCAGCACCTTTTGCTGCTGCAGCTCCTTCCACCACCACCGCCTCACGTGCCCAGTGTTTGGTCTTTACTAAAAATACAGCGGGAGCAGCAGCTCTACAAAAGATTTATTTCTTTTTTAGCTCCCTAGACGAGCAGAACCCTGTCTGCCAAATTATACCGTATAATCATTTGCCATAAATAGTCAAATCGCTGCAATCAGAGTCTCTGACTGAACTGAAAATTATCATGTTATATTGAGCAAGACACTCTCCAAATGCCATTTGGCAGTTTCAGATGCATCTCCAGAATGAGAAAATCCAAAAATGATGGACAGTGATGGAATGTGGCGTTGAAAAGGTTCTTCCCACGTCACGCCTCTGTATCGTTTCAAACTGGCTGAAGCAAATTCCTAACAGCGTGAGAGATAACACCCTTCCTTCGTCCCGTCAGTCTGCAGGAATAGCTGTGGTCAAGCATTCTACGCTGTTACAATCCAGCTGTTCAGCAGCGAGTCATCAACACACATTAGTGCGTGACTAATGCCAAAACACATTTTCACACATTTCATATTAAAAACGTTGGTTTCAGGAAGAACATAGAAAGTTATGATGAATATAATTAGCATTAGTAAATTATTCTGAACATTTATCATGATGCAGAGGAGCTGCAGCCTGCAGAGGTTCATCTCTACAAGCTATTCTTCCCCACAAGTAAGGGCAAACCTCAGTGATGACCAGCATATCAACACTTTTAGCTTCTGAGTTTCTCGTCATTTGAAATTCTGCTGGAGTGGAAGCAGCAGTGATGTAATAAAACGGACAAAATGTTTCATTGGAGGATTTGGTTTCCAAACTCTGACCCTCCTCCGCCGACTTTATCTGCAGTGAGTGAATCCCATTCAGACAGACAAGCGCTAATCCCTCCGCTTCCTCTGCACTAAGACACTGTCTGTATCTCCCCCTGCTGCAGACTGAAGAACAGTCCTCCATCTCAAACAGCAGCTGCAACTCTGACCCTGAGACAGACTTATATCACCAGCTCCAGAGAGGAACGTGCTGGTGACACAATCTTTTTTTTTAATACTCCAGAAATAAATCCAAATGTGAGCTCTTTCTGATGATGGAGAGAAGACCAAAAACCACCATCTGAGTCGTGGTATTGGCATTCTTCCTGCTGGCATTCTTAACTCAGAGGAGCACCTTCACCTTTCTTTTGAGTAAAAATGGAGGATGTGAAACATGTTTTTGCTAATCCAAGACATAAACACACAGCACCAAACTAATATGGTGGCGGAAAAGATGAAAGAACCAGTGAGAATTTATCAAATGGGCTGTTGTGATGTCAGACTCCAGTCTACCTGCCCTCAGATGCTCAGACTTACTGAGGGAAGCTTAAAGACAGTTGTGAGGTGTCTTTTAGGACGTCTCTTTGCAGTGGAGATTGGAGACAATGTGTTGTAACTCATTCTGACTGATAACAGTGTGTTTCCTGTCTGTGTTTAAAGTTAGAACTCCCTTGAGAAAGACTCACATTCACCTCTTGTAGTTCATTTTCACCCCTTCAACTCTGCCATGACCCCCCCGGAGACTTCTGACTCCCTCTTTCGCTGTGTCCTCAGTAAAGTCCGGGTCTCTTACAGAGCGTTTCCTGCTATTTTGCAGTAGTTAACTGCTGTCGGTGAATTATGGATTAGTAAATTCTGGAGGTGCACAAGAAGATTGAGAACTTTGCCATAAAAACAATGAAATGAGCTTTTTGCATTTCTGTTTTCTAATTAGACATTTGTCGTAACTTCATCAGAAAACAATATTCAGAAGTTTTAATGATCCCAAAAACCTTGAGCAGTCAAATGCTTTGGTTTATACAGAGTTGGAGTCAGAGTCAGGGCTGTGACTTGTCTAACTGCGTATATGTACAGAGGAAAGTTTGCGCTACTAAATGACTTTGTTGTGTTTACAGCAGGCAGTAAATTTGGATTTCAGAGCAGCGAGGTGGTGCGGAGGTCCCGGTGTGGGCCAGTTATTGAGAGATATTTAGCAACAGAACAAGACGACCTCAGCTGCTGCGTTGGAAACCAAGCTTGGGTTTCTGGGAAAAGCTCTCATGTCCTGCCAGTTTAAACACAAGGGCTCGGACAGCGAGGCTGTGTGGGAGAGGAACAGCTGCTTTTCACATCTCTCCATGTCCTCCACACAGCGGGGCCGTGTTTAACACCCCAGAGAGAGGGGCTGTTCTGTTCCATGATGTGTCACAGCTGGATGACAGGGAGCTGACTGTGTCGGCTGGAGATTGATTTGTGGCGACAGATGGGACTAAAGCATAGAAACAAACTCCAATGATAACGAGACCGAACTGTATACGTTTTAAAACAAGGAGAATATCTGAGGAGACAACAATTAAGCTTCAGGCCTTTGGTTGGGTGTTTCTTATGGCAGCAGCTGACGGACACCTGTGGGCCAGCATGGCTAGAGGACCCGGAAGATGATACCTGGTGCTGCAATTGTTTGATCAACTATCACAGACGGATGCTAGCTAGCCTAGCTTTCTAACATTAGTGCGCCCAGACTACTTCTTGTTCTTCACTGAAAGCCCCTGCACACTCTTACCCATGGAAGGTAACGCAACGCACGTCTGCTCAGGGAAACCTGCGTCACTGTGTCGGCTTGAATGGTGTGTTACTGCAGAGTTCATCCTGTATTACAGTGAGGCCTGTGCTAGCTGTTTTAAAACACATGTTGCACAGATGAAATGAAAGGACCAGTTTTGCCTGAAACTAATGTATTAAAGTGCATAATGATATGCCACTGATTTATATACAAACTCATTAAAACTATTAGTATAAATTCTGTATTTCATATAAAATGATAAATAATTGTTTATGTGATTATTAATATGATATATTTAATGTTTGTTTCATAACGTGCTGTAATTCAGATTGTCATTGAGGTCTTAACCTTTCAGAATGACTGACATCAAAGAGCTTCCTGCCTCCTGACACACCAACATGCACCCACATGATCACCACACGTATCCAACATGACCTTAGCGCGTCGGTTCATTCAGCTGTTAAAGTAAGAACAGTGGCGTGACCTACTCTGGATGCTCGGGCTGTACGGATCCTTGATCCTGATGGCTGGATCCAGCACTCTGTAGATCACCTAGGCCAGGACATATTACAAGAGCTGCATTAATGACAACATAACTTGCAGTATATGCAGTATGAGTCTGCATCAGAGCGCCTGACAGTGTTCAGCGTCCACTACAGATGTGAAGGGTTATTTAAAAGCTTCTTGGCAAGAAGGCAAATGAGTTATGTCTCAGTATGGAAAGGATTCATCAGGCTGTTTGTGTAAAGTAGCTGTACCCATACGAATACTGTAGATCCATCAATCTCTTACCTCTCCCTCCGTCGATGGCTCAATGTCGGAGTAGCGTGACTCACAGATGACATCGTTGACGTTCCGCGAAGGACCCTGGGACACTCCCGGAAAGGTGGAGGCGCAGTCGTGGGAAAAGTAGCGGTAGATATTCCAGGTACGGCCGAAATCTGCCGACCGTTCAATCAGCATGGCCGCCGGACGGAAGGTCTGCAAAAGAGGATCGTACCAAAGAGGATCGTACCAAACAAATACTTACCTACAGGTCAATAGGCTCGTGACAAGAACTTTCGTCCTACCTTGAAGGTCATGATCAGGTGAGTGAAGTGAAATTCTGCCTCCAGGTCCAGCTGGATATACACATCCGACTTTCCTGGGAGAGAGAAGGAGCCAGCGTTTTACAATTTAAAGTTGTTGACTGTCAGTCAGGTTGTATCAGCGGTTCAGAAAACGCTTGCACTCGTTTTCCATCTCCGTCATCAATTTCTGACAGCTGGATGACAGGGAATAATGCAGGAGGTAACGGAGCAACTGTGCTTTTGGCCTTTGAATGGCATCTTGAAGGGAAAAGGCATTCGGTCTTGGCAGGAGAAACCTTGCCCACACACTTCCTGAGCTGTAACAGCAGCACACACTCTGAAGGGACACTTTAAACCCAGGACCACTTTCCCTCTCGCTCTGTACTTTTGTATTGCACAGAGCACAGAGCCAGGAGGACTCAACCATCCCCGCACACTGGTACACAAAAGCCACATAATATGGACTTTACAACTTAACATTCCACTACTGAGGAACTTCTAAACTGGTGATCTGAAGACACAGCACACCACAGCTGTCACACATACGTGCAGAGGCTTTGATGCCTTTTCATTAACGCGTTGTGCTAAAACACACGTGCCCGCACACGCCCATGTGTCCCACAGAATCACTTTTAATATTCACAGCTCTCAGGTAACGACAGCGTGGATGTGTGTGGCACACAGTGCTTTTTCTGAGCTACAGCTGGAGAGCATTGAGAAGAACGCAGTAGATGGTAATTTTTAGGAACATATTAAATGAAATAAGCAAATGAATGAAATTGTATGCAGACCTTATATCCACTCAATGCCCCAACCAAATAATGCTACACTAACAAATACTGTGAAATGAAATATGGCTGCTGTGTAATGTAAAATGTGTTGAACCCACAGAGAGTTACAACACATTAAACACCATCACTTGAGATCAAATCTGTGAAATGTGTGTGTGCTGTGCAGCTTATTGTGAAATTCAGCTCCTCAGTTTCCAAAAAGAGACATCTGTTAGTGATGGATGGACGCCAGAGATAGATCACGTAGATCATCACTATTGACTAGTCCGGGGCGTACAGATCCGTTAACTCTAGGCTTTACGACTTAAAATTATATTACAACTGCAAATTGAAATGTGAGATATCATGACTGTGACCACAGGGTTAATGTTATGGCTGAAAACTAGTCCAACTGAATGTAAACAGGTTGCTGTGAGTGTTGAGAGAACACTAATCCTGAGCATTTTAACGGCAAATCTCCAAAAACCGTGTCCCGTAATGAAGAAACAGTACCTGTACACAGTAGACACTGAAGCAAAGTGCTGTTTAAATGGTTTAAGTCTCTCAACTAGAGGGGCAAATATGTGCACACATGGACACAAACTCTGCCGTGATCAACCATAAATCATCAGCTGACAGGGCGCAGGAAGGAACCGGATGGAAAAGAAAGAGGAGGAAGGGTGTAACACAGCTACAGCTGATGGGAAAAGAGAGGAAGGCTGAGAGACAGTGGGGACAGAGCGGCGAGACATCTGGAAGGCAAAGTGATCTGTGGAATAACTCATACATATTAAAGTGTAATTTAATGTCAGAGGCACACACAGTGGGAGCCTGTTGACATCTCT
The DNA here is from genome assembly GCA_008933995.1 of Datnioides undecimradiatus. NCBI lineage: Eukaryota > Metazoa > Chordata > Actinopteri > Lobotiformes > Datnioididae > Datnioides > Datnioides undecimradiatus. Next base: position 36,854 of record WARS01002947.1, on the reverse strand, counting down.
TCCAGTGCCTTATAATCGCATGTATGCAATGCCAGGACACTTCCTGTCCAATTAACAAGTGCGCACAATCGAACCAGTGAGAGACATCTCAAACAGGCGTACTGTGCCCCCACCACTGTGGAAATGCCACACCAATGCCATGGAAAAGGGGGTAGCAACCAGAAGTAAAAATAGTCACTATGCTTCCTGTCCTCCTTCCTGTCCCTTCTTCTTCTGCGTCTCTCTGTTCTATTCTGGGTCTGCTGCTGCTGCTGCACGGTGCCTGTCATCAACAGCGCTCCATTACAGCGACACAGCTCACAGACAGCTGAAACGAACCTTGTGTCCGACTGGCTTCTCTGTGCAGAGCTGCACAGTCACCCATTGTCGGTGTGTGTGAAAACACACGGGGTCAAACAGGCCCCTCCGCCGTCCCTTCACACTGCCTCTCACTCGTCCTCCAGTGCCGTCTTTCATCTCTCCATCGCAGCTTTTACTTTTCTCCTTTCCCTCTCATCCCCCTTTCCTCTCTGTCTTGAGATGCCAGAGCAGGCCTTGCTCTGTTATTAAGCCCATCTGTAGCTGGTCAGAAGATGTTGGCAGCAGTGTGTGTGTGTGTGTGTGTGTGTGTGTGTGTGTGTGTGTGTGTGTGTGTACTTAATACTGTTTTTCTAGTTCTCTGTACCTACCAGTTGCTTACTGCTCGCGGTTTCAATGAACTTTTAGGATTTTGCTTTTTCCATTTTTTCCCTTCTTTCCAATTGAAATATTTCTGCTTCATGCCCACTAACTCCTCTTTCTACACCCCTTCATTTCCTCCCATCTATCCCACCACCCCCGCACTCTTCTCTCACACAGGATTAGCTTTAACTGTACACCACATTATAAGTTTGTTACACTACCAACTTTGGCAGGGCACAGGGCTGACTGAACACTCAGGATGGACAGTCTTATTCTGAGTTGATGCCTTTCAGAGCCACTCGCATCAGTTATTTCAGATTTAATTGAAGGCTCAGTGTAAACCTAACAATGAATGACACTGTATCACACTATATTGCACAGTCCATGCACATGAAAGTCTGAAGTGATGTTAAATCCCTCCCTGATGGCCTATTGTTATTGTACTGAACAATTTTTGTATTTTGTTTTTGCAGCAGAAGCATTGTGTCATAGGAGATGAATGCTCCTGACACAACAGCGACAGTCGGTGCAGCAGAAAACAGTTTCCTCACCATTCTCCGACTGCCACCAGGACTTCTTGCGATGAGGTTTGAAGGTAGTGATAACATTCTCGATCCGGTGGTTGATGGTGTTGTACACTGGGTCGTATGGCCGTCGAGAGTCACAGTCGAAGCACTTCTTCTCATCCTACGGCATGCCGGGAAAAAGCAACGGGGGCAAAGGTGAAAGGCTTCAGAAGATGTTAAAAACACCCAGAACTACAGAAATCTGGGAAAACAGAGATCAACATCATATAGATATTACACACACCTGCAGATGGCTGACAATGCAGTAGGGCTCTTTTCTCCTCATCCCACATGTGGACGAGGCCTTCAGGTTCTTCTCTCGTCCAACCAGCAAGTCGCCAGTTGCTGGGTAACAGCTGCCGTAGGCACAGCCATGACTGTGGTCAGGCTCCTGTCCAGTAGCAGCAGCCAGGGCTGGGAGCGGGGGAACAGGAACAGGACATTAATTACAACAAGAAGGAAACAGAAGTGCAGAGTGGCATCATTCCCTACCAGAGCAACTATACACAAGCTATTAAATTAAATCAACTTGAAATCAGCTCCATCGTTCTATCGTATGTGAGCTCACCAAAACAAAACAGAACAGAAGGCAATGAATGTTATAATTTGTGTAGCCCTGTTTGTCATGGTTGATAGCTCTTGGGAAAAGCTTCTTGTGTAGCCTAACAAAGGTCATGGACAGCAAAGTATGAAGGCCTTATTAAACTGGAAGCTGGCCCCCCACCACTAAACAGCTACCGCTTGATCAAGAGCCGATTCACTGTTGAGACAACATGCAGTGGGAGGGGGATTATCTCGAGGCAACCCCACAGGTCAACAGGCTCTGCTGTCTGCAGGGGTCCCAAACAACTGATCTGACAGGAGGCCCCAGCTACAGGCTAAATCTGGACACCAACCAATCCAGGTCATACAGAGGTCAGCTAAGATTAGCACCAGCTGGACGTCTCACATCACCAGAATGAATTAAAGATTGTTTTATTCATAGTTTAATCCTCCAGCCGAAACAGAAAAGCTTGTTTTATCGATTGCTACACGTTGTTTGATGGAGTGAACAGATGGAGTGTGTCATCCGGTGATATTGCGCTGGAGCCCTGGTGTGACTCCATAGTCGTGCTATGTGTGAGGGTTAAAATAAACCTTATAAACTTTCACGACATCCAGCAGCAGTCGTCACACATTCCACCGGACATCTTGACGTGAATCCCATCTCTTACATGCCTCTGGGACCTGTGGTGTGTGTGTGCTATGAGGGAATTGGTATGAAGAGAATGGAGACCTCTTGTTACTCTATGGTCTGTCCACAACAGGTGTTTTTAATCCGCCCACCTTATATACAGTCTGCATTTCAACATCCTACTCAGGGCATCACATTCAGTAAGCTTTGGAAAAAAGGGTTTATTCACATTCCGCCAAAAGATAAAAACATGATAGCTTGGTTCTGTCCTGCATCAGTCTGCTTTACATCAACACGGCTGTAAACATTCACACAACACAGCATAAAACAACTTCACTTGAGCATCTAAGTGCTAACTGCTAGCTGCCTGCACACCTTGCAGCATTCGTCCCTTTTCACAACACATAAATATTATCATGGCGAAGTACTCTAATTCAGAATGCTAGTTGATAATTACTACTGTGTTCACTCACGCATCAGTTATCATCATGCCACGGCTGTGTTAGCCAACTAGCTCAGTTAGCTACTGCTTGTAGAAACTAGCTAGTACTAGCTAACTGCCCACTCACGTACGGAATTACATGGTGTAACCAAAACCTCCTTGTGCACTTACTTCTACAAATATATGACAATAAAAAGATTTTTAGCTGCTTGTGCTTTCTGTGATTATTTGAGAGACTATAGGTGCAAAAAAATCTGTTACTACACACAAAATCATCACGCTGTGCTACAGTGAAGCGGCACGTTTACGAAGACAGGCCTCATCTAAGACCTATGACTCCTCATTTACAGCTCTGAGTAGCCTTTATTACATCTCTCACTAACATTTAACATTTAACATGTGAATTCTAGTTAGGATCACAACTTCTCAGCTCAAAACCTTGAATAAATAAATGGGATGAGGACAAAAGACGCTTGTTTCATTGCAGACTTCTATAATATTACTAGATTGTTGCTTGAACAAATCTTAACACTGTGAGCCTGCCATGATGTCGGCCCCTCAAACTGAGAGCCCTGCAGCCCGCACACTGCACCTCAGTGAGATTACAGAACTTTAATGCTGACAGCGAGACAGGGAGTTGCTGTACCTGCCAGTGCCTGGATGCTGTCTGCAGGCCTACACTCACTGATCAAGGCAGACAAAGACAGTGCATTATCAGTGCTATACAGCTGGCTGCAGGGAGCCTGCTGGGAACAGCGCAGAGGAGGATTTCACATGGACTACTTGACCCTCACTCTAAGAGGAAACCTGTGTTTGCCTGGCATCTGGACAAGTCTCAGGATGGTGCCAGCCAAGTAAGCAACAATCAGATGTGAGGTTAACATAAACACACGCCTTCAGTTTGGAGCCCCTTACGTACACCTTTGCATCTACACAGAGTTACATACCCACTCCTGCACGCAAACACACACACACACACACACACACACACACTAGTTTAAGTATTATAACTCAAGATTCACTCAAAGCACCTAAGATGACACTCAAAGCAAACTTGGACATGTTGTACTACAGCTCCAAAGTTCTGACAAGTGAATGTAAGGATCAAAGACTTTTGTAGTTTGACATCAGCGTAAGGTTACAGGTTGAGGTTGTTCCTTTACCCTTTAGTCTGACAGAGAGGAAGAGAGTGTGCAAACAACAACAGAGCCACTCAGACGGCCAATAACAGCAAAAGAAGAGAGACACAGTACAGACAGGGAAAAGACCCAGCCAGGACAACTTGATATCTGTTCTGGAAACTATTGGCACCCGCTCAAAGGTGTGTGTGTGTGCATGTGTGTGCGTGTGTGCGTGTGTGTGTGTGTGTGTGTGTGTGTGTGTGTGGAAGGAGGGTGGAGGGGCGAGGCAGACGTCTGATGTGTAGCATAATCACTAGGTTTCTTGTCATCTTTTATCTCGGTGTATTCCTGTCTGTGTTTGTTTGTCTACTACACAGGCTTCACACCTCCGCTCGCAGCACGAGTTGAGCGGACATCACCGAGATACACAGAGATATAGAGAGAGATTATATATGACTTATTCATAGACACTAGAATGGAACATTTTGACATCACTTTTCTCAGAAGTAAAATACCTGCAGTGATGCATTTTCACCTTGAAAACACGATTCTTTGATTTTTGTTACACCAACTAATGAGTGCTCTCCAATCCAAAGAAACCTTACTAGTCTGTAAATTACAGTCATGTAAACTATGCAAATGATGATGCATGTCTTATTCTTACACTGATGCTTTAGCTAACAGATTGGGAGGGGCCTTCAAGGGTCATAGCTGACAGACCCCCGCCGCCTTGATGGAAAACAGGGAGGGAAGCAGAGCACAGTGGAGGGAGGCAGGGAGGGATGAAGGATAAATGAATGCACGGTATCTATCATTGTGTAGACACTTGTATCCAAAGTACATTACTGTGTAGCGAGGGAATATATATTTTTAGTATAGAGGTTGTTCGGGTCTAAGGAAATGAAAAATGGGATTTGACTCTTTTTACTGAAAGATAACAGGACTGTTGCAACTCTGGAGTTTTTAGCAGTAAATAAGTGTAAGTATTTCCAAAAATAAATGTTTAGAAATGTTCCCTGAATCACAGATTTCAACTATTTAGCGGTATCAGTTATACAAAGTCTGAGGCTCCAGTGTTTTTATTCTTGGCAGCTAGTCCAAGAACTGTGCTGCTCCTGACTCAGTGTGCGCAGTGGGCAGGCTGTTGACCAGCTGAGGGGGAGTCTGAGCGCGACTTGCTACTCCCCCTTCTTTAGTGAAAAGTTAATATTGTAGCTTTGAAGAGTGATGCAGTGGTCGATTAGACGTCGGAGTTTCTCTCCTTCCTCTTTTTCTCTGTCTTTCCTCTGCAGCCATAAATGGACAGGCAGAGAGGAATGCAGGCTGACAGCTGAGAGCTGAGAAGGGGGCTGTGGTGGTGCTAGTGTGTGTGTGTGTGTGGTGGTGGTGGTGGGGGGGGGGTCTCGGCTCACAAAGCACTGCTGTTCAACAAGACATAAGCCTGTAACAGCAGGCGAAGCTATGCACTGTAGCCCTGCACCGTATTGTGTACTATCCTGCATGTTCAGCCACTTGAAGACACACACAAACATTAAACGTTTGTTACGGACCTGTTTTTAGCATCTTACAGGTGGTGGCCTTGGTTTTACACCACAAAGACTGCTTTGTCCTGTGCTCGCACTGCTGCTGTGCTGCTGTTTAACACATCAAGCATATGACAAAGTGTCCACTCTTGTTAACCTATTCTGGGCAAGCAGTTTAAAAAGACATGATATCATTATGCTCATGCCAAAGGACAGTGAAATCTGACTCTAGGCCAGCAAGTCTTCCAGATGAGGCAATGCTGTAACTGTCAGAAGCAGTGAAACAGAATGCACAGTGCATCCAAGTTTCATTCATGCCCACGAATAGGAATGGACCCCCCCAGGTGAGCTCTGCTTTTATTCCTGTCTGTAATCACTGCCTTTGATTCCTTTTCTGCTTTTAACCAATCATAAAGGCAAGATACAGCAGACAAGGCTGAGTCGGAGCAAACTTGTTCAAAAGTGCCTAAATGGCCATCATGTAGTAAAGCGTACCTTCATTTTATCTAAAAGGGGTAACAGACCTTAGTGCCTTTGTCCTGTTCATCTGAGATACTTCTGTAAAACTCTACAGTAAGTCCTCAAGGTGTCTTCATGTGTTAAAGCAGTAAGTAAGTCCTCCTGCTCTATGTGCCGGAGTGGATGTGACATCAACTTGACACATTCCTCTGGGACGGGTCAGCAAGACACAGTTTGCTGTCACGTCTACCAGTGTAAACAATGCAGGAGACAAATAAACAACAAACAAACAGACGCACAGATGAACAAGCACCGACGGGCACACATTCACATTTGCTTTAACAGGAAGAGAGCTAAGAGTCACACACGACAGACGGCCAAGACTCTTAAAACGACGGGATGGCTGGATCCAGTATCAGCCTGGCCATGACAGTGGACAAGAATAGCAGCATTTTAAGTCAGGCAATGAGCTGCATACCTGACCTGAGGGAGTGTGGGACTGGAAGGCGGCACTGATGCAGTTAGCATCGGACAGCTACTTTATGTTTAACCTGGGCAGGCGGAGTTAACAGCCTTTAATTCTTGACTCCTCCAAGCTGATTAGTTTACATTCTCCCTCTCAGTGCCTCCCTCCTCTCTTTGCTCAGCATTTAGCTGATGGATGGTCAGCTCCCACAGCCAAACATCCAGCTGTTCTCGTCCCTCCTCACCTCTTTATTATTTAGTTCTTGCCTCCAATCTCTCTTTTCTTCTAATGTTCGCTGCAGCTCAGCAGCTCTGACTCCCCTCTCTGCCCTGCCTTCCGCAATCCTTTTATCCTCCCTTCTTTAATCAGCTACTGGGGTCTTGCTTATAAAACAACTCCTGACCTTAATGTCATGTGTTACTTGGAATGACAAACAAATACTGCAGAAGGATTATGTTAAGTACGGGAAAAGCTATATATTAAGAAATAGGCTTGTCTTAATAACATTATTACTTTGGGAGATGACAAAAAAAATCATTTTAGCATTCAAAGAATTTCAAAGCCAGCAGCAATATCTGTTCTTAATAACACACCAACTTAAAATTCATACAAAACCACTGCAGCTTTCCAGGGAGCTCTGTAAATATTTCTTGTTGGGTGCAAAACATTTAAACATGCTGCCTTCCAACAACCACAAACACGTCTGCTTCCGTCGCTATGCAGATGACACACTGCTCTATTTCAACATTTTTGTACATTTTATATTAGAAAGGAAAGTTACATGAGGGTTTTCAGGTATATAGAACAAGTCAGAGGAGAACATTGCTAGGTGCAAATGACCCCATTTCTCTCACAGGAGAATTATTACCCCATTTCTTAACTTTAATTGTGTGTTCACAGGCTTTCTGAGGAACCCAAGCAAACATCTACAACCAGTACAGTCTAGGAAGGTAATATGAGTTCTCTGGCTCGAGAAGATTTGTATTAATATATTCAATTCATATCAAAGAACATGACAGCCCATACGTGTGTGTGAAAAGCATATACATTTGTAGCTACTTCTCATTTTTCATATGTTTATATTGTGTCTTGGCCCGCCACGTTTGGACTCTTCCTCAGCTGTCTTGGTCACTGACCAACTGGCTGTCTAACAGAAGGTTTTAGTAAGCGTGGCCAGACGCAGGCCATTACGCAGGCTGTTAGATTAACAAGGCATGTCACTGAGAGACAGCTGGTCCCACTGGAGGAGACATTCACATTCCTGTGTCATCCAGGAGACGTCTGAATCGCTCCATGTTGCAGAGGAAACAGGGAGTGTCAGCAGCAACAGGTTGAGAGTGGAGAGCGGAGCTGGGTGGACAGGACAATGTTTGTTCTTATCTTAGCAGACGTGCCCATCCCGCCTCCGCCCAGCCTTCTTTCCCACGTCTGCAGTTGCTGATGGTTTATTAACATTTTAATGGAGATCAGTGTGAAACAATACATGTTCACCCTGGGAAATGCAAGGGTATAATCAGATGGTTATGAGTGTGCATCCTTAGATTATCACAGAAAATTTAAAAACTTTTGGATGCAATAAATGATATAGTAAAAACTGAATAGTAAATACATTTGTCATCTGAAGACACAGCTGCTGTCCACCAAGTGCTTTCAGTCCACTAGAAATCCAGCAGATGTGAGGCGCACATGGCCACCAGATGTTGGTCATACAGCTTGTCCATCCAGCCAGAGAGAGTGTTTTGCGGCCGGTACGGTTAGTGATTACAGTTCTGCGTGTTTGTCCATGTGCTCAGGCAGCAGCTCACACAGACATGGAGCGCTAAGCAGGGTGCAGATGTGTTCACTGTAGGTGCTAATCAGAGCCTGTGACACAGAGAATCTGGCTACACTTACAGGGAAAGCTCAGGGAAAACTGCAGCACACATGGGACGTGTCATTAGCTGAGCCATGCATTTGGTGTGTTTGTGGTCTGTACAAGGCAAACGGATCATTTGCTGATAATCTGGCTCATGCAAACAATTAGAAATAACATTCTGTCTCTGTGTTTTCTCTCACCGTGTACACATCTGAGTGCATTTTGCATTCTGTATAAAAGCTTGTTTGTATACCTCTGACCAGAAATGGACTTAATTACGTAATTATACTGTGTCTTACTTTTAAATGTTCAAACTGCCTTCCTGTGTAAGAGGAAACAGGGTAACTCCTGTGTCACCAAAGACAAAAGGTCAAATACTCTGAGTATAAATTAGAGCACACAGGGGAGTACTGCACGTGTTTGTGTGTGAAGTCACTTTTTAACCCTTGAATTGAACTGATGACGACCTTATGATTCCCTTGAGAGAGAGGCCAGGGGAGAGGCAGCAGGGGAAAACAAAGCCACCAAGCTCGGTGGTTTCTCTTGTTTCTTTCCAGGCAGCTAAGCAGAGATGAAACGATCAAACCAGAGCGGCTTGTTTACAAGTTAAAGCTCAAACTTCAAATCATATTTACCTTTTTTTTCCTACGCTTCCAGAAAATCACTTCTGTGCAATATAAAAATCAGTAAGTAGACTCTGCAACTCGCTGAAGCTGTAAACCCTTGGTGACCTTCAAATCTGCATGTAGATTCGTCAGTGTTACAACACTGAGCATGGTGTTGCGTTACATGACAACATAAAAAACCCACAAAAATCAAATGTCAAAGAGATTTCAGCAGCAAGGGTGAGTACCGCTCAGCCTGTGCATGCAGCAGCGTGATGTCCTCTGCACATAGGTCTTTCCAGTTTCCAGGATGAAGTTCTGAGATCTGCCAGCCTGCTACTTTTCCTCCTAACTGTGGGCGTTCTGACTGAATTTTCCCTCAGCAAGTTTAGACTGAAATGAGAATGAATTAGTCCAGCATGCTAAAAACAGGACTAGATTCAGCTGCAGTATCGGTGTCAAACAATGAAACTGTGAATGTAGCCGTAGCCCAAAAAACCAGACCACATGACCCATAACACACATGCATCAGACCGACATTAACCAATGCGTCTCACTTCCACGACTCAGCGCCACTCCAGGCAAATGTCGCACTGCACCGTTAAACAACAGGCGTTGCTGGGAATCCTCATGTCACTATTATTCATATCCAGGTGACCTGAAACATGAGACACCCAGCCTGCGTTTATGAACCAACAGGTTTTATCACCCCTTTCTGTGTGTGTGTGTGTCTGTGTGCAATATGCTGCAACATGACAACAAAGTCATGTGACATTTACCAAACAAAATAAACGTCTCATTAATTGCAGCCCTCGCTGCGTTCTCCCTTCCCTCCTGTTGTCGCCGTCTTCCTTCCCTCCCATCTTCCTGCTTTCAATCCTTCCTTCCTTCCTTCCCTCCCTCCTTCCTTCCTTATTCTTCCATGCATCCTGGCATGCCGCGGCATCACTCTGTAATTGCCGCTTGTTTGCCATTAGATAATTAGAGGTGTGGAGGTGTTTTTTAACAAGCTGCATAACATGAGCTGTTATTAGAAGCGGCCTACAGCGTGTAGCAATGAAATCAATAAAGCCACAGTGTTGGAACCTGAAAGACTCTGTTCCTCGTAGCTCCTGACTCGTTGTGTGAATGATGATAAGTTGATGTTTGAATGCAACTGAGATAAACCATGCTCCTCCTCTGCACCCTCCTGTTTCCTGTGCTTTAACGATCCCCCTCGCAGCGGCTCCACCGCTTCTTCCTCACTCTCCCTCACCCATTCACTCACTCCGCTAGCTTACTGTTAATAAACAATATGAATATCGTCAAACTAACTGAAGTACTTCCTCGAGGAACACGTTAGAAAGGCCTGACTCTGCTGTTTGTGCTCTTCGGGCAAACCTTAATAAACGGCATCCTCACACGGCAGCACCCTCAGGTTCACCTGAGCCGCCTCATTGTTTTTAATGAGACCATTTCCATTTCCTGTTCCTCCTCCCTGCCCCTTCATCCTCCCCCTCAAGTCCTCCTCCTCCCTCTCCACCTCCCCTTTTCATCCAGCGAAGCCCCTGCCAACAGGACGGGAAACCCAACTCACCGGCCTTTGATAGAAACAAACCTTTTCCCTCTCTCTCCCCACCCCTTCCCCGGTGACTAAGTCTTTCTCTCCCTCTCTTCTCTTTGTCCCGATTCTTCCACCACCACCGCCCCTCACCCCCTCTAATTTTTCAGCCTCTCTCTCTCTCTCTCTCTCTCTCTCCAGTGCCGGTGGTTAGTGGGCTTTGGCGCACCATTGTTCTGCTTTCTGCGCATTTCCGGAGGCTGACGCTTACAAAGGCTTCATGAGCACACTCTCTCAGTGTCTAATGCCAGCCCTCACCTGCCCACACACACACACACACACACACACACACACACACACACACACACTGTTGCTGAAGAACACCAGTAGTTTGACAAAAGTTCATTTGTACAAACACTGACCTGTCAGAAAGGTTTATCAGAGGATTTATCTCGATGCCTTTTCCTTTCTTTCCTCACAGTTCCTTCCATCCTCCCTTTCTCCCCTCCTCCTCCAGGATAAATCCGAGCGGTCCTTCCCTCAGCTGAATTTAATCACATCGCTCCATGACAAGTCGTTTGCCAAATGACACGATGAGCATTTACTGTTCGTGAGAAGTTCTATAATCACGTTTCTTTGGCTGGAAATGCTCTGAAGAAGTAAAGCGTGCTTTGTCCGCTCAGGTGTTTTGCTCCAAAATGAAATTTGCTTAAGAAAATTTCTACAGTGGTCCCTGTGCGTGCACACACACACACACACACACATGCACACACAACCATTCTCCTTCTAGTCCTCCTTCCACCCCCACAGCCCTGAAGATAATAGAGACAGAAAGTAAAAAGAAAAAGAGAACAGAGGAGACACTGCTGCTTCTTTTGACCCTTTCACTCTTCCTCTCACACACACACACACACACATATATTCATACACACACCAATTAACCCCGTCTCTGACATCAGGGTTTGGACACGACCCTTAACCTTGTTGGAGCTTGCGCTCAGAGGCGTCAGCGGTCTGAGTGGACAGCTCTCTGCTTCTGTAAAGACAGCGCATGAAGTTTATGGACACACACAGACGCACACCTCACATCACACACACCTTTTCACCTTTTCCAAAGTGAAACACACACATGCACTCGTCTACCATTTCCTCTCCACTTCACACTTCAATCTGTCCGCGCCGCTCAGATGTTCTGATGCTCTGCCTGAGTCCATCTACCTCTGTTTACACAGTGAATGCTTATCGTGGAGGTTGACGGGGCTGTGAGCTCGATGCCAAAGGACAGGATGAGGTTTGGAATGAGATAAAACCAGATCAGAGGACGGGGACTGTTCCTTCCTCCACCCGCCACGGTTCATGTGTGTTCTGAAAACTACCTCTGAGCTTTGTCAGCTGCTGTAAAGAGATGCGGTTGTGATCAGTGACAAGTATCTGGGGGGGACACCCTGAGCGCTAACAGCAGGCGCTAATAGGCTTTTACTGGAGCCATAAGCCCATTGTCTTCAGCTCCAGGCAACAATGCATTTTACTGAGGCTCAATACTCAGATAAATCTACAGCTCACTCATAATAATGAGCACACGTCCGCTTTGCACGGAGCAGTGCAGGTGTCAGACAGCGCAGAACCTTTCAGTCTCACGTTTTGGCGTTAAATGAGCTAAAACAACTGATCCATTGAGCCTTCATCACACACTGCGATGTGTGTGTGTGTGTGTGTGTGTGTGTTTCTTTTTTTTATTTAGCTCTGTTCACGTCACGGCCTTCTTTTATTTCAATCATCCACCCACACACGCATCCTGATGGGTCTGGAGCAGCGCAGGAGCTGTAGGTGTGGAGTGGAGGCCTCTATTTGCGGATTCAGCTGGGCTGTTTTAGGAGGACCATAAACAGAGCACCACCCACGGAGAAAGAGAGAGAGAGACAGAGAGAGAGAGAGGGAGAGGCAGGGGACAACCCCAGAGACCCGGAGGGCACCAGGGGCCCTAAAAAGAAACAGCAGCTATCTTATCTGTGTGTGTGGGGAGATGCGAGGCTGCTGCAATTCTCCGCTGCTGCTTGTGCTGAATGTTGACAAAGAACATGAGATCTGATGAGTGTAACTCATATAAATGTTGTGCCACCACGTTTCTTCACTATGCAAGAGCGAAACATGACACGGCGCTGTGTTGGAATCCTTTTATCTTTATGAGAAGTGAACGTTTGTGCCAGTGAGCTGAGATGAAACCTCTCCTCAGTGATCAGATCTTAACATCACGAGCAGGAGTATCTCTGTCAGACACCCACAGACCTGACATCACAAGCTCCATGTTTCTCACACTAATCAAAGGGAGCCCCGTGACTTGTAGACAGACACCGGCCTTCACAGTCACTGACTCTGCAGACTGTGAGGAAGCAGCGGGAGCAGAAAACACGCACTGACGGGCGGAGCGTACTTACCGCAGACGAGCATTAGCAGTGAGGTGTGCATCTCTGCGCGCACATCCAGCCGCGGGGCTGCGGGGCGACCTGCGGGGTGCAGAAGTTGCGTTGAGGTGAACAGCGTGATACAGCGCAGAGACGCGACACAGCACCCAGAGAGCTGGTGAGAGTTTAATATGGAAGCTGTTGAAAAGTTTGTTTTTTTAGATGGAGGTTCCCGACGCACGGCTCGGAGGCACCCAAGGGTCCTTAAAAGAGTTTTTAAAGTTTCTGAGATAGTTGTTTAATCGCTGCCAGTTTGCGCGCTGTGGAAACAGAAACCATCAGTCCTCCTCGACAGGACTCCTGGTGCGCATCTCTCTTGGTGTGTGTGCGTGTTCAGAAAAGTTGGTAAATCACAAATCGAGCCGACACTCACGGTTTCAGTCCTGGTTCAGGTGCTCGGGTCTTCTGCGTTAGAGCCCAGTCTCCACCTCGCTCCACTTGCTGCGGAGTTGCCGGATAGATGCGGGGCTGAGCAGCGCTGCTGCGATGAGGAGTCCTGGACCCATCCGCTGGAAACCCCGGGCTGGAGTTCTGGAGCGGATCGAAGTGGAGTGGGAGGGCAGGTGGCGCTGCTTCCAGGAGAGTCCCAGTCTGAATCCACGGTGGGGTGGGATGGGGGATGAGCTGTTGCCCGACATCTTCACCCAGTTTTGTTGCATTTCTTAGAGCCACGTGGTAAACATCACAAATCATGTTTGACTGGAAAAAACACATTGTAATAGCGACGCAGTAGCCTGCAGCGCCTATGTTAAAGAAAAATAAAGACGTAAGCAAAATACATACACATAACACATATAACACAAGCTCCAGGGTACAAACCAATTTTCCATATGTGGAACACTGAATATGTTGATGCATGAGTGGTGGTCTTGTGTTGTTGCTCCACACCAAATTGCCCACACTTGGCCGTCTGATGTTAATTCAGTTTGAATTTTTCAGAGGAAAACACTTTTTAAACTGGGTGCCACGGTTTTTATTTCTCCGAATCTGAACTTGTCAGGCAGAGTGACACTCTGTGCAGGAAGTTAAATGAAGGGAACATGGGATGCTATTATATGTTGCATCTTAACAAGACCACACAACAGGTGTTTGCTTTTTGCCTGCAGCAGACCAATAAGTTTCAGTTTGGGCGCCCCTGCTCTGCACTTAGGTCACAGACAGGGTCGGGCTACATTTTTATGGGGTCCTAAGCAGAATGGGATTTGGGGGCCCCACAGCCTCGGTGCCACAGATACAACTGACTATGTCACTGGCTTGATGATTCACACATATGTTCAAATTCAGACCCATTATCAGCTGTGTTAGATGTAGCTGTTTGCATGTTTTTACATTGTCAGCTTGCTTTCATTTCAAACCAAGCCTGGGGATGGGAGCAGATGCCTGTTTCTGGAGAGCAGAGGGTGACGCCAAGTTGTTCTGCTGAGCTGCCTGGCTCACTGTGTGTGTTTTGTGGCAGACGTGAAAATACTCAGTTTTTATTGTGTTTTTATTGTATCGGCAGATCGCGAGAAACACACCTGCCATTGTCTCCGAGTGCTTAACTTAGGGCCCCTCCATCTTTGATGATTATCACAGAATAAACAGAACAGTAACCTCCTCCACTGTTGTCAACATCATGCATGTCTGGATGTTCTACAGGGTCTTGTGTGTCATTTGTCTTGTGTGCCCTCTAGTGGTGTCTGACATTAACACACACGGTACACAGACCAGTATGAAAACAATCCCAAACACAGCTTCAATGTAAACACTGAGTCAGTGGTTTCTTGATAGTAGGATTATGGAATATATCATGTCATCATGTCACTGTGATCTTTGATTATTCTTAAATTAAGAATTGCTTTTTGAAAATAAAGTTTAGTAATAAGATAGGAAACCTGTCATGGTGACAGGATGATGCTAATTGGTTAGCCTACACGCAGGTGCTTATGGGATGAGAGCTGGTTATAGTGTACAGATAATGCTGCACCACCATAAATGCACCACAGATTAGGATACGGGCATGCATGTTGTCATTAATAATCTAATAAAAGTCCTTTATCAAAGGAGAACCCTTTTTTTGCTCAATAATCCCAGCGCGTGTTTTCCGACAAGCCCCCCGTCTGTGTCTGGGAGCAGGAATGCGTGCTCCCTGCTGGACGGATTAGATTCCTTTTGATTGCACCCACTGAGTGCGCACAGATCCCAGATCCCCCGGCTGCTTGCTCAACCTCCAACCATCAGCCTGATCAGACAGGTGGTTGGGGTGATTTCCACGAGGATTTCCAGTCATGCAGTGGGAAACAAAGGTCAAGTGAGCAATGTCAAGCATGGCTACACTACACTACAGCTCACTGATATGTCTAATAATTCATCAGTTAATCAATGTTGCAAACACAGGAAATGTATGAGTCTGTGGAATCATTTGCTTGGTATGTCAAACAGATTTTCCTTGGAAAATACATCACACAGATCATGGGCCATAGAGCTTTATGTTGTTTTTGATCAAATCAATAATACAGTCTGTGTTTACTGTAGTGATAATTTATCGTCAGCCATTGACAGAAACAGAGTTAAAAGCTCCTGCAATGAGCTTCCATTATTAAAAGACATGTTGTGCTCAACTACAAAGACATATTCAACATAAACTATGGTTCTTGAGTCAAAAGCTGCTGAAACAAAGCTGCAGTCGCTACTGCTGTAAGCTGCCGCAGCTGCAAGCAAGCTGCAAGTGCTGGGAGTCTGCAGCTGCAGATGAAGACAACCAGCAGGAGAGGTGAGCAAGCTGCAGGAGCAAACTGGCCCCAATCACATGTTACAGTCTGTACAGTCCTGTTACTTCTTATTGTGCAAAGTGTGGCAAACCTTTCTTTGTTCATTATAGTAATTATTTATTTTCATCTTTATATCTTAGTCATTCATCTGACTCATCTATTTTTTTTGGGAACACCACTGGTACAACATACTTGCAGCTAGAAGCATGGTTTCAAAGTTAAAATGTTTACAAGTGTAGGGCAGGTCCTATGTCTTTTAGTGATGATATCTGTCATAGTTAGTGATACATAATGAAGCATGTGGATATCTCAGTATCTCAGCTGTGAGTCACAGAGCAGAAGCACAGTGAGAGTCTGGAGTTTGTGGATTCAGTGGATTATGTTGAAGAGACAGATATAACCCCACCCATCTGTGTGGTAAAACTTTGAATCACTTTGAATTCTTAGCAATTTTTAACATCCTTGTTACTCTCTATCCTACAAATGTCAAACTTCAACAACCTGCGTCCTTCATACTTCATTACATGTTTACATAAACCCAAATTCTGCCCATATGTTTGATCTGGCTTGAATTGAATTGAATTGAATTATCATTTTCCCTGGATTTGCTGTCCTGTTTGGGTGTTTTCAGATCAGTTCTAATTATTATAACTTTAATCCAATTGCAACCAAATTTGTCTTGAGAGTCTGGAGACTGAGGCCGTTATTAAGACAGAAGAGTTTCAGTTTTGTTAAGGGGGGGTTATAGTAACAAAAACCTGCACTTCCCAGGCAGTAATGGCTGAGAACATGACTCCAGTGTTAAAATGTAAAGCACATATACCTGTTGCTGAGAAGCAGCCTGGAGGCTGGCGGGCCAGGAATTAGGCTGAAAACTGGCAGACTGGATACTGACAGGCTGGCAAGGTGACAATCATTATGAGTCTAGAATATCAACAATATCAATACTTCACCACATTTGTATCAGGACAGTTTAGTTTTTTATCATTATCTGTTATTTTTATGGAATTCAGTCAGTTTCACCCCAAAGTAGACATGACTAGATACATGTGATGATGAATCAAAATTAGCTTGTGAATATCTTGTTATTCCATATCCCACATGGGAACCATATGGTCTTGCATGGATTCTGTTTGATATTTGTTAGATATTGGAATACATACTGCAGTATTTTTGAATGTCTTTCTATGGGAGTGTGCATATAGTCATATCTCAAATAGCATGTGTGCCTAAGTAATAGAGTTATAAGTATGTAATAGCATGTTACGTGGGTATCCAATGTAATGTGCTCACCATTTCAAAGCACGTATTGAACAGCACCATCTTCTGGGTGATTATCAAGCATTGTACATCGTGGCATCATAGCTAATAACTCATGGTCCGTTGGGAGTAGAGGAAATACTGTGGCCAGTCAGTTCCTTATTACTTTATTCCTCTGTTTTATTTATTTATTTATTCATTTATTTATTGCAAAGGCTTCTTTTAGCACATGGTTCTTCCTATCTTCATCCACACTTGGTAGATCGAAACAGAGGTAGTCTGTGAGCTCCTTTTGGGATGTCCCTTATAGTTTTTTTGTAACTGGCTACCATAATTTGAGAAGCATGGCCTGATGATGTAAACGGTCAATAAGGAAGTTTAAGCTGGGCTGTTGAGTTTTGGTAATTGTAGTTAACTTTAACTGTGAAAACAGAGTAGTGATGCCTGTCGGAAGTGGTCTTTTAATACAAGAGTACTTTAGATATGACTTAACCAGAAGTGAGAACAATAGGTGTTTTGGTAAATATTACAGTACACCCCCCCCCCCCCAAATACTCAGTGATGCTTTATACATGACATAAATAGCATCATACTTCTAACAACACCAGGGGAAAGATCACTTTGTCCAGTGATGGTCATGACTGTTAACTCCACGTGGCTGAACAGGAACATTAATGTTTAACTTCAGAATACTGAAGCAAAGGCTGTGAAGGTAGTTCAGACTGAGCTGTGCTGCAGGCAGGTAATGCTACCACTGTTACCACACTACACATCAAAATCAAGTGCCCCTCCTCTCTGCAGGTTACTGCTGCTCGCTATACATCATATCATCACCCCCCTCTCCACCCCCACATCCACCTGTAGGTGCAGATTCAGGTTTCAGGGGAAGTTCCCCACTGCCACTCCCTGCACCTTTAAGCTAGACAGGTATTTGCTGCAGGATCAGAGACTACACACCAAACTAACCTCAGCATATGTTTGTGTGAAATCATACCCAATGGGTTTAAGTATATTGACAGACTGAACTTAGATATGTTATTTACTGTTATGGGAGTTTAATGGGAAGTAACTATGCGGTCTACACTTGTCTTTTTGTCTTACAGAGGTCTTTTAATAAAGGGCATGTTCAATCAAATTGTGTATCCCGGATCAAAGGTAGTGAAAAGGTTTCGCTTGTCAAGTCATGTTATGATAGTGTCATCATACAACATCATCATTTAACTACGTTTTGTAAATTAAACTGCAGGTTCCCAGGGCCCCCACGCTCCTCCCTTTCAAAGAGGTCCTCCAGCCAAAAGGTAGGGTGCCAGTTGCACTGCAGATGAGGGTTGAACATGAAAAAATCTTGTAGTTCTATACCGTTGTCCCATATTGTTTTGAAAATGCTAATAAATATGCAGGACTGGACTGTATTACCATGCACTAACACTGTGAATAGAACAGGTACTTAGAGAACAGGCCCAGGCAAATGTAAATCTCGATGCTACCATCACAGGGTTTGAATGGCATCCAGATGTGAACAGTCCCCAATTAAGGTAAGTGATGCATTGATCATTTTATGTTTATCTATATCCACAGGTTCCCCAAGCCTCCAGACTCCTAGCTGTCAGACTGGTGATCCATTTGAAAGACTGACTCACTGACTGACAACTTTTTGAAGAGAAATGGACAGAGACGCTGCAGACAGGGTGCAGCTGATGCTTTTACCTGAGGTTACTGTGTTGACCTAGCATCAGTACACAGAAAAGTATGTTTCATAATGTTGTGGAAGGAACTTTAAGTAGCAGAAGCACTTTGAGTGGACATAAATTGCTCAGTTGCCCAGTATTGTGCAATCATCCTCTGGGAAAATTGGATCCAGTGTCCTAAGTCACCATAATTTTAAGTCATGTTCATGTTGGTTTAATGACTTCTACCTATATTCCTTGCATGCCATATAAACTGCATCTGTAACTCCAGTGTCCAGCATGTACCGTGTGTATAAAAAGTGTACACACACTTGTGAAATGATCATCTTCAGCGCTCTTTGCTGTAATATCAAGTCAAGTCACTTTATTCAGAGAGCACATTTGAAAACAACTAAAAGCACAGAAAGTAAATGAATTGAAAGTAGATATAAAAACAAATTATAAACCAGGGGGTGTTTGTGGCTCTGTGACCTCAGTCAGGAGGCTGAAGAGAAGATAAAAGTATCAGTGGAGGTGGAAGATCGGATCAACAGTCAAGCTGTTCCACAGTTTAGGGCCAATGCATGTTTTAAATTCTGCATGGCTCTCCATTATAACAACCTGTCCCTCTTTACTCAAGTCTAATCAGTCCATTTGATGAAGAAGATGACTCAGAGGACCATGGGTGTATGATGATGTTTATTCATATTTTATATTCTCGATGTAGAAAAACTAGGTAAACAGGTTAATGGTGATACAAGTTACCTGTGATTGGAGTTACAGGGTCTGTCCAGCCACAAACCCCCAGCAGGCCTGACACTGTCGAGCCTGTTCCACACAGCCGATGCGTCACGCTGGTCCTGGTGGCGCTGATGTGCACGTTAACAAACTTCTAGCAAAGGAAGAAGGCGAAGAAGAAGAGAGGTGCTCGCGCCAGTTTCCGTTTCCGGGTCAAAATATTTTTCACAAACAGCCGAAATGTTGACCCGACTGTCGCGGTTCGGTCCCAGTTTCACCCGTTCATTGTCGAAGCCGCCGGTCTGGCTCGTGTCCCGGCCCAAAGCAACGACACCCGCTGGTTCCACCGCCGTAACGGAGCTGTATCCCGTACCGAAGGTGTCTGAGCACGGCGAGGTCAGCCAGTATGTCAAGGTGAGTTCCTGTCCGACACACTGGGGAGTGTGTAAGCCAACGGGTTTGTGTCACTCACACAGCCGTTCAGACAGCGGTTAACGTTACCGAGCTCATCGGTCCAAATACGCTCAAACATGCAACAAGCGTCACCGTTGTGAGCTGTGCTGGTTAGCTAGCTGGCTAACGCTAGCCACAGCTACACACACACACGCACAGCTGCAGGCAGCACTGAGCCGCAGTAAACACAGGCTGCTGCCGAGCTCAGCTGCGTTGCTTTTGGTTTACAGCAGTCACAGTGGAGTTATCTGTGTCTTTAACAACGACTGGACATCTGTGTGAATCACGAACTCAGTGAACCTCGATTACAACACGCTTAGTCCAGAGTCCAGAAGAGCTGAGCCCAGTTTGCACCTGTAACGCAACGTTACTCTTCTTAACATAACCAACATATTATAAACGGAGCACATAACAGTACTAAGCCAAGTATACACATGACAATACAGGCTGCAGTAGCAATATTTACCCTCCGCTATGAGCAACATAGAGCAAGGGCAGACATAGCACCTTGTCACACTGGTGTTGCAGATAATGTGCATCATCTTCCCGAGCAGTGTTTGCACTGCACGTGCTCGCTTGAAGATTTACAACTGTGTTATAATGTACACAGGTCTGAGAATTGTCAGTGCCATGGAAATGTTCTTGTCCTTTTTTGTAAAGAGTAAATGTCAGTTAACTTGTTTGGAAACTCCTCTGTAACATAGTTTTGTCAGGAAATAATCAAACTAACTGTCTGTCTGGATCACTTTCTCAACTTTTACAACAGAGATGATCCTTGTTGTTATTATTTGTAACAAGTGGTTATCATTGATTAAAGTGAGTAATTATAGCTGCAGAGTAAAAGAGATGACTGCTTATGCAATAATGTAGCTTTCCCTTCAGTAGGACTGTGAGGGAGGTCAGGAGGATGCAGAAAGCAGTAGTCAGCCAATGGGAGAGATTGAGTCTGAATCAAATGAGTCTGAATGTGAATGTTCATGTCCTGTTTTGATCCAATGAGGCATCATAAGTCATGTTAGGTAAACCAGTTAAATGTCTGATCTGTCTTTGTCAGAATCCAGATTACCATGGCTTCTCCAGCGACCCCGTGGTCGATGAATGGAACATGAGGGTGGGCTTCTTCTTTGGCATCTCAGTGGCTCTTGTTATTGGAGGAACATTTATCCACTATTTACCAGACCACGGGTGAGTTCTCAGTTCATCATCTTACCATGAGGTGACAGTGATCAAGACAGCTCATACCATTGTGAAGGTTCTGCTAAAACGTAAATGTCGAATGCTTCTCCTGTGATGTTGTTCGAATATGATAGACAATATCACCTGAGTGCGTGCCTCAAAAGCAGATTTGTATAAATCAGGTCATTCTTAGCCAGATTCCACTGTAGTCTTAACTTAGAACGTAAAAAGAGAAGTAACAATGATGAAAACCGGAGGAAACAAACCAGCATTTCATGAAACAGGCACACCACGTTGTGTACGTACAGAATAAGGGTCCAGCTGAGAACATTAAAGATGATTCTCACTTCAGCTTAGATGCAGAGCTGTTGTAATGTCCTGCAAGTTACCCTTTAAGAAGATCTAATGAGTGTCTGACAGTGGGAGTCAAACATACAGTGTCCTGGTAGCTCCCATAAGGAAATATAAATGCAGTCACACAGTGACAGACATACAGTAAGTTACGTTTTATTACCCTCAAACTCCTCAGGACTCCAGAGAGCATCCATTGTCTACTGGGGACGTTTGAAGTATCAACCAGTCTGGTTTGGTTTTAGCTTAGTTCTCCTACAGAAGAGCAACAAATGAAGTGAAACTACACGTCAACTAAAATTTGAATGATTTACCCCGAGCTTCCAGTCCATTGTAAAGGTTATGCTTGATGTAATTACGACCTAATTACAACCTGTGTTGTCTAATTAATTAAGCATAGACCATCAACACTGATGGTATTAAATGGGGCATCTCATTATAGAAGAATACAGTAGAATACCATCTAACTGTAGCATACCTCAGATCAGTTATGGGCTTGTGATTGATTATGTTGAGAATATTATTTCTACTTTTTGTCTAAACTGATACAAGCACTCCCTGTTAGTGTGCCATAAAAATACTCCAACCAGCTGTTCCTCGAATTATCCAGCCCTCTCCTCATTCCTGTTTTCCCTGTATCTGTCTGTGTCTTGTGTGTGTGTGTGTGTGTGTGTGTGTGTGTGTGTGTGTGTGTGTGTTCCAGCATGCGGCAGTGGGCCAGGAGGGAGGCTGAACGTGTGATCCAGCAGAGAGAGGGGGAAAATCTTCCCCTCATAGACGAGAACTACTACGACCCAAGCAAGATTGTTTTGCCCTCAGCTGGAGAGCAGTAGGATGTCCAACATGCACAAGCTGTGTTTCACGATTTATGTATTTCACCATGATAGAATAAATTATGTAATTATTACGCGTGGACAATAACTCATTGGAGCAGCAGTTTGAATGGTTCTAGATCGGTTATTAAAGGTATTTCAGAAGTGATTGAACTCATGCCCCAGTAAGTCATCAGATCAGCTGCTTTTAAAAATGCATTATTCTGCAAAATTCTAATAAATAACAACTCTGTAATGTATTATCCCAGCCTTCAGAAAACTGTAATAATAAATGTGTGTAATAAATGTGAATACCTTTTTTCACCATCAGCCAACTACCTTTTTTTTTTAGCTGGAGGTCAAGTTTTAATCTTCATATCAACAGTAATTGGTAGCTTGTATGAGATAAACTGGAAAGTGGATGAGATCAGACAGCAGCACACAAAACAGCCTCAGTACAGCCAGTAACTTCTCAGGAACCTTTATAAGAATAAAGGGTCAAAAACAGTTGTGTTCAGAGTCAACCAATCCATTCCAAATAATGCCTGAGCTAACTGTTAAATGATGAATCAGGATAGGGATGCAGAAGAATGTGAAAAGCCTTGGATGGACCAAAAACATATTATGGAACGTTGCAAGAAGCCAACAGCAGCACTTAAGAACTACCAAAGTTTCTGGAAGGTAGTAGTCAATCCTCAACGTGACAACTATTTCCTGTATTCTGTACATGCCTTAGCTGTGGGGTATGAGAGTGCAATGGAAACCATCTTCTACTGAATGAGACATTAAGGCAAAAAAGATCCAGCTCATCCAGAGACCACCACGCTGACTGTGAAGCATGGTGGTGGGAGCATCAGGCTTTAGACCTGCTTCCCTTCAGCTGGGTCAGGGACAATGGTCTAGATAGAAGGATAATGAAAAGCTCCAAATATCAAGATATAAGCAGTAAACCTGCTGGGCTTCACCAGAAAGGTGAAGATGAAAAAGAATTTCACATTCCAAAGACAACGACCTAAAGCTCATATCCAAGTGGACCAAGGCTGCGGGAAAAGAAACATTTGGAACGGTCCAGCCAAAAACCTGCAGAATGACCTAAAGAGAGAGAGATCCCCCCACAATCGGAAGATAATTGAACCTTTTGGTAAAGAAGAGTGAGATAAACTCAAAGTCTGATGTGCAAAGTTAATAGAGACTGATTCACAAAGACTTGTTGCTGTGACAAATGCAAATGTCCCATATACAAAGTATTAGTTGGATGGTGTGTGTAAACTTATAAGATCATGTTGGTTTTTATTTAAATGTTTTTATTAATAAAAGAAAATGACCACTACATTTATCCTAATGGGGATAGAAAGATACAGTTAGCTTGAAGTGAGCGAACCAATCACGTGCGTGCTTGAGCACAGTATCGTACGTCATCACAGTGCGCATGAGCAGGGGAGTGAAGACGAAAAAGTGGCGGTTATCCGTGTGGACAGCAGCGAGTCTGTGTCGTCGTTTTAGCTGTTGTTGTGACCGGTTTTTAAACTTTTCAACAGTCTCTGACAGCGAACCGACGTGACGCGCGTCAGTTTAACGAGCGCCGCCGCTTCACGCCATGTCGTCACTCACTCTGAACGGAGTTACGGTCAATTTCCCTTTTCCTCCGTATGACTGTCAGAGGGACTACATGAGCAAAGTGGTTGAATGTCTTCAGAAGGTGAGTATTCGCATGAGACGTTGCCAGTGGAAACCATCCGCGCGACACTAGAATACAACCAGTCTGTGCACTGTTTCAGATGGACAGCCGTGCTGAGATCGGTGGTTCACGCTGGTGCACAGAGCTCCATCATCTGATCAGTCCTCTGTGCCATGTTTCTAAGACTGGCTACATCTCATTAAAGTTGTTCTTTGCCAGTCACAGATGTTTATATTTTAAAAGAGGAATGTAATAATCAAAACACCTCAGTGGACAACAAGAGCTTGTGAAACATCACTTCCTGCCAGGAGTTTGAGGGGAACCTTGTCTTTGTGTTGATTTCAAAGCTAGTTGGTGACAACTAGTTGGTCCAGTACTGAGTGAGCCTTTATACAGGAAACAATACTGGGCAACAGCTTCATCAGTACACGTCCACTAAAAGTACTGGTTTAGCAGGTGACAGACTCAGATTGTCGCTGTTGTCCTTTAACACGTGCCACTATGGAAGAAAGCATCATAGACCAGAAGCTCTTTCCAAAGGTGAAACCATGCATCTGCCTGCTTGTTTCAGAAGGTGAACGGGGTTCTGGAGAGTCCTACGGGCACCGGTAAAACCCTGTGCCTGCTGTGTGCCACCCTGGCCTGGAGAGAGCACTACAAGGACAGCATCTCTGCCTGCAAGATAGCGGAGAGGATGGGCGGCGAGGCGATGTTCCCAAACACTACAGCATCATCGTGGGGGGAGGCTGCCGCAGAGGGTGAAACGCCAAGTATGTTCATGTTAGATCAGCAGACAGCTTATGTTGCCGTGGACACTCACGGTGTCTCTCCCCTCTGTCCTGATGTTACCACGGTAATCAGATCTGGAAATGTCTTCGATGTTATATGGATGTGAATGTAATTACTGTTTGTTTTCATTAACACAGGCTACTCCACAATTCCTAAGATCATATATGCATCCAGGACTCACTCTCAGCTTGCACAAGTTATCAATGAGTTAAAGAACACTTCATACAGGTAAACTGTGCCACTTATGAACCATACAAGATGTTTGAAACGTGCTTTGGTTATGGTTTGGTTTGGTTTGGTGGGCAGGGCCAAATATAGATTTTACTATAGTCCTGGTCAGATCAGATCTCTGGGAATAACATTTAGACCATTATGAGACATTTCAACAGTGAATATCAGGAGATCAACACTGCTGTTATCCACTGATCCTAAACCACTTCAAAATGTTAGACACTGACTCCAGTGCAGTGCGTTTTTCTATTCTACAACACAGACGAGCTGAGTTTTAGCCTTTTTCTGCTGAGCCTAAATATCAGTGTAACACTTTTGTCTCTGACTCAGGCCCAAGGTGTGTGTTCTTGGATCCAGGGATCAGCTGTGCATCAACAGGGACGTGATGCGTCAGGAGAGCAACCACGTCAAGGTAGGCAACCAACAACACTGGCCTGTTCATGCCAAAAGACTGTTGGAAGTTTGCATGAAATGTTAACTGCTGAGCCCACGTGTGAGCGAGTAAAGATGCAGCAGGTCAAACACACAAAGCTGTGGTTCCGGCTTCAGAGATGTGAAAGTATTGTGCTGGTATGTGCACGTCTGAATGAGTTTCTTTTGTTGTTCTTCAGGTTCACATGTGCAGAGGAAAGGTTTCCACCAGGTCATGTGTTTACTACAATAACTTTGAAGGTAATGGCTTGGAAAACACACACACATAGAGACACACAGGCACACACACACTTTGTGAAGAAAGTAAATGGGCTAAATGTTCAGTTGTAGCTCAAAGTCACATATGAGACATGACTTGAAAATGACTCAGAGGCTGCATGTAGTAACTTTACATGCTGAAGTAAGATTACTGCGTCGTAACTGGCAGAGCAGAGTGATTACAGCGTTCAGAGCACTATGCGGTGACAGTCTTTGCTTGTCAAATGCAGCTCGCGTCTCATCGTACACATCTGATTTGTCTTCTGCAGAGAAGAGCACTGACAGAGACTTGGTGAATTCCATCCTCGACGTGGAAGATTTGGTCAAATTTGGAAACAAGCACAGGTGGGATTCATGCTTTCATGTTCACCTGCTGCTCTGTTTGACGGTCACTGACCTGATCTTCGATGTCCGGTGAAACAGCTGCTGAGCAGACCTTGCCCTGTAGCTTTTGTGTGGTGCTTAGAGCTGCAACTGTAAATGATTGATTCATCTGTTCATTGTGTCGATCATTCATTTGGATTATTAAATGTCAGAAAACAATTAAAGTTCTTTTAATAACCAAATGCATGGAAATGAAATCAAACCAGTCTCTGACTATGTAGCTAGCGTGATTGTGCAGTGTGTCCTTTTGGGTTAAGATCTGAACGTGTTTCTGCAGGGCCTGTCCCTACTACCTCTCCCGTTCCCTGAAACAGCAGGCCGATCTCATTTTTATGCCGTACAACTACCTGCTCGACCCAAAGGTGAGCGCACTCACAGATGCCAGATTGCTGTCTTATGAGCGGGCAGAGCTCATTTCCTGCTTTTCTCCTAAATTAAGTGAACGAAGCTATATGTAAACACAGTCACCCTTTGTTGTATAAGTAAATGCTGCTGTTCTCGTCCCTCCCTTCCACAGAGCCGCAGGGCACACAACATCGAGCTAAATGGAGCCGTGGTCATCTTTGATGAAGCTCACAATGTGGTAAGAGTCTGTCCAGGGCAGATTTACTTTCTCTGAGTGTCCTACATCACTGAAGGATTATAAGATCTGTTAAAGGGACAGGGTTTTCCTTCAGGTACTCAGACACACTCAGCATATCATGCTGGTCAGCATGCCTGGCAGCAGGACGTCTGCGCAGGAAGCAAAATGATGCACACACCTGCAGCAAAAACATATTTAAGCAACCATTTTCAAAAAAACTAAATATTTAGAGTATTTCCAATATTTCTAAGATGGGGTGTGGTCACCATAGAGATTTTACTGTGTTCCATTCAGTGAATAGACCTTAGACAACTGAGGACACAGTGGGTGTCTGAATGTCCCGTGTCGTGTGCAGGAGAAGACGTGTGAAGAGTCGACATCATTTGACCTGACTCCCTATGATATAGCCTCAGCCATTACTGCCGTGGACAGGCTGCTGGTGGAGCAGGCTAAAGAAGTCAGCCATGGAGACTCTCTCAGTGAAGACTTCAACGCAGACTCCCTCAACTCAGGTCAGCACGTGTATCAATCAACCAACACTGGGGGATTATGGTATTTAATAAACACCAAACTGAAAACATAACTTACATAACTGCTGCTGATGTTTTCTTGTTTCAGGTTTAAAAATGGATATAACCACAATAGCTAAAATCAAACGTAAGTAGATATTAAAGCTATGAAGAAGATGAATATGAGAGGCTATCAAAGTGTTCTCTCGCTGCTTATATAATGAGCCGAAAACTGCCCAATCTAAATATGGCCTCCATCAGCCTCCAGGTGATCAGGGTATGCACTGTTGCCCCGCTCCCTGACAGCCCTGGTATGTAAGCTCGTGCTGCACCAGACGCCAATGCGAGCTGGATGTCCTCTGAGCCTCCCCATCAGGTGATTGGCCACCGTTTAGCTTGAATCTCATTTTGCAGCAGAGGAAGACGCCACAAACGCTAAATCCAGTGATCAGGGTGTACAGCGAGCAGCGGTTGTGTTAGCAAGGCCAGAAAGAGGAAGAGCACTGTGTCCAGTTCAGGTCGTCTGTGCTGACTGTCCTCCCTCAGATGTGTCAGAGCAGTGCAGCAGAGCTCTCCTCTGACCCTGGAGGAGGAATTCACAGCCATGATCCTGTGAATGACGGAGAAAACAACCGGCATGTCCTCCTGTTCTGATGCACTGACTCCCTGCTTTGACTCTGTGGCGTCTCTGCTGCTAAGCCTCCTATTTGGTCCCTGGATCTAACCCTTGACCCCGCCCTCGTCACCGCTGGTCATCCTCAACATTAACTCGGCACTTGACACAGATTTTGATGGCTGCTCTCTGCGCAGGATCACAGATGCATTAGTGCATCTCCGACTCAACTCAGAGAAGTTACTGCTCGTATGCTTTACCCTGCTGGTCTAAAAACAGTTTGATAGCCTCTCATGATCCTCACTTTAACGTTTTCATGAGACGGTTTCAGTCATTTGTCTCGGCTCTGTCTGACTTCTACAACCTGCTTGCTTCGGCAGAGATACTGCTGGATCTGGAAGCTGCCATCGATTCCTACGACGTTCCCAGTGACAAAGGCATCACCAAACCTGGAATGTATGTAAAAGTGTGGTATGCAGTATATTTGATCCGCTGTGACATCTGATCTGGATTTCCATAGAACTACCTCCAGTCCATCCTAATCCCCACACAGTCACAGCTCAGTTTATGTGTCTGTCACCTAATCTGACCTGAGTGAGTGTCATGTGACATTCGGGCTGAGTATCCAACCTATACTGTGTTATATGGTGTTACCGGAATCAGCTGTTTGCTAAGAAAACATTACCAACAACAATAACAATGATAAAAAAAAACAACAACAGGAAGTGAAATCAACCAAAACATAAACAATTAGTAATTACAGTCGGACTTCGGTGAATATCTCCTTCGTGATGTTCCACAGAAGCTTAGTTGAACATGGATGTCTTCTGTCTGTCTTCTGTCTGTCTCAGCTTCATCTATGAGCTGCTGGAGAGAGCCCACCTGACCTACAGCAGCAAGACGGCAGTCTACGAAGCTCTGGAGCAGATCAGTGGATACTTAGCAGGACGTCAGTGTGATTTCTTCAGATTTTTGCTTTTCTGTCCATCACATGGTCTGCGATCCGTCACATCTCCCGCTCTCCTCCATGTGATCGCTCGTTTTCTCATTTCCTTTAATTCCTACAAAGTAGCAGGAAGTAGAAACTGCGCTGAAAGCAGCAGCTGTACTCCGCTCTGGTCCTGATCATTTCATACATGAACCCACGGTGCGTGAATGTGACGCAGACCCTGTGATAACACACGGTCACATGCGTCGTCATTTGTCTAATTAACAAAGGACTTGTGCGACTTGTTTCTCGTCAGAGCCGGGGATCTTCGTGAACGCCAGTGGACTGCAGAAGCTGGCGGACATCATCCAGGTATGCTGCGCGGGGACGTTAAAGGAAGAGTTTGACTTTTTTTTTTACTTTTTAAAAATGAAATGTATGGTCTTTTTCGATCAGATGGCTGTCATGTCTGTGTGCTGAGCTGGAGCCTGGGAATGTTTAGCCTAGCTTAGCATAATGAAAACAACAGCCTTGTATTTATTATTACACACACTCTTCCCCAGTCTGTCTATGACTGAGCCTGACTGATATGGGGATGCTGATTTCACAAGATTACCAATATTGCAGCTCATACAGTGATCTCCTGACTTCACTCATTTGGGCTTCAGTCTGCTGTTGCCAAGGAGGTTTCCTGTAGAACACTGCATCTGGTGTTGTCAGTGATCCACTGCAAAACAGCAGTATGTTAATTCCCACTCTCTCTCTCTTTCTCACTCTCTCTGTCTTTCTCTCCCTCTCTCTCGTAGCTGGTGTTCTGTGGAGAGCCATCAGAGAAGGACAGGCAGCAGCTCATGCAGTCCAACACGGCTCACTTTAAGGTGTGTGTTCATCAAAAGCCTCAGGGGCCTGTGTTGAAACGTATTAGTCACATTAGCAGTGAGACTGTCAGCGTCCATGTCCGTCTGTGTGGCTCAGGTTCACATCCATCAGGACACCAGCTATCACAAGAAGAAGCAGAACGCCGATGTGTGGACTTCATCCAAGAAACAAGGTGACGCTGCACATCATGGGGCGTACGGGGGTTACAGCATTAACACTGTAGTGTAATCACTGAAGCCTGTCTGCCAACATGGAGCTAAATCAGACCCAGAGCTGAAGCCCAGATGGTTAGATGCGTGCTCATGTGTGTCACCTGTGTCTTTGCGCCCAGCAGGAAACATTCTGAGTTACTGGTGCTTCTCCCCCGGCTTCAGCATGCAGGATCTGGTCAGTCAAGGTGTTCGCTGCATCATCCTGACCAGTGGTACCCTCTCCCCCCTGTCCTCATTCACCTCTGAGATGAGGATGTAAGTTACCTGTGTATTTGACTAACATTAACATGCGATGCAGCAAATGTAGAAATCACTGCTGGAGGATCCACTGTGGGCATTTCAACGATTACACAGACCCAGCATGCACCTGTCAGGTCACACGGCACCTCGGGTTTGTTTGATTTATGTCACTCAGCATGCCTGTGGGGTGGCGCATTAAATCAATGAGTTTTCAAACTGCTGAGGCACAATAACACCTGTAAACATGTCAGTCTTTGTGTATTGCTGATGATTTGAAGAAGCGTAACTGCCGAAGCACATGCACGTCAATCATCATTTGTGAATAACATCTTATGGTGAAGAAGAAGAAGCAAATGAAGCAACTGAACCTTGATGGTCTGCATGTTTTGTTGGTGCTGGTGTTAGAGAATTCCCGGTCACTCTGGAGAACAGTCACGTGATTGATCGGGACCAGATCTTTGTGAGCGTCATTGACCGAGGCCCTGACGGTGTGCAGTTGAGTTCAGCGTTTGACAGAAGGTCAGTGCTGCAGGTTTGCACAGATGGAAGTCACATGGCTCGCAGGTTGTTTCCCTTCTTTTGATGTGTTTTGCTGAGCTAACTTCAGCACTAAAACACATAGATTTACCTTGTGTGATGATGCAAAACTAATATCTCTGTCTGCAACAGGTTTGTTCCTGAAAACATGGCATCTTTAGGCAACACCGTCGGTAAGATCGCCTATGTTTTGTGCAACGTAGCATAATAAATGTTTTCATTTTGCCGTGCGTCTGCAGACACGAGCGTGGCCTCTGTTTGTAGGTGCAGTGGTGCTGTAATAATGAGTTCTGTCTAATTTGAACGCATGGCTTTTAAGGTTTTCCCCATCGTGTAGTTCGCCGGTGTCCTGTCTCAATCGTGTCATGGATGTGTTGGTTTACGCTCTCTCCACAGTCAACCTGAGCCGTGTGGTTCCTCATGGACTCTTAGTGTTTTTTCCCTCCTTCCCTTTGATGGAAAGAACTCTGGACTTCTGGAGGGTTGGTGGCGTTTGAGCAGAATCACTGTCCTTTTATTATAGCATGTTTTTGTTTGTATTTACTGTGTGTTTGTGTTCTGTCACTAGACTAACGGACACGCAGACCGCATTGAGGCGATAAAGCCCATGTTCGTTGAACCCAAAGGAAAGGGCACGTTCACTGAGGTGAGTGGGGTTTTTTTGTTTTTTTGACTTCCAGGTTTCTGTAAAGGTCTCAGCAGTTCATGAGCAGGTCATGATGTGAGCACCGATGGACCCAGCTCATCCTGCCTCTCTGTCTGCTCTCAGGTTATTGACGGGTACTATAACAAAGTCAGCGATCCAGCATCCAACGGGGGAACCTTCTTTGCCGTGTGTCGAGGGAAGGTGAGCTGAATGTGTGTCTGAAAACTCAGGAAAAGTCTGAAAACAAAGTCAAGAGGGAAGTAGACGGATGCATTTGGGAGAAATGAAACGTGTTGCCATGTGGAGAGATGCATCTCTGCATCACCTGCCTGTTGGACTTGGGATATTCAGTTTTATTGGTTTTATTATAATTCACCTCATTGCATCTCTGTCTCCCTGTGTCAGGCTAGTGAGGGTCTGGACTTTGCAGACACCTTCGGTCGGGGTGTCATCATCACCGGCCTTCCTTTCCCACCCAAGATGGACCCTCGAGTCATCCTGAAGATGCAGTTCTTAGATGAGATGTGCAGGAAGCCCACTCCTGGGCTGAAGGTGAGAGGAGCGCTCGCTGAGAGTCGCTGAACAGTGTCAGTGTTGTTTCAGTGGCTCTGTCTCATCGAGCGTGTGTGTGTGTGTGTGTGTGGACAGTACCTGTCTGGGCAGCTGTGGTACAAACAGCAGGCTTTCCGAGCTGTGAACCAGGCCATCGGGAGGGTCATTCGCCACAGGGAGGACTATGGAGCCATCTTCCTGTGTGATCAGAGGTCAGATGACGAACCATCACTCACATCTTTGCTTCCGCATTCCAAATCCGCCTGCCCCTGCTCTGCCATTGTGATCATTGGCTGTTCTCTGTAGGACTGAATTTCGTTTTGTTGTGGGGTGGAACGACCACGTCTTTCCAACTCCGCATGACCGCAGTGTGACTGTTTCCACAGGTTTAAGAACCTTGATGCCAGAGCTCAGCTCCCATCGTGGGTCAGGGCTTATGTGCGTCAGGACAACAGCTTTGGGAACGTGGTCCGGGACGTCTCTCAGTTCTTCAGGGTCGCGCAGAAAATGGTAAGCTTTACTCGCATGGCTCCTTGCATGAACCGTTCACAGACTCACCGTTCAGCTGTGAGCTACCACACAAGATCATCCCTGGTTGTGTGTCACTGCAACTGTGGGCGTGAATCCAGTTAATCTGTCCGCTGTTTGTTTGTGTTTGAATGTGCCAGAGGCCAGTGGTGCAGAAGAAGGCTGCAGCACAGAGCTGTGGGACCATGTGTTTGTCAGACACTCAGCCCTCCCCCCTCACGTCCTGCTCATCATCCCAGAGCTCCCACACCCAGAAGGCCAAGGTGCTGGACGCTCACCTTCCCAGCCTGAAGAGGAGGAGGCTCAGTGAGTATAAAGACATGGTGACCGTGCCACCTTTCAAACCCTGAAATATGTGACAGAGGAAATTTGGGTCCTTCGCTGATCTGTTAGGTCTTTTTGATCAGATGAACACACTGGAGCCAATGGGATGGCCGGGATCTGCATCGAGTATGAGTGCAAGGTGCCGGAGAGTCAGAGGAGACCAGCCAACCTGCTCGATGCTCTGGAGCGAGGTGACCACTGCACTGGAGAAGACGATGATGCTGTAGTGGGAGAGGAAAAGGTAGCTGGGCTTCTGTGAAACACTGTGGTCTGAGTGTATGCAGGTCAGACACCGTGCATGTCCAAAGAGAGGCTAAAGAGATTTATTTATTTGATTCATTAATTGTGCATTTTCCTTTTAAAGGCAAATCGTTTGTCCACGCTGTCGCTGCAGTATGACAAGAGGATGATCGACGAGCTGCGGGGAGGCAAGCGCAAAATCAAAGTGGTGCAGGAGCAGGTGGGTGTTGTGAGGCGGCTCATCCAAACAGCTGCACTGAGAGCGAATCATCGCGCACACACGCTGAGATTAGTTTGTGATTCTGTGCCGATGTAATTAACTGATGTGACATATACTGTGTGTGTGTGTGTGTGTGTGTGTGTGTGTGCTTCTCCTTCCTTGTCGAAGAACACGAGCCGGTCGGCGGACGCGTCAGACGAAGGCAAAGCCAACAGGGCAAAGACATTCCTGGCAGAGATGAAGAAGTCGCTGAGTCAGGTCAACTTTGACCGCGTCGTACGGGCTCTGCAGACCTACAAGAAGACCGACAGCCTGGACGTCCTGCTGACCGAGACAGCTGTTTTAACTGAAGACGCCAATACCCACAGTCTGCTCCAGGGTGAGCACTCCCAGAGTCCACCACCAAGTGTTTTCTGTCTGATTTGAATCCTGAACGTGCCCCAAAAATGAAATAATACAAGAACAAAGCTGTTATTCCATGTCATGTTACATGTCTGCATTCTCTATCGCTGAATTTACATTTTACTTGCCCTCTGCAGCACCACATGAACTGTATTTTAATAGATCACAGTGTTTTGCAATTAATATGATCCACCTTCAGATCATCAGGTGGTTTCCCCTGGACTCACTTTCCCGGGCAGCTGAAGTCAGCACGTGTGTGTTAAGCTCATGCAGCTGCAGGGTGTGCACACACATTGAAGTACTTGTGCATGCTTGTGTATTAGAACTCACATGTGCCTCACCATATACATCCTCATGTCTGAGGTGTATTCATCACACACACACACACACACACACACAGGGGGCGTTCAGTAAATGTGTGTGTGCGTGTCTTTCCCCATTAACTCTAATGCATCCATTGTTTTTCAGGCCTCTACCAGTTTGTCCGTCCGCATCACAAGAAGAGCTTTGATGAGAAATGCCAGGAGCTGACCGGCCACGGCTGTGGGTACAAACCTGATCACTCACTGGCCAAGGACAAGAGGAAAGCATTGGAGCTGGACAGTGGTACGAAGCGCTGCACGCTCAAAGAGAAGGCATATGATGCACTTGATGATGTTCATTAGTCCAATGTTCAATATGAACATCTCTCTGTGAATTTAAGGATGGCGTCATCAGGTTGTGTTGTTTTGTCGGCCCAATGCACCAAAGCCAAAGATTTCAGCTACAAATGGTTATATTTAGTTTACAGTGAGTGAAGTCTTTTGTTGTTGTAGCTGAGATTAGCAGCAGTAACATCAGCTGACGGGTGAGTCCATGTACCTCTAGAAAACAGAGAAAAGCAGCAGATCTGTACTGTGGAAACTGGATTCAGATGCAGCGATTGTCTCTGTTTAATTGATTCCTGTCATATAATTATTATTTATTATAATTTACTGACTGAATTTATAAATCATATGTGAAGGAAAACTCTTTAGAAGTGCCATATTTTGTTTTCTTGAAGCTACTCACAGACAGACAGGTGTGGCTCTGCTGTCCTCCAGTGGGACGTCTGTCTGCAACCAGCTGAACACGCAGCAGCTCAACAAAGGAGGACACCACCTGAACCTGCAAGGGTTAAGAGAACCTCGGGCAGGTGGGACATCTCGTCTTTACACCTGTTTCCTCGTGAACATCTAAAAACAACAAGAGCCAGATTTTATATTTTTAAATAACTTAGGTCATTCCATATCTTTCAATGATCAAGATGACGTGTATTCCATGCGCTGAATGAATGAATGGTTATAAAGTGTAAGCCCCAGCCCTCTCGTCTCTCTCTGGTCAGACTCCGCTCCAAAGAGTGAAGTCCACGCGGCCTTCCTGGCTGCTGTGAAAAAAGCTCTCGGAGCAGAAAAGTCAGCTCAGCTCTTTCAGGCCATTTACAGCTACAAGAAGACGGACAACTACGACAACCTGGTGGCCACGGTGGTGAGCTTATTCACAGAGAGAGATGAGGACTTCAACCTTCTAGTCAGTAAGTTGACTAACAAGTCAACAAACACAGTCACATTCTCTGAATTTCACAGATTTGAACATGGGTTTCTGGTCAGTGGTTCACACGATTCACTGTATCTTTCATCTTCCTCCCCTTCAGGGTTTGGCATGTTTATTCGTCCTCACCATAAGAAGCAGTACAAACAGATGCTGGATGCTTTGATAGGTCAGTCGGCCTCCGCTACTGATGATGCTGCTGTGGATGAAGCATCAGATAATCCATCTTCCTCTGTTGGCCACTGAAATCATCCTCATTAGTGTCTGTAACAAAGCTTTCAGCAGTGTAGGCGGCACACGCCAGTGGTTGTGGGTGATTGTACTGCACCACACTGTCGGACCTTTCCAGTCTCAAAGCATCGAACCTTTGACTTTTGGTAACGTGGAGCTGCTCTTCTGACTGACTGAGCCTGGCCTCCAAGCATTTGCATCTGCTACTGTCACACTGTTGGGGGGGCAGAGAGAAGCTAACTGCTAATGGAACTAGCAGGTCCAAACAGCCTGAAAGCAACTGCGGGATTAGCAGAAGGTCGCTAACAGGGAAAACTGAGCACATGTTCATTTTAAAAGTAAAGAGTTAAATGAGCCACTGTGATGAAGAACACTGTGGAATGAACTGGGCTGAGACAGACCAACAAAAACATGAACAGCAACAGAAACCAGTGGAAAGAAGACAACAGCACTTTGTCTAAAGTTTTATGGAAGAAATGAGACGGTGCCCTTATGACAGCACGGTTACAACATGAGATGATGACCGGCAGATATGATTTCTGTTTTACTGTGTCAGTTACCCTTGTATTATTAAGTCTAATGATATTTGTATGTTACTGTGTAACAGGGGTGTAATTAACTGTGCAGTCTAAGACATCTTCATGTATTCTGTATCACACTGCAGGACTCACAGTCAGGTTGCTGCTAATTTATTTTACTGATGGAAAAAGGCTTTGACGTAATTTTACTCATGTTTATTTTGATACTGAAAATGTCAACATTATGATTTACTATATAATAAAACTTTTAAAACCACAATTAACCATCTGATGTCTCCAACATTCACTTAAGGATCAGTATTTGTTACGATTTCTCAGTAATTTTCTGAAACAGCTGCTCGGTGTGGTGGTGTTGAACTTTTTAGGGACTGTTTAAAGTGACAGATCAATCCACATTTGTCGGATTGTGAGTGAGTATTCAGGATAGCGTGGCGGTGTTCTTCACGCTGCGACTTCTTTATCTGCATCTGAAATAAGCAAAACCCATACCTGAATTCAGTTTGATGCCAGCATGTAGTCAGAGTGCTCACACCCAGCCTGCAGAGCTTGACTGTTCCTGTTGTGTCCTGTTGTGTAACCTTGAAAAGCAGAAGTGCTGGTTCAGTCTCAACATTGGTAGGGACACCGCAAAACAGAAACATGTTTGTTCAAAGGTTGGTCAAATGTAAACGCCCCAAAATACTGTTAGGGACATGTTCTTCACACCTGTACGCAAACCTACACCCTTGTTGTACAGCACCACCTGTGATGGGCTCCGTGGCTTTCACTGTGTCAAAACAGCAACCCTCAACAGGAAATGCCATGTAATGACATCCATGAGTTACATAGGGAGTGATTGTGTTGGTGCAGCCTAATACTTAATGTTTTCACTCCACTGTGAATCTATGCAAAACCCCAGAGAAGCACACAGGGCACAGTCCCTGAAGGTCAGAAACCACAATCAGCATGCTTTTAGCTGATGCACCATCTTTCCTCCTGGAGACTATGGACTGTTCTACTGCTAAGACTTCTGTTTGTCCTCTGGGTCACAGCCTGTACTGCTACTGTACTGTGTTAGCACATTGCTTACATGCTGTCTTCCATGTTTGGACAAGACTATGTTGTAAAACCCATGATTGTGCCGTGCTTGAAACTCACTGGACAACTTTGAAAATAAACACACTTATACATTTAGTTTCAAATGTGAACCTTAGAGTATTAAATAAATAAATAAATAAATAAACATATATATATATATATATATATATATA
>WARS01002866.1:0-14791 GCA_008933995.1 Datnioides undecimradiatus | reverse complement strand
TGATTTAAGTCCCAGTAGTGATGTCTTGATGTCTGTTTTTTGTATGCCTGAAAAGTGTTTTTTCCACTGACTCCATGAGCCCAAGAGAATCAGTTCTGGTTGCACTGACTCACATGGTGCTGCTCCCACTGTGGGAGCACTCTGCGGATGGTTTGTAAACAGATGGGAATTGTGGAGGAAGGGAGCACTAAACAATATTACTTATCACCTTACCGTTCCAATATCTAATTAGGTGTTAATAAAATTTAAGAATTAAAGCTTGCTTACTAATGAATACACAATGCCTTTAGTCACAGAACATTCTGGGTTTGTTTGCTAAAGTTTGCTAAATAACTGGCATTGGAGCAAAATGCCAAGTCTGTTGCACATTTCACAAAAAAGGAGGAGACGTCACAGTTGGCTGAAAAACACAAAATACACACTGATATGGAAACTTTGTTATATTTTACACAAGTAAACCTCCCTGAAATGACATTTAAACATCTGCATTCAGATTTCTGACTGGTAAAAAAACCCCAAAAAAAACATCTGATGCTGTCAGTAAATGAAACCAAACAACAACATTATTTAGAATTTCTACTCACCGAAGTTGACTGGTTGAGATGTGAGGAGATGGGAGCTGTAGTGATGGAGAAATGGATGCAAAGGATGCTTTATACACCATCACCACACCCTTTATCCCTTCCTCCATAATGCTCCGTTCATCTCTAACCACTCCCACCTCTACCACTGTGTCTTGATACTTTTCTCACTTCAAGTTATTCTTTAAGAAACACTGGATCTTTGTCCCAAGGCTTAGAAAAATAGCTAGAAAGTATTATCATTATTATTAATACTGTTATTTTGGAGTCTACTTATATATAGTGTGTATTGATATATATTATTTTGCACTATAAAAAAGGTACTAGTGTCATTTATTACAAAAATGCATTTAATGTTATGATCTTGAAGTTGAATTTGGACCTGCAATTACTGGGATGGCAATTACTTTCATGCATGTTACATCTAAATCTACAATGTAATATCAGCCAATTTTGTCATGTTACAGTCTTTTAACTGTTTTTTTGAATGTATTGTTTGAGATTTTATGTTTACAGTTTGTTCTCTTGTTTCTTCTGTTACCAGTATATAAACCTTTATGGAAAATGTAACAATAGAAAACTATTTGCATTTTTCTTGTTCACTGAAGATTGAAGATGATGTTTTGCAAACTGATGAAGAGAGGGATACAGCAGTTACTATGTGAACTGAATCACATTTTGTAATGTTCTCATTTACAGTGGGTCCATTTAGAGCCCGC
This sequence comes from Datnioides undecimradiatus, assembly GCA_008933995.1. Lineage (NCBI taxonomy): Eukaryota > Metazoa > Chordata > Actinopteri > Lobotiformes > Datnioididae > Datnioides > Datnioides undecimradiatus. Next base: position 13,491 of record WARS01002866.1, on the reverse strand, counting down.
TTTTGTTAATCCTTGAAAAGAAATCCACAATTTGTGTCACTGTTTCTGACACTGTTTTGAGAAGTTGTATGGAGTTTTCCCCCAAAATAACTAAATTAAATCATTACACATTCTTACACATGCATTTTTTTGTGGCTTGCCTCTGTATAACAAATCCCAAATAGACTTTGATTATATATTCTGATTATGTTTCTTTCTATTTTTCTAAGATGAAGACCAAACTTGATGAGGTTTCTTCTGTAATGTACAATGTTATTTTCTAACCAAACACGTGTGGGAGGACACCTCAATTCTGTTTTGCGCTTACTACATTCAGATGTTTCCTACTTTCCCTTTCTTCAGTTGTAATTTACTTATTTGAAATCCACATAAATCTAAAATGAATACGCTGGCTACTGTGACTTGATTGTTTTGGTCCTGAGTGGATCCTCTCTTCCATGCAATTTTGTAGAGGAGGCTGTGACTCAGAGTCAGGTCCCCAAAGCCCATTACTCATACTGCAGGGACCAGAAAATCAAAGACATGAAAATCAGCACTGTGGCAACTATGTGTGTGTGTGTTGGTTTATCTGTGTGGGTGTTATTATATGACTTTGACTCAAAGATCTTTTCCTGGCTCTCTTCTTCAGGGATGTAATTGTTCTGGTCTCTAATTACCAGTCAATGTTCACTAAAGTACAGATCATAGGTTAGGTCAAGTCAATGTCACATGAACTGACCAACATACATGCATTCTACAACTTAATTTACAATAAATCTGAGATCTGTGTTGATTTTTCACTGTAACGCTGAAAACATTAGTCTATTTTTCTGCCTTTCCCCATCTTACTCAGCTGGAACTGCCATATTAGTGAGGGAGTATCCATGGTAACCATATTCTTTCTTATGACCAGCTGTGATTCATATGAAACCTATTTGCAGTACAGCTGGAGAAGCTTTAATAACTTGTCAAATACAGTTACACTCTTGTGCTCTTGTGCCATCTAGTGGACAAGCAGATATACTCACACACACCCATTTTTCTACAGCGTTAAAGTGAAGTCGCTTTCTCAAAGCAACGTGGTGCCACAAACTCCCCAATAACATATAAAGCAGAATATTTACCACAAATCCTTCAGCAGCAAAAGAGCAGGTATTATTAATAATGTTAAACAGTTACCTCAGTTTTCATGAAGTGGGTTTTTATGATATACTTTTAAATAGTCTGTGTATTACAGTAGATGGTGGTCGGCATGGCAGTACTTGCGTGAGAAGCTAAGCAAAGTGCTTCTGTGGATGAAGTCAGCAGCAAAAAATGTATTTTAGCCACCAAACCACCTTTAATCATCTTTTAACCAACATACAGAAATAAATACCAGTTTAAGTGGACAGTATATTTAGATTATTTTTACCCCTTTACATCGCTGTCATACAGTTTTGTTCTGAAAAGAAACAGCATTTGTTACATCCACCTATGATCTCCTCAAATCTACCAGATTCCTTTGATCAAAACAGCAATTTTATCTCGGAGAACACAGGGGCTACCCATCTATTACTGCCTCAGACTGTTTCTGTGTATTATTGTGTGACTTCTGTGTTTTAAAGACTTAGTTTGGATTCAACGAAGAACCGCAATAACAAACTAACCCACTGAGGCAAATCCTGTGCTCAGAGAGGTAAAATTACTGTTTTAGTCAAAGGAATCTGGCAGATGTGTTGCAAGTAATATAATGGCTTCAGTTTCCTGTCAGAAAGGCCTGTCTGGCAAGGCATAGTGTTCACAATATTCCCCATATGGTGTTCATCCAAACTAAGGTTGATTTTTTTTTTTTTTAGATGGCTTATTTAATCATCAGCATCAACAGGATCTTAATATTATGGTTTCATTTCCCAAGGCAACAACTACAACCCGGATGTTGGAAAGGCAGGCAGGATCAGAACATTGGTGTTATTGTTTAACAAATGAAATTGTCCACTGAGAGGGGCTGTTCTTCCTGTGTGTGTCCAAGGAAGGTGTGCAGTGTGTGAAGTTGCACCAAAATACACCTCTACTGCACATTAGTTATATATATTTTTTAAAAACTTTGAATAAGCAGAATTGTTCCTGTTCATGAAGGTGATGACACAGATCATGATCTCAGTATTAGAAATTCTCAAGCTTTGGCCTGTTCATTGACCTAGCACCAGAATACGGTTGTTCATCTTCAAGAATAATGATGGTTTTGTTTAAGGCCACATGATAAACATGCAGTGTGTTTGTATCCGTGCTCTTCTTACCAGAAGATACATCAGTTACACAAAAGTGATATTGAGTCAAAACAGTTAGAAAGAAAGAAATTCCAGGCTGTAAACTCAGCTGTAGGTCACATGGGTGTGGCGCTTGTGTAAACTGAGGGGTGAGCACAATCTCTTCTAACTACACACACAGACAGACACAGACACAGACACACACACACACACACACACACACACGCACGCACTCAGAATGTCGTAACTTAGCAACATGAGTGTTTGCCCTGTAACTATGAACATTGGCTGGCCACAAACTGAGGCCCTGCCCAAGAAGTTGCGCGCATGACTTCAGAGGTTAATGAAACTTTGTTGCCCTGAGTTTAGCCTTGCAGGGAGGCCTTCTTCAGGCAGTCATAGTCCTGCCTACTTCACTAGGATAGGCAGACATGAACTGCAACTGTGCCTAAACCCTAAATTACAGAAATCCTATCATGACTATTTATGATTAAAACATTTGATTGGTGGAGCTTGTCATTGCTAGCACATAGCCTGAGCGGGAGTACTGCCTGGCAGACTTAATCTTAGAGCAAAAAAACCTCGTTTCTTTTCAGGGTGAGTAAGGAGAGGGTTATCTGTTCCGTCACTGATCCGTCTTGATCCAACTTTCACCACGATGAAAAGAATTTCCTGTAAAAACAGTGGTGTACTGTCTCACTATGTTCTGTGACTCTGGCCCTCCTAATTTCTTAACAGTGCCCATTGCAGTTTTACTTATGAACTAATTTCTGTTGCGACGTGTCCTATCACCTACTTTATTTGCTCATCAATGTGTCACAATTAGCTGCAACGTGAGCCTCACAGGAAGGTGTGTTCATTCCTGGAACATTCTGCGGATTCCTCGCAGCACCGATAAGCAAGATTTTAACAACCAGAGAGGGAGAGGTTTGTCTGCCCTTTCACACCCTGGGAAGCATAAAATACAGGTTGGAATTACGTCATCACACCTCATGTCGCTAGTACAGTTGCCAAGGGAGTCAGTACACTGTGATCTATGGAATGACTTCCACTGTGAATTTAGGACAAACTAGGAAATCCTGTAGCTATGACCTGGGGGCATTTTAATTTAATATTTGAACTGATAAAAGTAATATCTATAAAAAGTGAAAGAGGTGTTTTTATTTCTAAATGAATATGATAACTTGGCAACGCATAACTTACACATACAGCAACCACCAGACACAACAGGTTTGAAATTCATCAGTGCTTTAATAGAAAACACTGTCTTTACAAAAAAATGAAATTCTCTTTGGATTCTACCCTCCTCTGCTGTCTTCTGTTACTTCTTGCAACTTGTTTTCTTCATGTGCATCTGGTAGCACTGCTCACAGGCAATGGAAAGTCCAACAACCAGAGAAACAAACTCTTCGAAGTCCACCTGGCCGTCACCGTTGGTGTCCAGGTCCTTCATGATTTTGTCTACAGCTGCAGGGTCCTTCTGAGACTGCAGTAAAGAAGGGTGTGAGGAGGGAATCAGCAAGAAAACTTTGGGTTATATAGTTAAATTATGTTATTATGTGATAAGTAATATAGTAATTCTGGAGACTTGACATGTTGGTCCCATCGCACCTTAAGGAAGTTGGCCAACTCGTTCTCCATTAACTCTCTGAGCTCTCGTCGGTTGAGTGTGCCTGTCTTGCCTTCCTTAGAGGCGTAACGGTGAAACACCTTGATGAGTGACTCCATAGCGGTCTCTAGCTCTGAAGGCATCGTTGCTGAAGTGTGTTTAGACTAAAAAAACAAAGTTCAAACAGAGAAGAAAGTGTTGAATATATCCACAGATAGAGATGAGCTTTATTAGACAATTTTAAAACAAGACTTCACAGAATGTCATGAAAAAAACAGTAAATGATATTGTTATGGCTGCCAAACTCTAAGGTTAAAGTTGTCAAGAGACCCTTCTAAGAAGATGTTCCACTGATGACCTGATCTGAGTATCTGAGAGGGCGTGAAAGAGTTCAAAGCCTGATGAGTCGATGCTCTCACTGTAAACAATCACCTCTCTTTGCATGAAACAAATGCTGACAACTCAGGAGTAAGAGAAAACACCCAGTGTCTGTGGTGAAATAAAGGTAATACGATGAAATTCCACAGCATTAGGAGAACTTGATGTAACCCGGTGAAGAGGAAGCTACTGACCCTCCCACTGATGAGCAATACTCATGAGAAGTGATACAAGGTCTGTTATTAGGTTGAAAGAAAAAGACAACAAAGAAAAACCATCATGAAATTAAAACAGTATTGAACAGACAGCGCCCCATTGCTGTAGAACTGCAACAGTTAATACAGGAGAAGTGGGTGGGAAACAGGGCTGATGTGTTTTTTGCACAAGAGGGAATGGAAAACTTCTGCTCTGATTGAGGGAAAAAATGTGCCGAAGCCTGAATTGCCGGAATCCACAGCAGGATATGTGAAGGAGACGCTATAGCAGAAGAGCACATGTGTGGACAAGCCCACAGTTCAACCACGCCTTTTGTTAGGTACATATAGGCTATATGAATTCAACTGTGCTAACCATAAAAGAAGACTTTCCAGTGAAGTAAAGTGTGATAAACTGGAGAGCAGTCCTATCTCACTGAAAAGCTCAGGAAGTACTTACTGTATTAATCAAAATGTAAATCTTAAAACAACTATTAAACAGAGTTAGTCCTCGTTAAAAATGGGAGTTAAAAACTTTAAAAAAGAGGCAAAACCTAGGACAACCACATTAGTACAGTAACTGCAAACTTCCTCAAAGTATGTGTCTAAAAATGCTAAATCGCCTACAGCAGAATCACTCGTAATGAATCATTAACCATCTGTATGATTGCCTTCAGGAAAGCTTTGACTGACAGCTAAAGGTAACAGTAAGGTACAGGCAGTACCGTTATTTCTTACCGTGCAGGGCAAAGACGTGGCCGGTGGAGGAAAAGTAGGAGTGTTCGGAGGACGGGAATGAGTGCGCCAGAGATTTTATAGTCGGGCGCCGCCCTGCGTGTTGAGTATTATGACTCAAGCTGGTCTGTTCTGTCATGCAAACCGATTTTTCACCGCTTGCGTGTTTGGCCGCAAGCGGGGGTATGTGGTCGAGTTGGATATTTTGACAAAAACCTAACCATACCAGTATTTTGAATTTGCATCAACTACCAGTTCCTAGCAATCTTGATCTTGACCATGGGATGCAGACACGGACAACAACTTGTGACTTTAGGGTTATGGTTTGGTTGGGGGTTAAAACCAAACTTGTCCCTGGCTGTATCACAACTGCAAGCCCCTAGCTGCATGTAGTTGGGCCCGCCTTTCATGTCAACAGCAAAAGTCTCTCAAAATGCTTGTGAGTAACTGGAAGAATAGCTGCCTGACTCACACAAACAAGTACTAATCTCTCAAACTACTGCGCCAGTCGGCCTGATATTTTCTGTGCATATGTGGATATCTACTCTCAGCAACCTCCCATGGTTGCAGGCATTCACAATTGTTTATTAACCCACGTTACTGACTTTTTCCTGCTGCTATTGCAATGCCTGCCTGACTGCTGACTTTCCTGGCCAGAAGGGAGTAGTTAACATAATGCTGCCCTTTGTTGCTGTTTTGCAGTTTGGTTTGTTTTCCTTTTAAAATATAACACGCCAGACTGTCATGGTCCACAAGCTGATTTTGCCTATGTGTAGTTTACATTTTGAATGTTTGTTTATCCTTACAGAATCCCAGCATTGAAACTTGTCGGGAATGTGTCCTAAAAGGGCTCTGCAGCTGCCTGAATGAGAAGGCTGAGAGCCTCATAAAGGAGTTCTTGGTGAGTTGAATTATTGAGCATGAATCATGGCCACGTAGAACATAGAAACAGCAACGAGGAAATTAACTTGTTTGTGGTTTATTGCTGACAACCCTCTTTATGCTATGCCATAATTATTATCGCAAAACATTATTGTGTTTCTTGCTCTCTCTACTGCACGAGAACTCTAGAATACCTTCAGGTGTGCTGAAATGCCACCTTATGGAATTATGTCGGACTTACGAAATGATATTCTCATGATTTTTTAAACAAAATGAGATTTAAGATACATTATAAATAAATTTTCATTTTATTATTTCTCAGATGTCCTTCTCAAATTAAAGAATCCTTTTTTACAAAGTACGTTTTCTAATATTAAAACATTGCTGTATTATTTGACAAGTTCAGAGTTGCAGAAAGCACTACACTACACAAAGCCTGATGTATTTCTGCTTTGACATCAATCCATGTTAAGAGAGAGCGGCTACTGTGATTGGTTTCCTTCTGTGAGGAACACAGGGTGTGGCCAGTTGCATTTATGAAAAGAAAAAACCAGCAACAAGTAGAAATGTAGTGGAGTCAAAAGTAGAAGACTTGTCTACTTGTCTTTAGTGGGGTGTAAGTCAGAAGTTTCCAAAAAAACAATATTCAAGTAAAGTGCAGATACCCCAAAAATGTATTTAAGTGCAATAAGAAGCGATCATTCTTTCACAGTTCTGAATATTTATTGCAAACTTCATATTTTGGACTGTTCTCTCAGAAGCTGCTGAGTTTTCTGCATTCATAAGATGTCTAAAAACAGTATGTAGAAGCACTTTTAACACAAAAAAGTCATCCCAATCCAATTTTTTCTGTTTAGAATTTGCTAGTGTTTCACAATTCCTGTTAATATCCCTGCTAACAAAGCATCATAGAGAGAAAAAAGGCTATTTAAAGGAAATGGTGTGTATTTATTAGCATTTGCTGATATTTTGCTGCAAGTTTAGCATTTTTGCAAACTTGAGCATTTTGTTTTGAATTTTGAACATGCTTTGTAAATGAAGGATCTCTAAAGACATGTTTAGTTTTTGCTTTGCAAAAGTTCTCATCAGTCAACAAAAACTGCCAACATGTGCTGTTGCTAATGTGTTAGTATTTTTCTGCTTCAAGTTATATCACTGTAAGCAATTTAGTATTTTGGGTTGGTTTTACAGCAGTTTCTCACAATTTTGTCATTGTTGGAATTTGCTAATATTGTCTATTTTTTAGACAAAAACGTGTTGGCATGTAGCAATATTTCTGGCTCTCTAAACTCTCAGTGCTGTAACAAACAGTCTAAAAATGCCATGCTTGATAAATAAAAGCAGTTGAAGTAAAGTGAAAGTTGTTTTTCTCTCACCTTGATGGAGCATGCAGTTTTTAGTCATGTAAATTACAAGCAACAAAATCCTATGTTAATACAACTCAGCTATGTTTTGTCAGATTTCCTTAATTCAGTTGTGTCAACCTGTTCCACATAATGAAGTTGAATAAATCTAACATAACTGCATTTAGTAAATCAAACACACCTACATTTAGTAAATCAGACATAACTGTGTTTAGTAAATCAAACACACCTACATTTAGTAAATCAGACATAACTGTGTTTAGTAAATCAAACTTGTCTTGAGTAATTTCAGAATCTGTATATTAAGTTAATTCCACATAACTGAATGAGATAGCAGTTAACACTTACCACTATTTAATAACAATCAATTCTTGATGTTTTGTAGTATTTACTCAGCTTAACTACGTGGAACTGGTTCACATAACTGAGTTAAGTAAATTGGACGTTTCATTTTTTTGAGGCTACACTCAAAAAAACAACTTGTTGGATTTACTTGATAAAATCCTCGTAACAATTTGCACTAAGTAAATTTTATTGTTGCAGTATTAAGCACATCCCACTTGCCAGTATCAAGTATAATATACTTAATTCTAGACATATCCATGAAAATGTTATGTAAATGTTATTTAATTATATTAAAACATAAATAATATTCATTTAAACTAATTAAGTAAAGTCTACTTCACTTTTTCACAGGCAGGAACGTCACTGTTTTGAAATTATTAAGTAAATCTTATCATTTAGCATTATGAAATTAAGTAGATTTTATTATACTTTTTAAATTTTCAAATACTTAGTGGTATGAAACTAATTTCTTATAATTATGTACATTTATTTCATTTTCTATTGGTAAATGTTAAATCACACAACTACAATACAATTAAAACTTTATTTTGTCAGCAAACAATTACAGTTTATAAAAACTCTAAATGTAAAAGTGGCATGACTAGCATTAGTAAACAAAGCATGGACACCCCCACTGCTTATGGTTTTACAGTTGAGCTAAATTTACCATAGCATGACTGAATGCTCAAGTGTTAAGAAAACTAAATCACCATTCACTAAATTAAGTTTACCAGAATATATAAAATAAAAATATCACTGATAATAAAAATTACTTTTTTTCTTTAACCTCAGGAGGCATATCACATCACATAATACAATACATGTATGATCCCTGGACAAATGTGCATGAAGTGCACCCCAACTTCTAAATGAGCAAGGACAAACAAGGTACTGACTTGCCTTGACTGATGTGTAGATGTTTCAGTCTATAATGCTTTAAGAGCTCTATACGTTTTGATGCCCTGAAGTTGCAATTTTTGAATGCCCATCTCATAACATACAAGGCCTGCTGTTTGTCCCTGATGGCACGAGCGTTGAAACCGGTCAATCTGCCCTTCTCCTAGACCTCATCTGTCCACTGCACTGGCTCGTCCTATGAATAAAGTCAACCTGTAAATGAACAGACACAATTTGTGTTATTAAAACAAGATTTAAAACATTTAGTCCCATGTTTATATTTGATTATGCAGTGAAGAGTAGGGTAAATTGACAATCGGAGTATAATCGCATGCATATTTAGATTTATACTTGCCTGAATGAGGCTAATGTCACTGTGTTGTACAGTCACTCCTCCTATAGCCCTCAATGGTTCATCATGTAGTGTATCCTGAGCTTGACATGTGGTGATACAGTTCCCTTCTGTATTGTTTCCTGGTTCCTGTTGACAGAAATGTAACTTCATAAGAACTCATAGTTACATTTGTTTAAGTAATAAAACACTTAAACATGGACCCCTGGATTAAAGGTCAATTTAAGTAAAATACAATGTGTGCACTGACACATAGTATGAGCACACATCTGAAGCCTAAACGATTCAACTTTTTTGTTTTTCATATTATAATTGAGAACAAAGTTCCAGCATCTTGGTAATAAAGACATCACCTCTGGTGTTATACTACTCCCATTTACAGCGCGTCAGTCCTTAACTGCAAACAGCCATCTGCACAGCCAGTGCCTGGTTTGACCTTTCAGGACGATATGGCTGCTCTAAGTAGCTATTAGCTAAGCCAGAGCTTCCCAGACTGTCGAGGACTGAGATCCTAGCATAGAAACAGGGCGGCTAACATTAGCACAGGAGTGTAGCTTTAGCATGTTTCTCATTTCAGTAACTAACATAAAGCCGGCAGCAGCACTGTTGGCTTGGAAAGCAGCGCATATTGCGCCGAGCAAACATGGCTCTCTCTCCCACACACACAGACAAATTTTCACAAATGTAGCGAGACAATAACTTACGCTAAACAAATATAGCACCTCCTGATGTGAAGCACCTCCAGTCACCGTCCTCGCTGCTCTGATACTCGACGGTTAAAATCGCGCGCGGGTCTTGATTCAAACGTGCTGTGTGTTTAGATTAAGTAAAATTTACGCATTTTCAATTTAAACATTTCAGGTTTATGTGCAGTCATTATAAAACATGTAAACAGCATGCGAAATGATGCGTAAACACATACATTTTTACTTAAGAAATGTTAGAACTCAGCGGATCTCATTATTACAACGTAGAATATATGGCAGTTAATCTAGTATCTTTTACAACACCAAAAAGTTCGTTTTTTGAGTGTATAGCCTATCTTTTCACAAACTGAGTCGCCAGTCTTGCAAAATGTTATCTGAATGGAGGCTCTTAAATACTCAGAGTAATTTAAAACAGTACAGATATGAGCAGAAAAAATCTGAATGCATCTCTGACATTCATTCATTGTGTTTTTTATTTTAAGGACAGTGGCATTTCTTCATATTGAATATCTCTTATAGGCGTTGGCTCCAGACGTTTTCAGCTGCTTGTTGCATGCTCTTGCCACAGTCTCTCTTGTCCTCTCTCTCATTTTCTTTACTGATTTGCTGTCTTGTGACACAGTGATGCCAAACACTGATATTACTGTGCTTTGTTTCCTGTTATCTTGTGTAATACACGAAAAGCCAATCATATGTGGTAGAGGCGCTGATCACTCATATTAACAGAAAATGAGAAGTTGTCGGCCTTCAAGGCACATGATTATTCATGTCTGTAAGGTCTAGTCAAGCTGGCCACGATTAGTCCCTTGTCTTGTCTGTGTTTGCGCGTGCCTTCCTGTTTTATTTTGAAAGTACTAACTTCCCTCTCGTTTCAGGTGGCTTGCCCTTCCTCTTGTGTTTCCCGCTGTTCTTATTGTCTTCCCGCCCTGATTGTTTCCACCTGTTTACCCTTATTCCAGTGTGTATATAGTCCGCATTTCCCCTGTCCTGCCAGTTCGTCTTGTTCGTTTATGTCAAGGAACTAGCGCCAGTTACCAAGCCCACGTTAAGTCACCTTTATTGCCAGTCTTGTCAATGTCCAATAAGCACGACTTTCAAAGAATATTGATGTTTGAGGTTTTCATTGTTTGAGACACTCCTCACTGACATGGATAGAAGCGAAACAATGTTGTTAAAAAGCTGGAAGAATAAAAGTAAAATCTTTTTAAAGTAATAGTATCAAGGCTCTGATGGAAAAATACTTGATTTAAACCTAAAGTCTTATTCCATTTCCTGTCATTAAGTCAGCCAATTCTGTGATACATGGTGTGAGAGGCAGGGTAACCAGGTCAGGTTGCCAGTCTCTCACAAGCAACTCACGGGGTCAGTGCATACAGGCAACTGAATTCACAGTCATTCCTAAAGCCAATTTAGTTCATCTAGTTCTTCTCACCTGCATGTGTTTAGATTGTGTAAGGCACTCACAGGAAAGCCACACACAGGAATACCTGCAGACCTTCATATAGAAACCCCCAGCCAGCCAGATCAGGGTTGACCTTCAAGCTGTGAGACAAATGTCCCAATACATCATATCTGATTTGTTTTTATTATTATTATTTATTGTCAGCACATACATGTATAACCTCATTTTGCAAAAATCACTAAAAATAGGGGAATCTAACAAAACATTTGCAGGTCACCTAAGCTATGTTGACCTTTAGATAAAGCAAGACTAACGTTTGATGAACTCAACTCACTGTGGCCTTTCTGTAATTACAGTTACAGAAAAATGAAATTTGCTAAAATGTAACGTTCAACAAATAGAAATCTAGCATCTGAAGTTTGCTAACATTAGCGATCATCTGTCACCATAATCTACTGATCATGCCTGACACACTGTAACAGAAAAACACCTCAGTTTACTAAATTGAGCAGAGATGTTTTATTTTTAAGACGGAGATCTTTCAAAAGTTAGTCTACCTTTAGATAGTGTGCCTTCAGTAGTGAGCATATGTAAATGTGCTCAGTTTATTCTGTAGATATAAGTAAGCAACGTCAACATCAGTGACGTGCTTCCTGTCACAACCTGTATTTATATTGTTCCTTTCCTGAAGTGTATCTAGCTGTAAGACTGAAGTCATGAAAGTGTAGTGTAAACAGAACTTAACCACTCGAAGTGTTTTGACCCTGTATCAAAAGTATCATAAGCTTACGTAGGCCACAGCACTGACATGACTACCAGAACATGCAGTAGTAAGTGCACAAGTGAAGTGTTCTAGAGAAGAAGAAGTTTATTTCATTGTGTGTTACAATCAAATTTTATTTTTTTTCTTTTTGCAGCTAATTGAATTAAACATGAATTTATTCTTCAGAACAGCTATCACTGGACACACTTCTCTTTCACAGGAAGCCAGCTCTCTATACTGACCACAAGGTGGTGCTTGGATCCCTATTTTTTCCCGATGAAGTAACTGTGGCACATCTCAGCAATGCAAAAGACCATAATGCCAAACTCGCGGAAGTCCACGCTGTCGTCATTGTTTGCATCCAAGTCCTTGAAAATGCGGTCAAGTGCTGCCTTGTCACTGGCATTCTGCAGGCAAGAGAAGATTGTAGATTAGTAGAGTAGATTGGCTATATGCAACCTTCAGACATAACTATCACTCCATTGTGTAGGCTGTTAGTTTAAGCATTTCATTGTAGTTAAGCTCTCAGCATCACCCCGTCTGCTCATGCAGGGAAGAATTGCCACTGGGCATGCAAAAGATCAAAAAGCAGCCCAGGCTGTGACGATGCACAAATTATTCTAAGAGCATTTACCACGATGCACCACAACACGCATACAGAGAGTCATTGTTCAACCTGTTGATTGTGCAGGACTGAGGTAGAGATCAGAGGTCACTTACCCCCAACAGATCTCCAAGTTCATTCTGAAGCAGGTCTTTTAACTCTGCCTTAGTCAGGGTGTGTGGGTCCCCCTCTTTGCCAGCGTATTTACTGAAGCAGTTGATGAGGCACGTTATAGCCAAGTTGACTTCAGACATGATGGCAGCTGCTTTAAGAGGACAGAGAGAAATGACAGAGTCAAATATTGAGACATGGATTTTTTTCTCACGCCCCTCCGTTGGTTCCACTGCCATCACAGCTTTTATACATTGATTAAATTGGCCAGTTATATGCAGCACTGCATTGGATCATGTGGCATTGGGGTTGGATTTTGAAGGGCGGCATATATATTCATAATTTATGGAAATAGTTGCAGGTTAGGGAAAGGGAAGAGATATCTGAGCTCATGTCTGAGAGGAGTGCTGGCCCTTTTTGGTAAAATTAGGCTGATACAGGGAGCCTAAGACTGAGCATTGCTCTTTAAAATCAGACATTCAGATTATGAGTCTGCTTCATTATTGTGTCAGTGTTGGCCAGTTGTTTTTTTTCTTCAAGAGTTTAAGTGGCTTTTTTAATTTATTTCCTAAAATTATAGAAAATAAATAAATATATACAGTACATGAAGGATACATTAAGAAGGAAGCAGTGGCTGATGTCATTGCTTTTGTCTCTGCCAGTGTTTTGCTCCTTTCTTTCCATGGTGCTGGAGATATAAATACACCCTGGGTTTCCACCGGGGCCCAGCCACTTTTATTTCCAACTGTCACTGGTCTCTAACCCTGGGTCTCTGCCGAGTGACACAGGTGATCGTTATGGCAACAGCTTTAACTCTTCAGGTAACTCAGTTTAACTAGGTAAAGAAGCGGGTCAAGACTTGATTTAAGTCCCAGTAGTGATGTCTTGATGTCTGTTTTTTGTATGCCTGAAAAGTGTTTTTT